>CM061131.1:34374893-34399893 GCA_030789695.1 Scilla litardierei | reverse complement strand
CCATGTATCATGGTACACCTTAATTAAGTTGTTCCAAAGGAACAACTTACCCTAAAATAACTACCTTGGGGGCTATAAATAAGACCCAAGGGTAGCCATTTTCCTTACACCTTTTGCATGAAATTCATGCATGCATCTTCATCCTAGCGAAGCTCTGCAGAAATATTTCCTCTCCCTCTATCCAAGTTCTTAATCTAAAGTAGAGATTTAGATTGTGGATTTAGTAGCCTTACTCCGTTCGTGAGTAGACTCGATCCGTCGTGGCGAATCCGAAGGCGAAGTTCGTAGACTACCGTGCCGCGTACGCAAGCGTAAGTCTAAACTTCATAGTATCGATCCTAACTCTGTTTTGGCAAGATCCTACATTGGTATCGGAGCCATATGGGTTCGCCCCGGTCAAACCGCCGCCCCGTCGAAACTATGAACGAGTCGTTGTCTTTTTCACGAATGGGTCTCCTACTATTACGGATATAGTAGGAATGGTTCGTGACGGAGAGAACGCAGCGGTTGTTCTTTTTACGTTAGGGTCTCTTATCATTATGGATATGGTAGGAACTCTCCGTGACGGGAAGAACCGACCGTTCACGTAGTATGTTATTTTTCATTTTTGGCACACGGCCATTAGGAAATAACTAATTTCTCGACGAACGGGTGCTTCATCGACGAACGGGTGCTTCATCGAGGAAGATGATGGTAGTTATTTCCATCGGGTAAGAGGAAATTTGGTGCATGTGCACCATGGCCAAATGGGCTATGAAGGCCATGCACCCCCCTCCCCATGCGGAGGGGGTTGGCTACGGCCAATAACCACCGCGGCAACCCCCTCCGGCGGGGGTGTGCGGCCACCCATGAAAGGGGAAACCGGCCATGGCCAAAGGGCCATGGCCGGTCAAGGCAAAAATGCCATGGCCGGGCCATGGCCGGTCGGCCCTGGCCGGCCACTGCCAGGGCCAGAAGGCCCTGGCCGCGGCCAGGCCAGGGCCCCGGCCAGGGCCTGGCCGCCCTGGCAGAGGCCAGGGCAGTGCCCTGGCCTCAGGCCAGGGCCCGGCCGGCCTGGCCGAGGCCAGGGCAGGGGCCCTGGCCCCGGCCAGGGCCTGGCCGCCCTGGCAGAGGCCAGGGCAGCGCCCTGGCCTCTGGCCAGGGCCGTGGCCGCCCTGGCAGAGGCCAGGGCAGCGCCCTGGCAGGCCTCTGGCTAGGGCCCGGCCAGGGCCTGGCCGCCCTGGCTGAGGCCAGGGCCTGGCCGCCCTGGCTGAGGCCAGGGCAGGGGCCCTGGCCCCGGCCAGGGGCCCTGGCCCCGGCCAGGGGCCCTGGCCCCGGCCAGGGGCCCTGGCCCCGGCCAGGGGCCCTGGCCCCGGCCAGGGGCCCTGGCCCCGGCCAGGGGCCCTGGCCCCGGCCAGGGGCCCTGGCCCCGGCCAGGGGCCCTGGCCCCGGCCAGGGGCCTCTGGCCTAGGCCAGGCACAGGCACAGGCCTGGCCGGCCTCTGGCCGAGGCCAGGCCAGTGGCCAGGCCGGCCCTGGCAGTGGCCAGGGCTGCCGTAGGCCGTCCCAGGCCGGCCAGGGCAGGGGCCCTGGCCGGGAGTGAAGAAAACCAGATTTTGGTCGACCAATTTTGGTGTTTTAGTCGACCAATTCGGCAAAAGGCCTTGGTTGAACATGAACATGCCAACTAGCCCATACGGGGCCAAACAACAGTCGTCTGCATCAAAATTCTCTCATACGGGGGGGGAAACGCCTGGATCCATACGTGAGCCAACGACGATAGTTTGCAGAAAAATCCCCAAAAGGGGGATCCGACCTTGGCACGGCTACGGCTCATTCCCGACAAATGGTCAGGAAGTGCCGAATATTTCACTAGTATCATAAGGGTACTAAGTTGAAATATACATTTTTTTGAAAAATACGTTTTCATACGTTTTGAAAAATACGTTTTCAAAAACGCTTTTCCGCTGCAAAGTACTATTAGAGTACTAACATTTGATAAAGTGAGGGAGAAATATTGAAAGTTACTCTAGATGGTGATTGGAAACATAGTGACCTTTCCGATTCTAGAGTACCATCTTCAATATTTTTCGAAAGTAACTTATCAAATTATGAATATCATTCCAAGTGGGAGTTAATTTTAGAACTATCCATATGGGATATTCTATTATCATTTCAAGTGGGAATTATATTTGAAAAATACGTTTTCAAACTCGTTTTTCCGCTGCTAGTACTATAAGAGTACTACTGTTTGATAAGTGATGGGGGAATATTGAAGGTTGTTCTAGATGGTGATTGGAATCAAAGAGACCTTTTCGATTCTAGAACAACATCTTCAATATTTTTCGAAAGTAACTTATCAAACATAATATAATTCCAAGTGGGATTTGAATATTTAGAACTATCCAAATGGGATATTCTATTATCATTTCAAGTGGGAGTTATATTTTAAGAATTTTTATGCAATGTTTTGATCAAACCTTCGGTTTTGTGTTTTTTGCAGCATTTTAAAAGTAAAATGTCTTCCGCTTCAAAGAATATCGTCGCTGAGTTAAACAAAGGTGAAAAACTCAACGGCGATAATTACAAACTTTAGTCCATTAAGATACAATACGTTTTAGAGGAGCAAGAAGTGCTCGAAACTCTAAAGAACGTAATGATTGAACCCGAGTTGGGCACTACGGCCCAACACCGACGAGACAAGAAAGCTTTTGATGCTTGGTCTCGGAAGAACAAGATAGCGCGCATTACGTTATTAAGTAGTATGGCTGATGAAATAATGCGCATCTTCCGAGAACATGACCTAGCCATGGACATATGGTCCAAGCTAGAGGAGAAGTTCGGTGGCACATCGGTGTCCAAACTTCGCTCCTTAACTATAAGGTTCGATTCATATAAGAAATGTCCAGATCATTCCATGGGGAAACATCTGCGACGTATGACGAACCTTATCTCGGAGTTAAAGGATGCAGGTCATGTGCTCACAGATGAGCAACAAATCCAAGCAGTCATACGTTCCCTACCAAATGGGTGGGATCAGATGAAGATGCATCTCACTCATAATGAGTGCATCAAGACCTTCAACGATGTTTCCAAGCACCTCGAATTAGAGGAAGAGCGGCTTGCGGCTGCCAAGCCAAGTGCAGAAGTGCACATGGTTGCTAGTTCCTCACACGGGGGAAAGAAACGTAAAGATCGTTTGAAGTCTTTTAATGAACGTAATAAGCAACCTGAGTCTACCAAGGAACCCAAACATAAGGGTGGGCACAAGAAATGGCACAAGAAGAAAGACTTGAAAAGGATCAAGTGCTTCAAGTGTAACAAGCTCGGTCACTATGCTCGTTCGTGTACGAGTGGAAGTGACGAGGTGCCACCGACCACATAGCAAAGGACAGACGGTCCTTCGTGGAGTATCACCGGATACCCCAAGGAATGAAGTGGATCAATGTAGGAAACAACACACGTGTTGAAGTGAAAGGCGTTGGGACTCGCAAGCTAGTCTTGGACAACGGCCGCACTTTCCTACTTCATGATGTTCTCTTCATTCCATATATTCAAAGGAATATTATAACTGTGGTTAATTTAATGGGTCTTGGTTATAGTTGGTTCCTTCATGATTGTAATATGGACCTATTTTTGTAATAATTCCTTTATTGGTACTGGGTTTGTATTTAAAGGATTTATTGTAATGAGTACAATGCATGATTCCTCATGTAATGAAAATTTCCTTATTGCAAATTCTAAGACTTATGAGTCTGATGTGAATTGTTGGCACGCAAGGCTTGGTCATATTGGACCAACGCATATGGATAGACTTGCCAAACGTGGCCTTCTATCCAATGTTTCAAAGGTTGAAATGTCGACCTGCGAACATTGCCTTGTGGGGAAATCTTGTCGCAAGCCGTTTGGAACCGGCACAAGGGGCGAGGTTCCATTACAGCTTATCCATTCGGACATATGTGGTCCGATAAATGTCAAGACAAGACGCGGGAAGTCCTATTTCATCACTTTTATTGATGATTTCACCCGATTCGGTCATATCTATTTGATATCCCACAAAAGTGAAAGCACTAAACCTGCTTTAAAAACTATATGAGTTTAGTGGAGAATCAATTAGATCGCAAGATTAAGGTCTTGCGAACCGATAGGGGCGGTGAATATCAATCAATAAGTTTTAAGGAACTTTGTGATGAAAAAGGCATAGTACATCAGGTAACTATGCCTTATACTCCTCAACAAAACGGTGTTGCAGAAAGGAGAAATAGGACTTTAATGGAAATGGTCCGTTCAATGATGGCGCAAGCTAACTTGCCAATCACCTTTTGGGGTGATGCATTATTGACGGCCACTTTCATTTTGAACCGTGTACCCTCGAAATCAGTTAGCTCCACTCCTTATGAGTTTTGGAACCAAAGGTCTCCTGACTTAAACATTTTTGAAACCTTGGGGTTGTGCATCATACGCACATATTTCCTCCCATAAGTATGGCAAACTTGGGCCAAGGGGAAGGAAATGTATCTTTATACGATACGCAGAAAACTCCAAAGGTTATGTTTTTGTTAGTCAGGAAGACAATGGTGGGCTAATTGAGTTTGAGTCGAGGGATGTCACTTTCTTGGAAAACGAGTTTCCAAGACAGGGCGAGATAAGTCAGGACTTATCTCTATTTGAGATTTATGATCAAGAAGGATTACCTCATTCGAGTGGGAGAATTCTTGGTGAAAATGAAAATACGTTTCAACCTTCACCAATGGATTATACGAATGACGATTATCCTATTCCATACGGGAATAATGATCCAAGTGGGAGCAATTCTAACGACATTTCAAGTGGGAGTGATATTAGAATTGATCTAAACTCAAGTCAACAAGGACTTGAAGAATCTCAAATACGACGTAGTAGTCGTACAAGGTTGGCTCCTCTAAGATTTGAGGATGAATTTCCGCAAACCTTTATGACTTTACTACAAGATGATGACAAGCCTGCTACTTTCAAACAGGCCGCATCATGCCCTGCGAAAGACAAATGGATGGAAGCGATGAAGGAGGAATTGAAATCCATGAAAGTTAACCAAGTCTGGGACTTAGTTAACTTACCCAGAGGACATAGAGCAATTGGGAACAAATGGGTTCTCAAGATCAAGCATAAGGCTGATGGCTCTATTGACAGATATAAAGCTCGCCTTGTCGCGAAAGGTTTTACGCAACAGGAAGGGATAGACTACGAAGAGACCTTCTCACCTGTTGTGCGTTTTACCTTGATTCGCATGATTCTGGCAATGGTAGCTTGCTTATACCTCGAATTACATCAGATGGATGTAAAGACTGCCTTTCTCAATGGAGAATTGGACGAGGAAATCTATATGGAACAACCAATAGGGTTTGTAAAAGAAGGAAACGAACATAAGGTTTGTAAACTTCGTAAATCCATATATTGTCTTAAATAATCCTCGAGGCAATGGTATATACAATTTCAAGAAGTTGTCTTATCAAATGGATTTTCCATGCCTGATGAAGATAACTACGTATATATCAAGAGGATTAAAAGCAAGCATGTTAATATGTCTCTATATGTAGATGACATTTTAATAACCAGAAAAAGACAAGGGCTTTGTGATGGATATCAAGGCTTGACTTTCATCAGTTTTGAGATGAAAGACATGGGTAAGCCACATATATCCTTGGAATTAAGATTTCAAGGAATCGTTCGAAGAAACTTCTTTCTCTTTCACAAGAGACTTATATAAAGAAGGTTCTAGAACGATTTAATATGCAGGACTGCAAGTCCATTGATATTCATATAAGCATATGCGATAATTTATATCTGGAATCGTGTCCAAAGAACCAAAAGGATAAGGAAATTATGGAAAAAGTTCCATATTCCAGTGAAGTTGATAGTCTTATGTACGCTATGGTGTGTACGAGACCGGACATCTGTTTTACCGTTGGAAATGGTAAGCTGTTACCAATCCAACCCAGGGCAAGAACACTGGAAAGCGGTTAAGAGGATAAAGCAGTATCTTAAAGGAACTGCAGATTTGCAAAAGACTATGATAAAACCAAGAAGGTAGACATAAGGTACATATCTACGCATGAGATGATAGAGGATCAGCTTACGAAAGCGATCCCCAGAAATGTGTTTTATAAACACTTATCATCCCAAGGATTGCGTATGAGCTGAGTTGTACCAATATATATTCCCATGTCTAAGAAAGATCAAATTTAATAAAAGAATAAGTTCTTTTTCAAACATTGCATATGAATTTCTTAAGAAATGTTTGTGTACATTTTTGAAATCTCAGCTGAATTGTGTGTATGTCGGATAGATAAAGGTTGGCTCTCTCACATGAGCAACCGCCTTATCTTATCAGATGGATAAGATAGAGATGAGACTAGTTTAAAGTCAAAAATCATTAGACGAATGATTTAGAGTCATGACTTAAACAAGATAGTCGAATGAAAGATCTGCATCATATGGATGCTTACAAAAGATCTGAGATCTGTATCACAAGGATATTTGAAAGAGATCTCGTAGGATTTTTTTTAAAATCCTATCTGTCTTATGCAGGATGAGAGTCCGTGAATATTTCACGAGTAGTAAAGAGACTCAAAAAGATAGGCACGGTGGTGTCTGATCTTTTCATCCGTACAACATCATTAAGACATACTCTCCCTGGGAAAGGAGTGATGTTGTAATACGTGTTCATACCACGTATGCATTTCGACCACTGAGTTAGTAGCAATAGTGTTTGCTATTATGTGAGACTCAAAGGCCATACGGGTCTTAACTCTTACCCTCAAGGACTCCAATTGGTTCCTTTAGATTTGACGAGATGATCGCTATCTTAGCGTGTTACTTATGGGCTATGATAATTCGGCTCGGCGGGGCACGTTAGAAAAGCGAATCAAGTCAAGATCAGAAGGTTCGTAAGAAGAGGAAGATTGATTTCATATTCACATTTGGACTTTAATGATTCAAAGCTGGCCAGCCAATTGTGATCCAGATGGGATTCAATTGTTGAATATAAAGTATAAGAAATGTGAAGAAATAATCTAGGGTAAAGCATGCGTTGAACTACTCAACTTTGCACCTTCGAGGTCGTTGTGTATCTCTAACAAGTGCACAACAACAGACTCTACGCGCATGACGATCGCACGGTCTATTTCTTGGTATGATAGATGAAAGAACTAAGAGAAAGACGTTCTCTTACAATCCCCTCAAGTGTGAGTGGGAGATGTTGGATATGGAAGACGTTTGTACACCCTTGTGGGGGATGTACGAGGGAATACGGACCTCGAACGTCGCGTACACGAAGTCGTGTGCAAAGGGAATATGTTCCCTTGCGGAGAGGATCTCTGGATGAGTGGGAAAGTCGCATTATATATGCATAAGTGCATGCGACATATGGCTAATAAAGGGGGAATATCTTAAGCTTATGTTGTACCATGCATATGATACAACTTAAGCTTATAATGTGCCATGTATCATGGTACACCTTAATTAAGTTGTTCCAAAGGAACAACTTACCCTAAAATAACTACCTTGGGGGCTATAAATAAGACCCAAGGGTAGCCATTTTCCTTACACCTTTTGCATGAAATTCATGCATGCATCTTCATCCTAGCGAAGCTCTGCAGAAATATTTCCTCTCCCTCTATCCAAGTTCTTAATCTAAAGTAGAGATTTAGATTGTGGATTTAGTAGCCTTACTCCGTTCGTGAGTAGACTCGATCCGTCGTGGCGAATCCGAAGGCGAAGTTCGTAGACTACCGTGCCGCGTACGCAAGCGTAAGTCTAAACTTCATATTATCGATCCTAACTCTGTTTTGGCAGGATCCTACAGAACGTTCTTAGACCGACTAAGAATGAATAGTACTTGGTATCAAAAATGATCATAGAGCTAGTCGGTTAAAGAACGATTGCTGACCGACTAGTTTGCAACCTAGTCGGTCGACAAATATTCTTAGACCGACTAACGATAAACAGTAACTCCTGAATAATTAACAAAGCCCACTAGTCGGTCCATGAAGGTTTACCGACCGACTAAATCGTCATCTAGTCGGTCGGTTCCCCTTCGTATACCGGCTAACGTGCACAGAAAGTTCTGAAATGGAGCGCGAAGCTCCGGGATCGATTCCTAAGACTCCTAGGCTTGATCTAACAATAAGATATGACCGATATGAAGCCCGTCACGAATGACTTACTCCGAAATCGACGATTCTAAGGAAGAAGCTAGAAAATCACGAAGAAACGATCGAAAATGAAAGCTACGTAGACGAAAACCACACATGAGGAGAAAATCCACCAAAACACACATATATAATATAATTAATCCATATACATGAAAACCAGTCGTTACATCCTCCCCAACTTAAGAAAAATTCCGTCCTCGAAATTTCCCAACACTCACGTGTCCGGGAACAAAAGTGGGAAACGCTTTCGCATCTCATCCTCATTCTCCCAAGTAGACTCTCCAGGCGAGCCGTGTCGCCACATCACCCTCACAAGATTGACAACCTTGTTCCGAAGTGACTTCTGACGCCTGTCCAGAATCTGCACTGGCTGCTAGTCATACGTCATATCAGGGCGAACGGTAATCTCCGAGAAATCCACAGCATGAGATGGATCACTAATGTATCGACGAAGCTGCGACACATGGAAAACATTATGAACTCCCTCCAAAGATGGCGGCAAGGCTAAGCGGTAGGCTACCTCGTCAACTTTCTCCAGAATGTCAAACGGTCCAATGTATCGCGGGCTCAACTTCCCTTGCTTCCCAAAGCGAATCACACCACGATTCGGGGAAATCCTCAGAAACACATGATCGCCCAGCTGAAACTCCAAAGGATGGCGTTTAGCATCCGCCCAATGCTTAAAACGGTCCTGAGAAATCATCAACCTCTCCCGAATGTTCCTGACAACATCCACGGCCTTCATAATCATCTCAGGTCCCAACATCTCCCGATCACCAACGTCATCCCAACTCAATGGCGATCGACATTTCCTCCCATAAAGAGCGGCAAAAGGCGCCATGCCAATACTCGCCTGGAAGCTGTTGTTGTAAGAGAACTCTACCAGATGTAGATGGTCCTCCCACGAACCCTTGAAATCCAACATGCACGCCCTCAGCATGTCCTCCAAGATCTGAATCGTCCTCTCAGACTGGCCATCCGGCTGCGGATGGTACGCCGTGCTGAAACTCAGACGCGTACCCAAACTCTTCTGCAAACTCTGCCAGAACTGAGATGTGAACCTCGTGTCTCTGTCCGACACGATGCTCACAGGGACTCTGTGAAGTCGTACGACCTCCTGCACGATTCCCGTTACATCACTATCTAAACTAGGAAAAGGAAATAAAACGGAGAACAAAAGAATTTACCTCCATATATCTCCTCGCTAGCGCCTCAGTGGACAGCCCCACTCAGAATGGAATTAAGTGCGCGGATTTGGTCAATCGATCTACGATCACCCAAATCGTGTCATTCTGCTTCGGACTCCGAGGTAGTCCAGTCACAAAATCCATAGTGATGTGTTACCATTTCCACTCCGGAATCGGAAGCGGTTGTAGCAACCCTGCCATACGCTGATGCTCCGCCTTCACTTGCTGGCAAATCAAACACTTGGCTACACTCCAAGCCACACTCCTCTTCATGTCATGCCACCAATAGTTCAGACGAAGATCCTTGTACATCTTGGTGCCACCAGGATGCACAGAATACGGCGAACTGTGTGCCTCCACCATCAACTCCTCTCTAATATCCCCAGCTGACACACACAACCTGGCTCCAAACCTCAGCGAGTCATCCTCATGAATCAAAAAGTCAGTCCGCAGACCGGCTTCCACCTGCTCCCGAATCTTCACCAACTTCAGATCCTCAGCCTAGCCAGCCTTGATCCGATCCACGATCATCGACTGTATCTGCATACACATAAACGAAGAAGCCTCTCCAGGAAGAACAATCTCCACACCAGACTCACAAAAATCCTGCTGCAATCTCCACTGTGAAGTCAAAATCATCACCGCTGGAAGCCTACTCAGCGCATCAGGAACCACATTCACCTTGCCAGGGTGATACTGCAAATCAATCTCATAATCCGCCATGAGCTCCAACCATCGACGCTGTCGCATGTTGAGCTCCTTCTGAGTAAAAATATACTTCAAGCTTTTGTGATCGGTGAAGATCTTCACTTTCTCACTCAGCAGGAAATGCCTCCAAATCTTAAGAGCAAACACAACAGCAGCCAACTCCAAGTCATGCGTCGGGTAATTCTTCTCATGAGTCTTGAGCTGACGAGATGCATACGCCACAACATGCCCGTGCTGATGCAACATACAACCGAGACCCTTGTCAGAAGCATCGCAAAAGATCTCAAATCCACCGCTGCGATCAGGCACAACAAGAATAGGGGCAGTCGTCAATCTCTCCCTCAGAACACCAAAAGCATTCTCACAATCACCCGACCAAACAAAAGGTACATCCTTCCGCGTCAATCTGGTCATCGGCTCAGCAATACGGGAAAAGTCCTTAATGAAACGCTGATAATAACCAGCAAGCCCAAGGAAACTCCGGATCTCAGACGCTGACTGCGGAACAGGCCACTCTCTGATGGCCCTGATCTTCTCGGGATCCACTGAAATACCATCTCCAGTCACCACATGCCCGAGAAAAGCAACTCTGTCCAGCCAAAACTCGCACTTCGAAAACTTAGCATACAATTGTAACGGTCTGATTTCGTCGTACACGTATTTTCGTATCAAAGACGATTTCAATCAGATTCAAAATGAGTAAATGATTTTTTTTATATTTTGTTCAAAACTCAAATCAGAAAACGGACTTCGTATTTGTGTTCCTCACGACGATACAAACCTGTGACTATTTTTCTTGTAATTTTTCGGAGTCGTTTGTGAAAGACGATATTTTAATGTTGAAATAATAACTTTTACTAATTAATAACCTCAATTAAATTTTACTTATTACTAATTACCCTAATTATCATCATCTATCGACATCCCTCTCCAATATGAAAAACGTGGGCTAACGTTTTCTAATTTAGTCTAAGCTAACTTAACTCAATTAATTTTATTGACTAAAAATTTATTATGTTTTGATATTTCGAAGCCCCCACTCATTAGCACTCAGCCCGTCTCACTTTTAAAAATCCCTTAAAACTGGTTCATTCCCTCCATTAGTCAATATTCACGTTTTAATTTCTTTGAACCTTTGAACCGGGTTCGTTTCCCTGCAATTAGTCAAAGCACACACATCAACCCCATTTAATTCACCCAATTAATCATCTCATTTTCAAGAATACTGTCAGCAACAAGAGGAGAGTTCATACACAACTCTCTTACCCCCAACAACCCATTTAATTCCCCCCATTAATACCCTCATTATAATAATTATATAATTTATTATAAATTTCCCCTTCTCTGGTTTCTCACGCAACCCTCTTCATCTCTCCTCTCGTTCGAAAACACAACGGCAGCGAAACCCAACTCGACGCCGTCCGCCCCTCGATCCCCGCGCCCGAGCCACCGTGCCCGACCCGCCACCTAGACGCCGCCGCCGTCGTCGATCGCTCCGTCGTGCCTTGGACCGCCGCCCCGCCGCCTGATTCGCCCGCGCCCCCGCCGTACGCCGCAGCTGCCGCCTTCGAGCCCGCCTTCGCCGCCTTCGCCCGAGCTCCGCCGCCCGAAGCCGCTGCGCCGTGACCCGGAGTCGTCGCCGCCCTCGATACGCCGCCCCAAGCCCCGACGCCGACCGCCCATCGTCGATCTCCCCTGCGCAGCAACGAAACGAGAAAAAAAAAAGGGAAAAGAACAGAGAAGAGAAGTGGGGGGGGGGGATTTAATAGGTAAAGGATTTTTTTATAATAAAAATTAAGTTATAATAATTACTATATAGGTTACATAGTTAATTATTATAAAGTATTAATAACTTTAGTTAATAGGTAAAGATTATTATAAAGTAGTTAAGTTAAACTAGTATTAACTTAATATTAGTTCTCTTAATATATCAGGTTAAGTTTGTTAGTAGTAAATTAAGCTAATAAGTAAAGATAAGTTAGTTACTAATAATTAAACTACCACACTAGTTAAGTTGTTAACAAATTCCGTTATAATAGCGATCAAGTAAATGGTCAATTTTAGTGAGCCGTTAAAATATTTTAACTGGATGTTGACCATTAGACTGATTTCATTGGCCTATTTGACGCAGATAAATCGTGTCACTTGTTACGATCGCCAGAACACCCAACATCACCCCGAGGCAAGTATTTATTGTAATTGGATTTGGGACATCTGCTAAAACTAGTGCAAATATTATTTTAACGTGCTCATACTTTAACTATTATAACTGATTAAAAACAGACATTGCATGCCAATGATTCCTTGATGAAAGAACAACTTTCTCTACATATTTTTAATTGAACCAAAGCGGAACAGAGGGTAGGACACAACCCTCGAAATATAATGAGAACCCATCGATTACAGATGGAGAATGAAACTAGTCGGTGACTGGTTATGACACTTGGGTGGGGTTGGTCCTTAGTAGTAGGGTTCGTAGATGTAGCTTGACCACCTTACGGCTCCCTCCATACCACACCAATGGAGGCAAGTAAGAAGGCGTCACGGTAAACCCCCGATGATAGGGTGCATCAAATACATACTACCAACCCGGACATGGACTTATCACGAGCACAATAAATGAAACATACAACAACTTTACTTCTTGAACTGAAATTTCATATATGTTATGTTTCCCTTTCTGCACTTATCAATTATAAAATGTGTACTAACGCTCTTTTGTTCTTGCAAGCTGTTCTTAATTATTTTACTTTAAATATCTTGCCGAGCTTCTCGCTGACATATATTTCATGTGTTTG
Organism: Scilla litardierei; assembly: GCA_030789695.1. Classification (NCBI taxonomy): domain Eukaryota; kingdom Viridiplantae; phylum Streptophyta; class Magnoliopsida; order Asparagales; family Asparagaceae; genus Scilla; species Scilla litardierei. Next base: position 34,387,030 of record CM061131.1, on the reverse strand, counting down.
TGAAATATATGTTAGGTTCAGAGACTGATTACTTTGCAGACCCCGCTTTTGAGGATCCTACCGTAGAGGTGGACCCCGCTGATCAGAGTTACGAGGACGCTGAGATCCTCCCTGCTGAAGACTAGAAAATCGTTGCAGTTTTTATCTATTTAGTTGTATTTGCTATTTTCAGGTGTGTTTGCTTTGCTATTTCCAGGTGTGTTTGCTTTCAGCAGGTTGTACGGCCATGCTAGGCCTAATGTCGCTATGTGTACTTTGCTTAAAAAAACGCTGGAATAAATTTGTAATTAATATTTGTGCTGTTTCTAAGAAATTCGCGTGCAGGGACCTGCTTGTTCAATAACGCTTATTGTGTTTAAGTCAAGGAAGGAAGAAAAAAAAGTACCCCTTCATTGCTTTAAGCACAAGCGGACCCGCTCACGTTCTCGCTCCCGTACATGGGAAGCGGGGCGTGACAGGTTTTAGTGGTGGCCCATGCAGGTCTCTGCACTCTGCGAGACACTTCAGAAATAGTATTGATATTATTACTAACCAGCTCGTTTAAATAAAGTTGTACACAAATGTTTACCTTTTCTGTTTACAGCATGGCAGGAAGGCATAACACTCGCAATGGGAATGGAGTCAATGGGAACGGTAATCCCGACTTCAATGAACTCCTAGGTGTTATGAGAGGCATGATGGAGATCCAGCAGCAGCTGATTCAGGAAGGACGACAAGCTGCGCCACCTGCACCACCGCCTCCTCCTCAAGCTACACCCGGAGCCAAGCAATTTCGGGAGCTGAACCCGAAGAGCTTCTCAGGAACAGAAGGGCCAATAGCAGCTGAAGAATGGGCCCGCAGTACGGAAGACGATCTGAGTCTTTCCCGTATTGATCAAGCTGGATGGGTTGAAGTCGCCAAGAAGCAACTGACGGGCAATGCACGAAACTGGTGGGACAGAGAAGAAGCCCGTCTGGTTAAGCCCATCAACTGGGCCATGTTTCGAGAGCGTTTCAACGCTCAATATTTTCCTCGAGCAGCTAAGAGGGAACTGCATCAATGCTTTGTCAATCTGAAGCAAGACAACCGGACAGTTGATGAATACGAGGCGGAATTCTCTATGCTCAGTCGATTTGCTCCACACCTGGTGGAGGATCCTGAAGACTGTGCAAATCAATTTCTCCAGGGGCTGGACCTGGACATTCAGGGTTCGATGTCTTCGACGAACCCAACCACACTTCAGGGAGTGTTGGACGCTGCCAGGGATTTTGAGCGTGTTCAGAAGCGTAAGAAGGCGCTTCAGATCGGAGGAAGCAGACGTCCACCGGAGCCACCCAGGGGCAATTTCAGGCCTACTCAGACTGTTCAATTCAAGAGGCCTGCTGCTCCTGTCAATAATCGACCTCAGATGGTCTGCTTTCACTGCAAGCGGACTGGACATCTCAAGAAGGACTGCAGAGAGCTGCTGAACCAATGCTTGATATGCGGATCATCTGCACATGCCGCCAGGGACTGCCCTCGTCGCACCAATAATCCAATGACTGCTGGACCTTCTGGACCTGTTCAACGTGGGGCTTCTGGACCAAATCAGCGTGGACCACCTCTGGTTCCACAGCAAAAAGCTTATGATCAGGCGAGGCAGAACCAGCCGAAGCGACAGGCATTTACCATGACTGCCGCTGAGGCCGAGACTGATGAACAAGTGATCTCAGGTATTACCTAAACTATTCTTTTTATATGCTTATGATATGTTTATATATGTGTGTTTGATTTATTTGCCCTTAGCTAAGATGTTACCCTACATTCTAGGTGTTATCTTAGTAGCCTCACATCCGGCTCTATCCCTATTTGATTCTGGAGCCTCTCACTGCTTCATATCCCGAGGATTCGTAGAGAAGCATTCTATTCGTATTGACCCTATCCCAAATAGCTGGAACATCACTACCGGGAGTGGAGTAGTTAAAACTTCTAGTGGCTGTCGATCTTGCCCTATAGTGATCTGTGGACACGAGTTGTTTGCAGATTTTATGATAGTCGACATGCCAAACTTCGATGCAATATTCGGCATGGAATGGTTAGGAAATTTCTACGCTACCATCTATTGTCACAAGAAGAAGGTGGTCTTCGAAATCCCTGACCATCCTGTGTTTGAATTCGCAAGCGGAGACCGTTCACTTGGACCTATCAAATTTCGGGCCAAGCCGAACGAAATGACCATTGCATCAATGTTAGTCGAGACCGAGAAGCCTAGAGTGGTTTGAGATTTTGAGGATGTATTTCCTGAAGATATTTCAGGATTACCACCTGATCGGGCTTTGGAATTCACCATCGACCTTCTACCGAACACTCAACCGATTTCGAAGGCACCTTATCGCATGGCTCCTGCTGAATTGGAAGAACTTCGGAAACAACTCGACGACCTGTTGCAGAAGGGATTGATAAATCCCAGCGTATCTCCTTGGGGTGCGCCAGTTCTTTTGGTAAAGAAGAAGGATGGATCAAGAAGGATGTGTGTGGATTACCGAGAACTGAATAAGGTAACTATAAAGAACAAGTACCCGCTTCCGCGCATTGACGACATCTTCGATCAACTCGGTGGATCGCGCGTATTCTCTAAACTAGATCTTCGAAGTGGTTATCATCAAGTGAAGGTCAGAAGTGAAGACATTCCGAAGACTGCATTTCGGACCAAGTATGGGCATTATGAATTCGTCGTCATGCCATTCGGTGTGACTAATGCCCCAGCAGTATTCATGAATCTAATGAACTTGATTTTCTATGAGTTCTTGGATAAGTTCGTTGTGATCTTCATCGACGACATTTTGGTCTACTCAAAGAATGAAGAAGAGCATGCCAAGCATCTGCGGATTGTATTGCAGACTTTGCGACATCATCGGTTATATGCCAAGTACAGCAAGTGTGAATTTTGGCTAGACCGAATTGCATTCCTCGGGCATGTGGTATCTGGTGATGGTATCTCTGTCGACCCGGAGAAAGTTACTTCAGTCAGGAATTGGCCGACTCCTCGATCAGCATCAGATATCAGAAGTTTCCTAGGATTGGCGGGTTATTACCGTCGATTCATCAAGGACTTTTCAAAGATTGCTGAGCCTATGACTCGTCTGACGAGGAAAGATATCAAGTTCATCTGGTCCGAGGCATGTGAGAAAGCATTTGAAGAATTGAAGGCGAAGCTGACAACTGCACCAGTTCTGGCAATACCAGACAGGATTGGAGGATTTGAAGTGTATTGTGACGCATCTGGCAAGGGTCTCGGATGTGTACTACATCAACATGGTCATGTTGTAGCATATGCTTCCCGACAACTGAAGACTCATGAGAAGAATTATCCAACTCATGATCTGGAGTTAGCTGCAGTTATATTTGCTCTAAAGATTTGGAGACATTTTCTATTGGGCGAGCAAGTCAAGATCTTCACCGACCACAAAAGTTTGAAGTACATCTTCACCCAGAAGGAGCTCAATATGAGACAACGTAGATGGTTAGAGCTTATGGATGATTATGATATTGATCTTCAATATCATCCGGGAAAGGTGAATGTGGTACCAGATGCATTGAGTCGATTACCAGCAATTATGACTCTCACAGCTCAATGGAGACTTCAGCAAGCTATGAGAGAATTGGAGATTGAAGTTATTTTGCCCGGGACTTCAGCAACATGGATGAATATGCAAATCCAGTCTACTATCGTGGATCGGATTAAAGCTGCTCAGTCTGGAGATGCAAAATTACAGAAGATCAAAGCGCAAGTGGAATCGGGTCTTCGAACGGATTTTCTTATCCATGAAGACGGATCTTTGAGATATGGCAGCAGAATTTGCGTGCCTTCAGGCGATATCCGAGAAGAGCTCATGAATGAAGCACATAGCTCTCCATACTCTATTCATCCTGGTGGCACCAAGATGTACAAGGATCTTCGTCTGAATTTTTGGTGGCACGGTATGAAAAGGAGCGTAGCTCGAAGCGTCGCCAAGTGCCTTGTGTGTCAGCAAGTAAAGGCTGAGCATCATCGCACTGCTGGATTGCTTCAGCCTCTGCCTATTCCGGAATGGAAGTGGCAGCACATCACTATGGATTTCGTGACTGGACTACCTCGGAGTACTAAGCAGAATGATGCGATTTGGGTGATCGTTGACCGATTAACCAAATCAGCGCATTTTATACCTTTCCGAGTGGGACAATCTACGGAAATACTTGCTAAGAAGTACATGGAGGTAATAATTTACCATATACCTTTAAAACTTCCTTATAGTATACGTTGTGATGTAATCGATAATCGTGCAGGAGATTGTTCGACTGCATGGAGTTCCAGTGAGCATTGTCTCTGATCGGGACACTAGATTTACATCTCAATTTTGGAAGAGTCTGCAATCCAATCTGGGTACCAGTCTTAGTTTCAGCACTGCGTATCACCCGCAGACGGATGGCCAATCAGAGCGTACCATCCAGATTTTGGAAGACATGTTACGAGCCTGTATGCTAGATTTCAAAGGCTCGTGGGAAGATCATCTACACCTGGTAGAGTTTGCCTATAACAATAGCTACCAAGCCAGCATTGGCATGGCCCCATTTGCTGCACTTTATGGGAGAAAATGTCGATCCCCATTGAGTTGGGATGACATTGGTGATCGAGAAGTTTTGGGTCCTGAAATGATCGTAGAAGCCGTCGACGTAGTGCGAACCATCAGAGACAAACTCCGCATTGCGCAAGACCGGTACAAGCACTGGGCCGACGCAAAGCGTCGTCATCTAGAGTTTCAACCTGGAGATCATGTATTCTTGAAAATATCTCCTAACCGGGGATTGATAAGATTTGGAAGAAGAGGAAAGCTCAGTCCAAGATTCATTGGGCCCTTCGATATATTGGAACGAGTTGGAGAAGTGGCATATCGTCTGGCGTTACCACCTTCACTAGAGGGAGTGCATGATGTATTTCATGTCTCCCAGCTGCGCCGTTATATAAGTGATCCTGCCCATGTAGTTGACCACTCAGAAGTCACAGTGCGACCAGATCTTACCTATGAGCAGCAGCCAGTACAGATTCTGGATCGACGTCAGAAGACTCTTAGGAATAGAGTCGTTAACCTCGTGAGAGTGATGTGGCGTCACGACTCACCTGGAGAATCTACATGGGAGCGGGAAGACGATATGCAAGAACGTTACCCTTATTTATTCAGCTAGGGTGAAATTAATAGTAAGTATTCTTAACCGTAATCTCTTGTTTTCTTGAATACTATGATATCACGATATATATTTCATGCTATTTACAACTTAGTTTACTAGGTCGTTTTGTCCAAATTCCGAGGACGGAATTTTTATAAGGAGGGTAGAATGTAACGGTCTGATTTCGTCGTACACGTATTTTCGTATCAAAGACGATTTCAATCAGATTCAAAATGAGTAAATGATTTTTTTTATATTTTGTTCGAAACTCAAATCAGAAAACGGACTTCGTATTTGTGTTCCTCACGACGATACAAACCTGTGACTATTTTTCTTGTAATTTTTCGGAGTCGTTTGTGAAAGACGATATTTTAATGTTGAAATAATAACTTTTACTAATTAATAACCTCAATTAAATTTTACTTATTACTAATTACCCTAATTATCATCATCTATCGACATCCCTCTCCAATATGAAAAACGTGGGCTAACGTTTTCTAATTTAGTCTAAGCTAACTTAACTCAATTAATTTTATTGACTAAAAATTTATTATGTTTTGATATTTCGAAGCCCCCACTCATTAGCACTCAGCCCGACTCACTTTTAAAAATCCCTTAAAACTGGTTCATTCCCTCCATTAGTCAATATTCACGTTTTAATTTCTTTGAACCTTTGAACCGGGTTCGTTTCCCTGCAATTAGTCAAAGCACACACATCAACCCCATTTAATTCACCCAATTAATCATCTCATTTTCAAGAATACTGTCAGCAACAAGAGGAGAGTTCATACACAACTCTCTTACCCCCAACAACCCATTTAATTCCCCCATTAATACCCTCATTATAATAATTATATAATTTATTATAAATTTCCCCTTCTCTGGTTTCTCACGCAACCCTCTTCATCTCTCCTCTCGTTCGAAAACACAACGGCAGCGAAACCCAACTCGACGCCGTCCGCCCCTCGATCCCCGCGCCCGAGCCACCGTGCCCGACCCGCCACCTAGACGCCGCCGCCGTCGTCGATCGCTCCGTCGTGCCTTGGACCGCCGCCCCGCCACCCGATTCGCCCGCCCCCCGCCGTACGCCGCAGCTGCCGCCTTCGAGCCCGCCTTCGCCGCCTTCGCCCGAGCTCCGCCGCCCGAAGCCGCTGCGCCGTGACCCGGAGTCGTCGCCGCCCTCGATACGCCGCCCCAAGCCCCGACGCCGACCGCCCATCGTCGATCTCCCCTGCGCAGCAACGAAACGAGAAAAAAAAAGAAAGGGAAAAGAACAGAGAAGAGAGGGGGGAGAGCGACAGAAGAGAAGTGGGGGGGATTTAATAGGTAAAGGATTTTTTTTATAATAAAAATTAAGTTATAATAATTATTATATAGGTTACATAGTTAATTATTATAAAGTATTAATAACTTTAGTTAATAGGTAAAGCTTATTATAAAGTAGTTAAGTTAAACTAGTATTAACTTAATATTAGTTCTCTTAATATATCAGGTTAAGTTTGTTAGTAGTAAATTAAGCTAATAAGTAAAGATAAGTTAGTTACTAATAATTAAACTACCACACTAGTTAAGTTGTTAACAAATTCCGTTATAATAGCGATCAAGTAAATGGTCAATTTTAGTGAGCCGTTAAAATATTTTAACTGGATGTTGACCATTAGACTGATTTCATTGGCCTATTTGACGCAGATAAATCGTGTCACTTGTTACGATCGCCAGAACACCCAACATCACCCCGAGGCAAGTATTTATTGTAATTGGATTTGGGACATCTGCTAAAACTAGTGCAAATATTATTTTAACGTGCTCATACTTTAACTATTATAACTGATTAAAAACAGACATTGCATGCCAATGATTCCTTGATGAAAGAACAACTTTCTCTACATATTTTTAATTGAACCAAAGCGGAACAGAGGGTAGGACACAACCCTCGAAATATAATGAGAACCCATCGATTACAGATGGAGAATGAAACTAGTCGGTGACTGGTTATGACACTTGGGTGGGGTTGGTCCTTAGTAGTAGGGTTCGTAGATGTAGCTTGACCACCTTACGGCTACCTCCATACCACACCAATGGAGGCAAGTAAGAAGGCGTCACGGTAAACCCCCGATGATAGGGTGCATCAAATACATACTACCAACCCGGACATGGACTTATCACGAGCACAATAAATGAAATATACAACAACTTTACTTCTTGAACTGAAATTTCATATATGTTATGTTTCCCTTTCTGCACTTATCAATTATAAAATGTGTACTAACGCTCTTTTGTTCTTGCAAGCTGTTCTTAATTATTTTACTTTAAATATCTTGCCGAGCTTCTCGCCGACATATATTTCATGTGTTTGTGAAATATATGTTAGGTTCAGAGACTGATTACTTTGCAGACCCCGCTTTTGAGGATCCTACCGTAGAGGTGGACCCCGCTGATCAGAGTTACGAGGACGCTGAGATCCTCCCTGCTGAAGACTAGAAAATCGTTGCAGTTTTTATCTATTTAGTTGTATTTGCTATTTTCAGGTGTGTTTGCTTTGCTATTTCCAGGTGTGTTTGCTTTCAGCAGGTTGTACGGCCATGCTAGGCCTAATGTCGCTATGTGTACTTTGCTTAAAAAACGCTGGAATAAATTTGTAATAAATATTTGTGCTGTTTCTGAGAAATTCGCGTGCAGGGACCTGCTTGTTCAATAACGCTTATTGTGTTTAAGTCAAGGAAGGAAGAAAAAAAAGTACCCCTTCATTGCTTTAAGCACAAGCGGACCCGCTCACGTTCTCGCTCCCGTACATGGGAAGCGGGGCATGACAACAATCGATGCTTCCTCAAAATCTCCAACACCGTCCTCAAGTGCGAGGCATGCTCCTCCTCCGACTTTGAATAGACCAGAATATCGTCAATAAAGATAACGACGAACATATCTAAAAAGTCGTAGAAAATCAGGTTCATCAGATTCATGAAAACTGCGGGTGCATTGGTTACACCGAAAGGCATAACCACAAACTCGTAGTGTCTATACTTCGTCCTGAACGCTGTCTTCGGAACATCTTCCTTCTTCACCTTCAACTGATGATAATCACTCCTCAGATCCAACTTCGAAAACACCCTCGAACCTCCAAGCTGATCAAAAATATCATCAATGCGAGGCAACGGGTATTTATTCTTGATGGTCACCGCATTCAACTCCCGATAGTCCACGCACATGCGACGCGAACCATCCTTCTTCTTCACCAGCAAGACCAGTGCTCCCCACGGAGACACACTAGGGTTGATATAACCCTTCTGCAAAAGCTCATCCAGCTGCTTCCGTAATTCCTCCAACTCAGCGGGCGCCATACGATACGGCACCTTCGAAATGGGCTGCGCTCCTGGAATAAGATCAATAGAAAATTCTAAAGCTCGATCAGGTGGCAATCCAGACATCTCCTCGGGGAAGACGTCATCAAAGTCCCGCACAACCGCTGGCCTCTCCAGCTCCATCTGCATAGCCACAACCTCCACCGATTTGGCCCGAAATCTGACAGGACCAAGCGATCTGCTACCTCGGCTGAACTCGAACACTCGATGTCCGGAAATATCGAACACCACCTTCTTCCTCCAACAGTCGATCGTAGCATAGAAGCTCGCAAGCCAATCCATCCCAAGGACCGAATCATAGTTGATGATGTTGTGGACAATAAAATCAGCGTAAAGCTCATGTCCACAAACCACCAACGAGCAAGAATTGCAACCAAGATGCACCGAGACCACGCCATTTCCTGTGACGATATTCCAACTCTTGGTAAGAGGGGACGTCGACAAGGAATGCTTCTCCACGAAGCTCCGAGAAATAATGCACATCGATGCACCAGAGTCAAAGAGAACTCGTGCAGGAAATGTGCACACCAAAACCACACCTAACAAGTAATTTAACAATCAAACCCTAGTCTAGCAAACAATCATGTTCAAGCAACAACATAATCTAACAATCAAAACTAGCTAGGAAAGTAACAGCTAGATTGAGGATTACCTGCGATAACCTCATCCACAGCCTCGCTCTCCACAGCGGTCATCAGAAAAGCCTGCCTCCTCGGCGGAAAAGCCTGCTGAAAACCCTGCCTCTGTGGAACAAGAGCTGCTCCACGTCCAGCAGGAACAGACGCTCTCTGCTGCAACGGCTGTGCTGCAACAGGTTCCCTCCAAGGCTGCTTCGACCTCGGACAATCCTTCATGGTATGGGTAGGGTCTCCACAGACAACACACTGGCCCAGGAATCTCCTACACTGATCCTTGACATGCCCGATCTTGCCGCAGAAATGGCAAGTCTTCTGAATAGGCCCTCCTGGCCTCTTGAACTGAGCTGGCTGATTAGGCTTGAAACCAGGCCTAACCACCGCCCTGGGCTGCTCCATAGGCCTCTTCCCAGCACCAGAAACATGTCCCCTCCTCTGGCTCAGGTTCAGCTCCTGCCTCCTCGCAGCGACCAAAACCTTCTGATAAGAGTCCAGATCAGAGGAAGACACAAAACTCTGAAGCTCCAAAGCAAGCCCCTGTAGGAACCTCTGAGCCCTCTCATCAGCATCCTGCACCATCTTCGATGCGAACCGACTCAGCCTAGTGAACTCTTGGTGGTACAGGTCCACCGTCAAGCTCCCTTGCTTCAGATCAATAAAGCGCTGCAGCATCTCCTTCCTAGCAGCCTTCGGAAAGAACTCCTCATCAAACCTGGACTTAAAGGTAGCCCAAGCTATCGGCTCCACCAGCATCTTCTCTTCCGCATCCCACCAGTTCCGAGCATTATCCTTCAGCTGCCTCTTCGCCAAATCAACCCATCCAGTCGGGGTGATCTTGGCCATCTTCAAGTTATCCTCAATGTTCCGAATCCACTCATCGGCAGCCAGAGGACCCTCAGACCCATCAAAATATGTGGGACCCAGCTCCCGAAATTGCTTCGCTCCTGGCTCGGAGCGAGGGGCATCCTGGATTGCCCGACCAGCTCGAAAAACTGGAGCATTCTGGACTTGCAGGAGCACGCCCTGTTGCACCTGCATCATCTGAAGCATCATCCACATCATCTCTCCATTGGTGGGTTCCCGCTCAGGCTCCTCGTCATAAGGGGGCGCACCACTACCTCCACCACGGGTGAATCGCCTTCCTGCCATCTAATGACACAGAAAACGAAGCAGATTAGACTCATAGCTTATGACTCGGATGTCGAACTTAGTTTATTGGACATTCTAATATTATTATCGTCATTCCGAAAATCGCAGTTACAGAAGAGACCTGCATGGGCCACCAACAAAACCTGTCACACCCCGCTTTCCTAAAATGGAGGCGAGACGTGAAAAGGTCCGCACGAGAGTGGAGCTGTGAAGCCCCAAACCCGATAAGCGTCAATAAAACATAAGCAGGTCCCTGTAACCACAAACGGAATAACAATAATAACACAAGGAGAGACAGAAATAAAATCTCAAATCTCAGAATTTTTCCAACATTAAAAGTAAGTTCAACATCCAGAAAAGCCACCAGGCTAAAAGAAAGAGTCTAAAGGCCCAGAACAAGGCCAACAAAAGGGACAACATAACAAAGTATGGGTGCCATGCACCGACAACTAAATAGTCTAAAACAAAAGGGGAAAGCTAAACGAAGACACTAGGACTGGTCCCCAGTGTCCACGTACTCCTCGCCAAACACAGGCTCGGGCTCGGCGTCCGCAAACACCTCGTCCTCAATAATGAACTCAGGCTCAGGATCTAACATGTGTCACCCAAAAGAGTAAAGGGGCACATGTCAGCAAGTCTAAAAGACTTGGGCAAGGAAACTGAAAGTAGGGTAAACTAACAACCTAGCAGTTATAGTATGATGCATGACATGGCAAGTATAGTATGGAAGTGACAAGTAAAGGAAAGTACAAGTAGCAAGTAGCAAGTATGTCATGGATAACAAGTTTTACAAGTAAAACACGGACAAGTACAAGTCAAGTAGTTCACGTCAAGTGAACACGTCAAGTAAACATGTCAAGTAAACAAGTTGTGCACAGAGATTCCGCCTGTTGGCTAGAGTGGCTGATCGGGCCAACTCCTAAGCTCAAGTGACCGTTTATCTCTACCCCTCCACGTGTATCGAGCCAGGGTGTTACCCCGCACATGGAATGCTCGCTTCTGGAACACAAGCCGGGAAGTGTATTTAACACGTAGGGCGTAGGGTTATGCCTGCAACGCAGGTGCCTAGCCGGAAACAAGTAGATCGGGCATTGGCTATCAACCAACTCACGTAGCCCGCTTCTAGAACACGAGCCAGGAAACACAAGTATTGTAGCGTGTGCTATGAATGCGACATTCAACATGGATAGCATGGATGACAATTAATTCGCGTACCGTTAATTAAAATTAAACATGACATGGTAGTTATGCCGCATGATAAATGACGGATCTAGTTTCGTTGTCAAGCTAGTTCCTGAAATTGCGCCTAGGCGAGTATCATTTCGTCGCCTAGTCTCTTTTACGCCTACAACAAGCAAATGGCCTAAGACATGGCCCGAAACCCTAAGTGGCAAGTTTCACTTGCCTAGCACCGAGGATGACGATCACGAAGGTTCGTCTCACGGACGCTAATCTACGGGGAAGAGGTCGCCGCCATGGAAAAACAACATTAGAACAACATCCAACCTAGTTTTATTAGGGTTTCACAAAAATCACAAAACGGGTTATGAGAATATTAAGAGATCGATCACTACCTTAGGAAGCGGAAGAACGATATCGAGCAAGCACGGCGACGGAAGAAACGATCCGGAGACCCTATGGTTCAGATCTGGAATGGATGGAGAAGTTTGGAGAAATGGGGTTTTGGGGATTTTTGGGGGTTTTCCGGGGACCTAGAGGCGGTGACCGGCCTAAATGGAGAGGGGGAGGAGCTCTTGATGAAGGAGGAAGGCTAGGGGAAGATGGATGATGATTTGGGGAAGAAGGAGGCTCAGGAGAAAAGAAAGAAGA
>CM061131.1:34307214-34374393 GCA_030789695.1 Scilla litardierei | reverse complement strand
TAAACACTTGGGCAAAAGGAAAATTTTTCGCGGATCAGAGCGTGAGCAAAATGGGTTATCCTAGTCCTATTGGTAGAGTCCTGACACATGCAAATTGAAGTGTAAATATATAGATGATTCATGCATAAAGAAGCAGACAGTGGAGGCAATATACCACATATTCGAAATTGAAGCATGATGGTCTAGGGGTCATCCAAGGACAGGCATATAAAACAAAATCACAACGTAGAAGCACACCAACTAGCTAGTCACAACACATAACTCACACAAAAGGCAAAGTTAACCCACGGAGCATAAAATGCAATAGAACTCGGCTTCCTAGTCTGTTGTGAGAGGGTGGCCCCTCGGCTTTTGGCTGACGACCAAGGATAATCGTTCGGCAGCGAGTGGAATGGCCCCTTCATCTTATGGCTGACGACTAAGTAGGGTCGTTAAGTTGTGGGTGTGTGGCCCATCGGCTTATGGCTAACGACCAAAAAGATTCGTTCGATAGCGAGGGGCATGGCCCCTTCGTCTTACGGCCGACGACTAAGTATGGTCGTTGATGAGTGGTTTTTGTATATACTCTTCACCCCTTTTCATACACGTTTTGCGTCATTTCTTTCACCGTTTTTCACCATTTTCCCCGTTTTGTTCCCACTTTTGCTTTTATGGTCCATTTTGTGCTTTACAGGAAATACATGTCAATTACGGACCATAAAGCATGAAAAAGGTGCAAAATGGTGAAAGGAGTAGAGGCGGAAGCTCAAAATGTGTAAATAAGGGAGGAAAAGAAGAAAAGTGACACACACGACCGCGTCGTTTCGATGCGGCCACATCGTCACAATACCCAGCAGGAGCTAAACCCAATTCCATGCGACCGCGCAATGGTACATCAAACAGCTGCGTCAAACAAGCTCTAGAAGCACCATCAACCAATTCCATGCAACCGCGCAATGGTACATCAAACATCATTCAAACGACCGCGTCGCTGAGGAGAAGAAATGCAGAATCTGTAATCGACAGGTCGCGTGACGAAGATGATGCGGACGTGTGATCTCGAGAATTTGAAGACCAAATCATCGCTTCACGCAACCATTTCGAAGCCACATGAGCGTCGAAGTTGGATTCGACGCGACCACGTCCCTAGCAACACGGTCGTGTCACTGTAGCTTATGCTGCCCCATCTTACGCATCTGGACGAATCGACCACGTTGGTTTCGATGCGGTCGTGTCAAATTAGATTTCTAGGTTAATTGGTGTGCTTACAGGGTTAGTTAGAGTGTCTTTTTGGTCATTTTTGGGATTGTCTTTAAACCCATCTTCTTCCTGAGCGAAAACATCTTTTCTTTTATCTTTTTTAGAGCTTTCTAGGGGAATTTCAGTTGTATTCTTGATTGTTCTTCTGTTATCTTTATTTAATTCCGTTTGTTTCTTGTGTTTTAGATTACTTTTATAATGTATTTCTCTCCTTTGTGATTACTATTGTGTGGATTGATTGTTATTGAGCTTTTAATCTTGAATCCATGGCCATGTTGATTGAATCCTTGCTATTGATTGCAATGTCTAAAATGGGTAGTAAGTAGTTTCTTATCTATGGCGAAATTGGGTCGAACCCCATTGAAATTGGGTCATGGGTTAGATGATTGAATTGATTGATTGTTGGCTAATTGTTGATTTGAGGTATATTAGGATGCTAATTGTCATTATAGATCGCTCTTCTTCCTTGTGGATAATTAGATTGGTCGCCGGCGAGAGTCGTGACCAATCTAGGGTTTTCGATCCTACAATGACCCGTACTATCGGTGTTACTGACGAGAGTTGGGCGCCGATTAAAGCCCTCCTAATATAGATTCAAATCCCCGACCATAAGAGTGGCGTGGAGGAAGTGTCACGCCCCGGTGCCCAAAAGGGTGGGGTGACGGCCGCGATACGGGAGTACCAAGCGATAAGGTGCTATAAGGGAATTATCAGGCCACTGCAACTGCTAGAACAACACAGGAAATTAAAGTAGGTGCAAAAAGTAACACACGAACTGTAAAGCTCCAGCACATCACTAAGAGGTACAGCGAGGCGGCGGCAACAACAAGCGGGAGCGTACGACTGTGCAATACAGATCATCTACTATCAACACACCACAACATCATGTCTGTACAAATACCACCACCAGTGACACGGGGTACAAAAGCTGAAAGGGGAAAAACAAAAGTAACTGCTCAAAAAGAAACTACCCCCAACCCACTACACACGTGCCCCAACTAACTGCTATGGGATCCTGGCCTGGAAGAGTCGCCCTCAGGGCGTCGGTAGTCCGACAGGGGTGCTGTCATCCCAAAACCTGTACCTGGGGAGTGGGGAAAGGGACACGTCATAGCGTATTAAGTAGAAAACTCAACCACACAAGCCATATTCACAACACTGCACCAAGGTCCCTAATATTAGTGTTTTTTAAAAGTAATGTTCATTGTTTGGAACCTAAACATTAGGCGGAACATAAGGGAACTGGACCTCACCCATAAGTCAGGTGGAAAGAATCTCCGACTCTCTAGCGTGCTAGCTCGTCAGGAGCCTACATAACCCATCCACTCTACACGACCCAAAGGGACACGACCTCGAAGGCCATAGAAACCACACACCCCAAAGGGGCACGACCACTCCCCGCGGTAGGAGGGCCAAAGGAAACAACCTCGAGAGTCCAGTCCACACTATGTCCTCCTAATGCTTTGATTCCCTCACCCCATTCCCTGAGCTGCTCACCCACTTTAGAGTGGAAGAGACACACCGGCTTTCATTTCATCATTAACATTTAGCATTGTATCGGGATAATCCAAATGGTGTAAACTTTAGAATGTCCATCTTTCCATGTAACGAATTAAACCAACATTCTCATATATGAAGGAAACATTTGCCATGGCATTATAAGCATCTTCATTAACGCCTTCAAGGAAAAAGTAAAAAGTTACCATTCATCATTTGCTTAATCAAAACCTAAGAGTATGAACCTCAACTACAAGCAACAGATTATTCAACATGAAAACATAAGAACCAACACCCACATAATAGAAATGTAGGCACGTAATGTGACTGAACCACTTCTGTTTAGCATTACCATCAACAAACTTCTTAAAGGAAAACATACTTCTTAATGAAAAGGAAAAATGCAACCCACAAGGGAAAATGCAACCTAATCAATCAAGTTAATTAATCAAGGGACTCACCTAAGTATTTCAGCGAGGGGTCTCCTAGAGCTAGCTAAGTATTTTGTTGTGCTATGCTAAACTCCAAGGGAAAATAAGGTGCAAGGTCTAACTCTTATTGTCAAAAGAGGGGTTGTAAAGAAGGAGAAGTTGTAATAAGAAACCCTCTTGTAGAAATGGTCTCTTTCATAAAAAGTTCAAGGTAGACATTACAAAATTTGGGATTTTAGAAGAGGAAAAACTTCATGATTATTAGTAGAACTTCTCGCTTTAAGGTTGCTTGTTTCTATTTTATGTAATGTAAAAGTTCACAAGACTCATGAAAAAGCTCGCTTACCTATTGAAATGAAACCAATCTCGTTATGAAAATCAAGTTTGCTTAAAGTGAACTTGTAGGACCTTATAAATAATGGTAATTAGAGTTCCTACACTCTCGAAGAATCATTTAGAGCCTCTAACTAGAAGGATGGCGAAAACCCACTTGCTAAACTTTTCTTTATACAAATTTTTCAATTGAGTTTCCTCCTAAACATGGAATTCTAAGAAAATTAGCTAGTGGCATCTTGGGTAAAGGTCCTAACTTAGGTTTATAGACTTAGGATGTTATGAAATTACATACGTAATTCTCTCAAAAATTTCGGCAGAGTTTCTCTTGTATTTATCAAGGTTCCCTAATTACAACATAAGTATTCTTAAAGGATACACAAACTTTAAACCCCAAAACATGATCTTGCTCATAGAATCAAGTGAGAAATAATAATCAACATCAAATAAAAACATGTAATCTAACAAATTAAGCTTAACCCATTAACTAATTTGATACAAATCACAATTTTACTAAAGATGGAAGAACAAAAAACACACGTAATTCTACTCAAAACCAAGTATGGGGAGTATGGTGAGAATCCCACCTTGCTAATGCTTTGGAATGAATGTGGAAGGACTAATGATGTTGTGGTTGCAAGTGATCCCTTCCCCTTCTTCCAATTTTTTTTTCCTTCCTCCTCTCTTTTCCTTTTCTTTTCTTTGCTTTTGTTTTCTTTCTCCTTTTTTGTGTATTGATTCCAGGTTTCGGCTCTTCCCCAGAGAAACCAACGCATGATGAGAGAAGGGAAAAAAACAAAAAAGTCAAAAGAAAAACATAATGGAAACGTGTAGAAGAAAGGAGAGAGTATGCCATCACTAATTTCAATTATGTCATGCTAATTTATTTACAAGAGAGTAAGTCCAAATAAAAGGATTTCAATTGTGCCATTCGTAATTTATTTACAAGTTGCCATCACTAATTTTGGTTGGCTCATGATTTTTATTATTTACGATTATGCCATTTTCATTCATGTCCTTTATAAATACCCCTCTTTGGGTGTATTAGCAAACTAGTTGGGCATGTACGTAAACTTGGTCCCAATTAGTGGTCAGTGTGCAAATTTTCCCTACACTGGAAGGAGGGATACTGGTATTTTTCTCTTAGGCGCATTACACCCTACCATCCTTAAAGAAATTCCGTCCTCGGAATTCAAAACAAGAAAGATGGTCTTATATCTACATAGCAAACAGACGACAGATCTTTAAACAAACAGATGAGGATACTTCTCCTTCATCTCATCCTCTCGCTCCCAAGTTGATTCTCCAGGAGATTCTTATTGCCACATGACCCTGACCAAATTAATAGCCTTCTTCCTCAACATCTTCTGTCGCCGATCAAGAATTACCACTGGTTGCTGTTCATACGTCAGGTCTGGACGTAATTCAATCGCTGAGTAGTCCACCACATGGTTAGGATCTCCAATATACCCTCTTAATTGCGATACATGAAATACATCATGTACGCCTTCAAGATGTGGCGGCAGCACTAACCGATAAGCCACTTCGCCTATCCGGGCTGCAACTTCAAACGGGCCTATGTACCTAGGACTCAACTTCCCATGTTTACCAAACTGGATCGTCCCATGGACAGGTGATATCTTCAAGAATACATAATCGCCCAGCTGAAATTCAAATGGATGCCGCTTCGTGTCCGCCCAATGCTTATAACGGTCTTGGGCCACGTGAAGATTCTCTCTGACCGTCTGCACTACATCGACTGTAGCAGTCACTAGGTCTGGGCCCAAATTTTCTCCATCTCCCACATCATCCCAGCTCAGAGGCGATCGATAATTTCTTCCATACAGAGCCGCATAGGGAGCCATACCAATACTTGCCTGATAACTATTATTATAAGCAACTTCTACTAGATGGAGATGGTCTTCCCAGGACCCCTTGAAATCCAACATGCAAGCCCTAAGCATATACTCCAATATTTGAATGGTGCGTTCTGACTGTCCATCTGTCTGAGGGTGATATGCGGTACTGAACTTCAAATGAGTCCCCAAACTGGCCTGCAAGCTCCTCCAGAAATGAGATGTAAACCTAGTATCTCGATCCGACACAATGCTCACAGGAACTCCATGCAACCTTACAATCTCTTCCATATACTTCCGAGCTAAGACTTCCGTAGACTGACCAAGTCGAAACGGAATAAAGTGCGTTGACTTAGTCAATCGGTCGATAATCACACATATAGCATCATTCCCCTTCGGAGTACGCGGTAGACCAGTCACAAAGTCCATGGTCACATGTTCCCACTTCCATTCCGGTATCGGAAGGGGCTGCAATAAGCCTGCGGGTCTCTGGTGTTCTGCTTTCACCTGCTGGCAAACCAGACACGAAGCCACGCTCTTCGCCACACTTCATTTCATCCCATTCCACCAGTAGTATCGTCGCAGATCCTTATACATTTTGGTCCCTCCAGGGTGAATAGAATAAGGGGAATTGTGTGCCTCCTTCAGTAGCTCTTCTTGAATAGTTCCTGCTGGCACACACACCCTGTTCCCAAACCTTAAGAAACCATCCTCATGAACGCGAGTCTTTTCGAAGCCCTGCCTCGACTTGTTCTCGAATCCGCTTCAATTTCACATCGTTCAGCTGATCAGCCTTAATTCTATCCATCAGGTCAGATTGAATCTGCAAACCCAACATATCTACCCTTTCGCCTGGAAGGATCACCTCAACATCCATCCGTCTTAGATCTCTACGAAGCTGAGGCTGCATAGTCAACCTCATCACAGCCGGTAATCGACTAAGAGCATCAGGCACCACATTCACCTTTCCTGGATGATACTGCAAGTCAATTTCATACTCAGCCATTAATTCAAGCCAACGGCATTGCCTCATGTTTAACTCCTTCTGAGTGAAGACATATTTCGAACTTTTATGGTCAGTGTAGATCTTTACATGTTCGCCCAGTAAGAAATGTCTCCACAACTTTAGGGCATATATGACAGCAGCCAGCTCTAGGTCATGGGTAGGATAATTCTGCTCATGCACCTTCAACAATCTGGAGGCATAAGCCACTACTCGCCCATGTTGATGAAGGACACAGCCAAGCCCCTTTCCTGAAGCATCACAGTAAATTTCAAAGCCGCCTGATCGGTCAGGAATTGTTAACACTAGAGCAGTGTTTAATCGACGCTTCAGTTCCTCAAATGTGCACTGACACTCCTCTGACCACACATAAGGTACGTCCTTCTTAGTCAGATGAGTCAGAAGTGAGGCGATCTTAGAGAAGTCCTTGATAAACTTCCGGTAGTATCCGACCAACCCCAAGAAACTCTTGATCTCAGTGACTGATCGAGGGATGTGCCAATTCTCTACTGCAGCGACCTTCTCTGGGTCGACTGACACTCCTTCTCCTGTAATAATGTGTCCCAGGAATGCGACCTTTGTCATCCAGAATTGACATTTACTGAACTTAGCATACAACCGATGCTCTCTGAGAGTATTCAACACCATCCGCAAATGCTCAGCATGTTCATCCTCAGTCTTCGAATATACTAAAATATCATCAATAAAGACTACCACAAACTTATCCAAGTAATCAAAGAAGACCTGATTCATCAGCCTCATAAAGGTTGCCAGGGCATTAGTTACTCCGAATGGCATCACTAAGAATTCATAATGCCCATACCGAGTTCTAAACGCCGTCTTCGGAACATCCGATCCACGCACCTTCACTTGATGATAACCGCTTCGTAAATCCAGCTTCGAGTACACTCGCGAACCACCGAGCTGATCAAAGATGTCATCAATTCGAGGAAGGGGTACTTGTCTTTCAATGTCACTTTGTTCAGATCCCTGTAATCAATGCACATCCTCCGAGTTCCATCCTTTTTATTTACTAATAACACTGGTGCTCCCCACGGGGATACACTTGGACGTATCAGTCCTCTATGACAAATCAGTCAACTGATTGTGAAGCTCAGCTAATTCAGGTGGAGACATACGATAAGGGGTTTTTGCTATTGGTTGTGCGCCCGGCACTAGGTCAATAGTGAATTCTAAAGACCTATCCAGAGGTAGTCCAAAAATATCATCGGGAAATACATCGGGAAATTCCTGAACTACCTTAGGTAAAACTATTTCTGCGTCCATCGTCATCTCTAAGGACGTCGCCTTAAACTTCAAGGGTTCCAGAGCCCGAGTACCACTACAAAAGTCAAACTCTGGGTGGCCATGGTTTCGAAAGACTACCCTCCTTAATTTACAGTCTATGGTCGCATAAAACATCCCCAACCAGTCCATTCCAAATATTGCCTCATAATCTGGTAGTTCGATCACGAGAAAATCTGCATATAGTTCTCGACCCCCTATCTCCACGGAACAATTCCGTAATCCTGACACACTACTTATCACACCATTACCCGTGTGCATTTTCCACTTAGCAGCAAAAGAATCAACAACTATAGAATGCTTCGCCACAAATTCCTTGGATAAAAAACAATGTGACGCTCCCGAATCAAAAAAGGACTAGGCTGGATATGAAGCTACTCTAACCATTCCTATAATAGCACAGCACAAACAACTAACCATCTAGCAATAACTAAACATAGAACCATGAAATACAACGACTAGGGTTAGGGTCATACCAGCGATCACCTGTCCTTAGCGCTCGGCCTCGACCGCTGTCATCTGAAACTGTGACAGACTCTGTGAAGCAGGAGCCTGCCTCTGGAAGTCGCGTCGTGGAGGCCTCCCTGGAGGTCCCCTCGGAACAGTCGGTCGCGGCCCCGGCGGTGGTGGAAGAGCCAACAGCTGCGGTGCCGGTTGAAGAGCCCGCGGCTGAGGTGGTGCAGCTGCTACTGGTACCGGTGTCTCCATACGCCGTCTCCGTCGGGGGCAGTCCCTACTAAAGTGCAGCGGCTGAGGTGGTGTAGCACTGTCTGCCCATAACCCTACAATCCTTGGCTGCATGCCCAGGCTTTCCACACCTCGAACAAGCAGGCCCCCTCTGAGGTACTGGTGGATGTCCTGATCGCTTGAAGGTCACCTGGTGAGTCGGGCGAGGAGCAGATCTCTGTGGTGCTACAGGTCGTCTGTCGACTACTAGAAGCTTTCCCAGGCTCTTCATGTGTTGCTCGTACCGTCGAGCCGTGCTAAGCACTGCCTCGTATGTCAACAGCTCCTGCGTAGCCATAGCCCCTCGGACCTCTGGGTCTAGGCCCATGCGGAAGCGTCTAGCTCGAGTAGCATCTGTCACCACTAACTCTGGGGCGTATCTGCTCAAAAGAGAGAACTCTGCATCATACTCATCTACCGTCCTGCGGTCCTGCGTCAGATGCTCGAACTGCTGCCTCAACTCATCCCTCGCCTCCCCAGGAAGGTAATGGGCCTCAAACTTCTCCCTGAAGGTTTTTCACTCCACTACCCCGGTCATATGCCTCTCCTGGGCATCCCACCAATCTCGGGCTTGATGAGTCAACTGACGCTTGACCAACTCTACCCATGCCTCTGGGGGTATGCCAGCCAAATTCAAATCGTCCTATGTGTGTCGCAACCACTCATCGGCCTCTAGGCCAGTCTCTCTGCCAGAAAAGTACACGGGTCTCAAGGATCGAAACTGCTTGTAACTTGGGGCGTTCGGTGCAGGCGCCTCGTGCCCAGCTGCCCTGTCCTCCATCCGCTGCAAATGGTCCAAAATCCCCATCAGGACCTTCGCCATCAGGGCTGACTCTGAGGTCCGGTCCACCGAGCTACCCGAGGCTCCGGTCCCTCCAGACCCTCCAGATGTCCCGTCGCCGCCAGACGCCCCGTTTCATGCCTTCATACTGTGGAGTAGAAACAAAACATACTGAAATTAGTACCTCATATACATCTTGAAGTGTCGGAGCATTACATGTGTCATCCTTATACAATCGCAGTGTGCAGTGACCTGCATGGGCCACCACAAAACCTGTCACGCCCCGGTGCCCAAAAGGGTGGGGTGACGGCCGCGATACAGGAGTACCAAGCGATAAGGTGCTATAAGGGAATTAGCAGGCCACTGCAACTACTAGAACAACCAGGCAATTAAAGTAGGTGCAAAAAGTAACACACGAACTGTAAAGCTCCAGCACATCACCAAGAGGTACAGCGAGGCGACGGCAACAACAAGCGGGAGCGTACGAGTGTGCAATACAGATCATCTACTATCAACACACCACAACATCATGTCTGTACATATACCACCACCAGTGACACGGGGTACAAAAGCTGAAAGTGGAAAAACAAAAGTAACTGCTCACAAAGAAACTACCCCCAACCCACTACACTCGTGCCCCAACTAACTGCTATGGGATCCTGGCCTGGAAGAGTCACCCTCAGGGCGTCGGTAGTCCGGCAGGGGTGCTGTCGTCCCGGAACCTGTACCTGGGGAGTGGGAAAAGGGACACGTCACAGCGTGTCAAGTAGGAAACTCAACCACACAAGCCATATTCACAACATTGCACCAAGGTCCCTAATATTAGTGTTTTTTAAAAGTAATGTTCATTGTTTGGAACCTAAACATTAGGCGGAACATAAGGGAACTGGACCTCACCCATAAGTCAGGTGGAAAGAATCTCCGACTCTCTGGCATGCTAGCTCGTCAGGAGCCTACATAACCCATCCACTCTACACGACCTCGAAGGCCATAGAAACCACACACCCCAAAGGGGCACGACCACTCCCCGCGGTAGGAGGGCCAAAGGAAACAACCTCGAGAGTCCAGTCCACACTATGTCCTCCTAATGCTTTGATTCCCTCACCCCATTCCCTGAGCTGCTCACCCACTTTAGAGTGTAAGAGACACACCGGCTTTCATTTCATCATTAACATTTAGCATTGTATCGGATAATCCAAATGGTGTAAACTTTAGAATGTCCATCTTTCCATGTAACGAATTAAACCAACATTCTCATATATGAAGGAAACATTTGCCATGGCATTATAAGCATCTTCATTAACGCCTTCAAGGAAAAAGTAAAAAGTTACCATTCATCATTTGCTTAATCAAAACCTAAGAGTATGAACCTCAACTACAAGCAACAGATTATTCAACATGAAAACATAAGAACCAACACCCACATAATAGAAATGTAGGCACGTAATGTGACTGAACCACTTCTGTTTAGCATTACCATCAACAAACTTCTTAAAGGAAAACATACTTCTTAATGAAAAGGAAAAATGCAACCCACAAGGGAAAATGCAACCCAATCAATCAAGTTAATTAATCAAGGGACTCACCTAAGTATTTCAGCGAGGGGTCTCCTAGAGCTAGCTAAGTATTTTGTTGTGCTATGCTAAACTCCAAGGGAAAATAAGGTGCAAGGTCTAACTCTTATTGTCAAAAGAGGGGTTGTAAAGAAGGAGAAGTTGTAATAAGAAACCCTCTTGTAGAAATGGTCTCTTTCATAAAAAGTTCAAGGTAGACATTACAAAATTTGGGATTTTAGAAGAGAAAAAACTTCATGATTATTAGTAGAACTTCTCGCTTTAGGGTTGCTTGTTTCTATTTTATGTAATGTAAAAGTTCACAAGACTCATGAAAAAGCTCGCCTACCTATTGAAATGAAACCAATCTCGTTATGAAAATCAAGTTTGCTTGAAGTGAACTTGTAGGACCTTATAAATAATGGTAATTAGGGTTCCTACACTCTCGAAGAATCTTTAGAACCTCTAACTAGAAGGATGGCGAAAACCCACTTGCTAAACTTTTCTTTATACAAATTTTTCAATTGAGTTTCCTCCTAAACATGGAATTCTAAGAAAATTAGCTAGTGGCATCTTGGGTAAAGGTCCTAACTTAGGTTTATAGACTTAGGATGTTATGAAATTACATACATAATTCTCTCAAAAATTTCGGCAGAGTTTCTCTTGTATTTATCAAGGTTCCCTAATTACAACATAAGTATTCTTAAAGGATACACAAACTTTAAACCCCAAAACATGATCTTGCTCATAGAATCAAGTGAGAAATAATAATCAACATCAAATAAAAACATGTAATCTAACAAATTAAGCTTAACCCATTAACTAATTTGATACAAATCACAATTTTACTAAAGATGGAAGAACAAAAAACACGTAATTCTACTCAAAACCAAGTATGTGGAGTATGGTGAGAATCCCACCTTGCTAATGCTTTGGAATGAATGTGGAAGGACTAATGATGTTGTGGTTGCAAGTGATCCCTTCCCCTTCTTCCAATTTTTTTTCCTTCCTCCTCTCTTTTCCTTTCTTTTCTTTGCTTTTGTTTGCTTTCTCCTTTTTTGTGTATTGATTCCAGGTTTCGGCTCTTCCCCAGAGAAACCAACGCATGATGAGAGAAGGGAAAAAAACAAAAAAGTCAAAAGAAAAACATAATGGAAACATGTAGAAGAAAGGAGAGAGTATGCCATCACTAATTTCAATTATGCCATGCTAATTTATTTACAAGAGAGTAAGTCCAAATAAAAGGATTTCAATTGTGCCATCGTAATTTATTTACAAGTTGCCATCACTAATTTTGGTTGGCTCATGATTTTTATTATTTACGATTATGCCATTTTCATTCATGTCCTTCTTTATAAATACCCCTCTTTGGGTGTATTAGCAAACTAGTTGGGCATGTACGTAAACTTGGTCCCAATTAGTGGTCAGTGTGCAAATTTTCCCTACACTGGAAGGAGGGATACTGGTATTTTTCTGTTAGGCGCATTACAGGAAGACTGGGGACATTCGTTGGATGTAATGCACCTAATATGTATCGATGTATCGGCAAGATTCGACATCTAAATAGGTTAGGGTAGTCCTATCATAGCATCGCGAGAGCGAGGGGTAATGATACCATAAGGAACTATCCTATCATACATCACGAGAGTGGGGGATAAGAGAATGCCCTTGGGTTAGACGACCTCTCTCGAGTCCCAAAGAATCCGACAATCAATTAATCCTTAATCCAACCTTAACCCTAGTTCAATGGTGGGGATACCCTAAGCCCCAGAGCTTTTATCATCTGATTTCACCTTTTATTTCTCACTTTGACCACCATTGGATATCGTAGCTTTTGAACTAAGAAGAAAATCGGTACTCAACAAACGCCTCCCTGTGTTCGACCCGTATAGCACTACATGACACCATGTTCTTCTGGTATAAATATTTAAAGCTTGCGGACAAGCGAACAAGCTTTTTGGCGCTGTTGCCGGGGAGGCACGGCTTGATATCGATTTTATTCTTTGTTGATAGACTACACACTTCTTTACCAAATATTCACTTCTCTATTTTTCTCATATTACTGGTGAACACAGGTTTGCACAATGATGTTGGCCTCTATGAGAGCCGTCGTAGCTCTTGCAAGTAATATGGATGGCCTGACACAACACATAGCCCAGCTGAGAATGGGAGCTGCTTCCTTCAATCCAACTGTGTCAGTGAGCCATGGGGTGTATCATAAGCAAGAGCACATTTATGACCAACATCGATTTGAAAATCATCCCTGTAATCCATTCCCTCACACACTTCACCAGAATTGGACATGTTATTCTACACCATCTTATCAAGATTAGCAAGCATTCATGTCTTATTCTTTTCTACAATTGACGCCACTTGAGATGCTCCTGATGGATAGTCCAGCTGTAGGTAACCCCAGTAGTAGTGAATATCTCACTTCCTCTGGACAACTAGATGTCAGACACGAACCAATTGCATTCCAGGAGGAGGCACCGCAGATCATGGAGACATGCTACCGGATAAGCACATTCATGCAATCATTGGAAAAAAGCCTCAATTTCAGAAACTGTAGCTCATCATGATCACCAAGCCCTTTGCCAAGACAGATTAATCCAGATAGACCATGAGGATGACATCATTTTGCAGGAAGCACGTCATAGGAATTTGTTGTGCCAAGACATTGAACCTTCAAAGGACATGCAACGACATGTGGAAATGGAGGAGGAGGACATCAAACCTCCTGAGGTAGAACTCAAACCGCTCGCTCCTAATTTAAAATACGCATTAATAAGGGAGAACTCCATATATCCGATCATTGTTAATGCTTCCTTGACTATCACCGAACTCGAAAAAGGTCTTAGCACTGGTCGATGCACCCATAGGATCCTTCTTGAGGATGAGAGCAGCACCTCTATTGAGCCTCAAAGGCTACTTAATCCTAATATGAAAGAGGTGGCCAAGAAGGAAGTTTTGAAACTGCTTGAAGCAGGAATAATCTACCCTATCTCCGATAGCAAGTGGGTTAGCCCGGTTCAAGTGGTACCAAAGAAGGAAGGGATGACGGTGGTTAAAATGATAAAAAATGAGTGTATCCCCACTAGGATCATCTCCGGGTGGCGGATGTGCATTGATTATAGGAAGCTCAATAAAGCGACCCAAAAAGACCACTACCCCCTTCCTTTTATCGATTAAATGCTTAAGCGACATGCTAAGAACTCACATTTCTACTTCCTAGATGGGTATTCAAGATTTTTTCATATACCCATCCATCCCGACGACCATGAAAAGACTACATGCACGTGTCCTTACGGCACCTTCGCCTACCGATGGATGCCATTTGGACTATGCAATGCACCTGCGACATTCCAAAGGTGCATGACCACTACATTTTCTAACTTCGTAGAGAACATCATGTAGGTATTCATGGATGACTTCTCCGTCTATGGAACTAGCTTCAATGCATGTTTAGAGAACTTGGCTAGGGTGCTCAAAAGATGCCAATATGTTAACCTGATCTTAAACTGGGAAAAATGTCATTTCATGGTATAAGAGGGTGTAGTTTTAGGAAACATCATCTCATCTCGTGGCATAGAAGTTGACAAATCTAAGATAGAGGTCATCGATGGATTGCCACCTGATTTAGGTTGAATATTGCATATTTAACACCTCAATTAGCCTTATTTTGTGCATATATGATACGTATTTGGTCTCTAATACAATCATATTTTGATTACTATATATTATTAGAGCAAATTATCATTCTATGCACAAAACAATAATATACTGAGTATTTCTGATCTTTTAGTATTTTTCATATGGAGATCTCAGTCTTACGATTCCAACGACTATATATTTGTATTTTTCTGAGATCTGTGCTAATTTCTATGAATTTTTGAATGCAGAATACCATTTTAATGGAGAAATACGCACGAAATACGGTCGAAAATACGAAAATATGAAAGAAAAAATGCGCCTTTGCGTCAGACGCTGCCACGTGGCAAGATCCAAAGCATTCCCGCTCATATCAGATGGCATGGAGAACGGGCGACGCGACGCTTTACTGAGCATTGGATCTCGATCCAACGATCACGATGGATGAGGAGTCGAACTCAGATGTGGATGACGCGGCCCGATCTTGGTTGCAGATCGAAGATCCAACGGCTGTTACTCGTTCCGATGCAGATTCGAGTTTGAGGGAAGTGGATCTCCCCAGCGCCGACCGTGCCACGCGTCGATACCACATCAAATCCCACCTTTAAGTGAGCGGCTAGGATCTTCTAAGAAGCGGGCGGCGATTATTAAGCGGGTTTGGATACGGATTCGAACCCGCAACGGCACCAAACCCGCAATGTATCTATTTAAGCGTATTTTAGGGGTTTTTGATGTATTCTTGCATATTTGGGGCTCTAGGAGCCGTATTTTGGAGTGAGATTTGGAGGCCCTGGAGATAGAGGCGGGAGCTATCATCTGAAGGAGATCTAGGGTCTATTTAGAGAGATTTGGTGATATTTTTCCTATCTTTAGCCTTTTATTTCACGTATTTGGCTTGTATTTGGAGTATTCTTCACGTATTTTGAGCTTTTGAACATGTATTTGTCTATGCATATGCGTTCTTTTCTCTCTACGTGTGGCTAATCTCTATATGTGTTGGTGTTGATGTAGTTAGGGTGTTGTAATCATTGATTTCGATATCTTTTTGCCCTATATTCACGTTATATTGCGTATTTCATTGATTTCTACATATATGTTATTTGGGTATATTATACGGAGACGTGGGCATGCTTGAATCGAATATGATCTTTGCGGACTTATTCGTGATGCAATCCGAGAGGATGTATCGTGACCCGAGAGGGCACTTGTGCGTATTTTCTTCATGAAATCGATGATATACGTGATTACTTTTTGGCACTATTTTACGCGCTTTATCGCCTCACCTTCCGACGTTCTCGTGCCCTAGCCGGATGAAACGTTGAGTTATAGAAAAGATATTAATAATCATTGATTGCACATACCCTAACGAAATAACAACCAATACATACTCTCCATATTAGTACCCTAGTATCGAATTCACCACAACTATCGTAAGACTTTCTTTTATTATTTTAAACCCTCGACACCATACTTATATCTCTGATAGGTGTTTGTTTCTCGTTGTTTTAGTACTCTTTATAAACTGAAATTTGTGGTTTTGCAGGTCAGTTGTCCCGTGGATACGATACCTGGACTCACCAGGATTATTACTTGTTCGATCTCCTACACTTGGGAGTAGCGCTCACACATTTTGAGACAAGTCAAGTTTTGGCACCGTTGCCGGGGATACGCCTCGATCCTCCCATATCGCCGAATCGCCATGATGACCTAAGAGATTTGGTGGTCAATTCGAATTAAATGACGCCGACCAGCCCTCATCCAATGGGAGTACGACACGTCATCCGAGCTGAGCCAGGCTTGCCATTTCGAACTCGAATGACGGGGGCAATTGTTATGGCCTTAAGGTCGGCCCAGAGAATAAAGGCACAAATATTCGAAGACCAAGCTAACAGCTCTCTGACCATCCCGAATGGGAACAACCCCGAATGGAAGCTCGACCCGGCACTAGGAAGCTCGCCGATAGAGTCAAGAGGAGAGCTCGTCAGCTGATCGAGCGGAAGGTTCAATAGCCTAGTGAAGAAGAAGCTTGCCTACTCTCCAAACGAGAAGCACGACCAGAGAAGGGCTCGGAACGCCAAGCTCGGGCGCCGAGCTTGGCTCACTCTGAAGGCGACCTACCATGCACAAATATCTCTGACATGGTGACGTATGGCCACCTACCCTCCAATTAATGCCAGAGGTTAAGAACGAGAACTAATGGTCGCCCATCATGTCTCCAATTAATACTTCTCTGACACACTCTGTCACCCATTTAATGATGGGTTGAGGCGGTTCGATAAATATCTCTGACACCTTCGTCGACATATCACGTCCCCATTAATACTTCAGCTAAGCAGAAGCGACAGCTGATCAGACAGCGATCAACCGACTCTTGACACTATAAATACCACCCTCTAGTTACCAAGGAGGGGGTTGGTTAGTTGAAATCGTAAACTTGCATTCAATACTACAAGGTTGGATATCGTCCATGTATCTGTGCCTACCACTTAAGCTCGCCACGCAAAGCCGATCTACGTTAAGATCACCAAGAGTGTCTGACCCACTCCTAAAAAAGTCATTCACTGACTTAACCATCGGAGAGACTACGGGTTGACAGCCAACCCAACCTTTCTGACGAGCTGTTCTTTTTGCAGGAAGCTTAGCTCACCTACCAGTCTGTCGGCGACTAATCGGCGAACAACCGGTGATCTTGAATCTTTCACCTACATAGCGCATTTCAAGACATATTAGCCTCATCGACAACCCCACTACTTGTAATCATTGTACTCGTGATTCCCCTTAAACAAATTCTATTGTTGGGTGAACTTGACCCGCAACAAGAACTATTGCTCAATGCGTACAATGGTCCAAATATATGCCTGTTGTGCGCGTTGAGCAATTTTTGTATAGGAAAACAAAAGTTCTCACCGTGCACAACGATCCAAATATATGCACGTTGTGCGCGTTGAGCCATTTTTGTATGTGAAAACAAAAGTTTTGACCGCGCACAACGGTCCAAAATATATGCATGTTGTTTGATAGTGGCTCTCTTCTGTAGTATCACAAGCACTCTACTGTACACTCGCGGTCTCACTTCTGTAGACTCACGGGCCCTCTTCTGTATACTCACGAGCACATTCCCTAGCATTCATGGCCAATTCGTCTATCAATGGCTGCCCACGAGCCCTCCTCAACTCACAACTAAATATACTCTTCTTATGATACACGACCAGAATATTTATGCCAAATTCTTTGTCGCATTATCAGGGAACATCAGGGGTCCATTTCTCGCTTCTTCTCAGCAAATATCGTTTATCATGTGTGAATACATGATAGGCGTTTGATTGTGAAGATTGAAAGCGAGGTGTGCATTCCTGATGTCCATGATAATGTAGGCATGCATGGCAATGTGGATACACGGCAATTTCACCAATTTTATGTCCATCATATGCTTACGGCTCGTTCAGATTTATCATCATTTTTATGCCGCTTTTTATTCCACATCATTTGTCTCATTATCAGGGTCATCAGGGATGCAATGCTAATGAAGACACGCCTGTCAACTATAGTTTACAGGGGAACATCCACTATATTCCCTCATGAAGTTGCTTAGAAATGGTATCATGCTTTTACAAAAGCGTTGAGAAGTTGGGTAATGGTGAAATTTGCGTTTAAGGTCCTCAAATGATGATGTTTAACTTCATACTGTGAAGTCCATAATTTGAAAGTTTCATGTTGCATGTATCAGTTGGTACAAGTTCACCAAATATTTAGTATGAATGAATCGTGATTATTTGCTCTATCAGATTGCAAGAATTAATGATAGTTCAGAGAAGTCAAACTGATACATACATGTAGCCTGTTGTGGTGCGCATTGAGCAACACTTATCACGGGGTGTATGCGTTGAGCAATTTTGTTATTGGATAACAAAATTGCTCAACGCGCACAACCGACAAAACTTATCACTGGGAGTGCGCGTTGAGCAATTTTGGCAACCAATAACAAAATTGCACAACCGGTAAAATGTATCGCTGGCCGATGTTCTGCCTTAAGGGATATTTTCGATAGCCTCGGATGTGCGCTAAGCAGAAACGTAAATATTATTATTTTATTCGTCGTACACAGAGTAATTTCAAAAAACAGACGTGGGCAAAACAATTCAGTATGTGCGAGTAGCAGCCCCAAAAAAACTGACCTTTTTGGCGTTATAGTGTTCGATTGGAGATGCTATAACCAGTTAAACCCACTAAACCCACTAGCCCGCCATCCGTGGGCGGATGTAAGGATGAGAATGGGTGCGGGCCAGCCCGCTGCCCAATCGGACTGGCCCGAAAAATCATGTAATAACTTATACCCAAATGGGTATTGGGCTGCCCAAAGCCCGTCACCAAATTGTTGTATATATCAACCGGTTGCCCAAAGCCCGATCGGGCCGCCCAAAGCCCGATCGGGCCCTTGATCGGACCGCCCAAATGTCGAGATCGGGCGTCCGCCCGAAATCAGCTAGAGGAAAGTACCCAGAAAACCCAGCCGAATTTTCTCCTAAATTTTATTTTAAAGCTCGACGAAAACCCTATCTCAAAGAAAACCCTCGGTCCTCGCCATCTCGCCTACCGAAATCGAAGAAGAGAACCCTCGCGCCGTCTCTTCCAAAAAATTCTGAGAACCCTAGCTGCTTGCAGTCTCGAGGTAACAAGGTTTTCGGTCTCTCGTCGATCTAGTGAGGGGTTTTTAACAAATTTTTGATTTTTCGCCAATTTTCTGAATCACAATGTTGCTAGATTTGCGATTTTGGGCTCGCGAAGTGGCTTCCAGATCAGTTGAGACATCACACGGTGTCAAGCTTCGAGGGAACGTTCGGGGGCGTGATCGCAACTTCTCCTCCTCGATCTGATCTGAAATCGCATTTCTTATCGCTAATCAACCTTGTTGTTCAGCTACCTTGCTCCAGAGTACCTCACGCATGGGGTAGTCGATGAGAAGACAGATGTGTTTGCTTTTGGTGTTCTGTTGCTGGAGCTCATCAGTGGTCACAAGGCGTTGGGCTCGTCGCAGCACAGCCTATGATGTGGGTATGTGCCATTTTTGATAATTTTCCTGAAATGATGGAGCAGTGGTTGTCTGAGATCGCCATCTTTGCTCCAAATAGAACTATATTTGGTTGTCTGAATGCGCCTTCTTAACTTGCTTATGCCCTCTGTAATAGCCATTGTGTGTGTAGGCACTGTTGCTTCACTATGTTGGAGACCGCTTTTTGAGTGTTTTTTGGGCATCCTTTGTTTGTGACGGATGTGTATTTCAGAGTATGTGGACTTTGACATGGTCAAATATTTCCTAGGTGTTGAACATGGAAGGATTTTGCTGTTGATTGGATACCTCAGCTTCTATTTGGTTGGACATCGGATGAATTTTTAATGTTCTCTTAGTGTATTTGATACATTATGTTACAAAAAGAGCATAGCGACATTATAGGAATATGTTATATCAGTCAACCTTCCTTTTTCCATTGAACATTTCCAATAACAACATTGCGACATTATATGAATCACCCATTTTGGAGACTTCTATCTAACCATGCTTTGTGAAGAAAATTACATTCAATTAGTCTCTTGATTATTCGTTGATGAAAGAAAAACAACATTATGTAGTACGCCCCCACCCACCCCCCATAATAAATTTAACCCATTTATTTGTGTAGTTAGCTTGCTTGTTGCAAATTTTGACTCCATTCTTTAAACACTGAAGGATATATGAAGGTAAATGAAATGCACGTGTTTCTGAATTTTGTGCCATGTTCTGAATTTTGTGCCATGTTCTGATCTGATGAGATGACATTATGTTGATATGCCATGATATGCATTTCAATTGCAGCTATCTTTACTATTTCAATTGAATTTTTCTTATGCTCATATATGATTTGTAAGTGTGCAAATAGATTTAATATTTTTTCAAGTCTGGGTGCCATGTGTTGATGCATTAAATTTCACCCTTCAGTTATATCATGGCACAGACTCCATCCAGTAGCTTCCATACTCCATCAATGGTAACAATCAATATATTTATTTGCCTTGTTTTCTATTAGTATTTGATTGAATGTTAATATAAACATAATATATTTTGTTCAGGATAGTTTCTATTTAACAGGATAGTCATGGATGAGTCTATACAAACTTATTACTATAGCTACAAACTTATTTTATAAGGTTTCAGTACTTCGACAAAGAAGACCATCTACCCTTGTTCAGGATAGTTTCTATTTTGTTCAAAATAAAATAAAAAGAAGCATATGAACAGGATCGACAAAGAAGACCATCTATACACTGCGTTTCAGTACTTCGACAAGGATAACAGTGGGTATGTGACTGAAAATTTTCAGGACACGAATTTTGTTCAATACATCTGATCACATGGTCATCCTCTCTTGCAGATTCATTACAATTGAAGAGCTCGAGCAGGCGCTTAAGGAGAAGGGGTTGTACGATGGAGGGAACTATAAGGATCTAATCGCAGACGCGGATTCTGACAATGTGTGCATATGCATAACTTGAACATATTTTTTTTCCTGAAATTTATGGTGCTTCCAATATTTTGATCACGCTGATGAAATAACAAATTTGATGCTGTTCCTTGCTGTTTCACAGGATGGAAGGATCGACTACGATGATTTAGTCCAGATGATGAGGCAAGGGAATCCAGAACCGCCGGATCCAAAGAAGAGGAGGGATGATGTGTTTGTTGAGGCTTAAGTGCACATCTGTTCCATGGCATGTAATTCAATGGTGAGCATGAATGTAATCCTGATGTTTATAGTGTAATGTATATTGAGTTTAGTTGGTAAAAAATCCAGTAATCAATTTGTGAGGCAAGAGGATGAGGGAATATTTGTCTCATTGTTCTCCCATCAGGGACAAATAGTGTCTCCTGGGTTGGAAGGATGTTTGTGTTCATAATTAGAAGTCTAGTTATTAGTGATTTACTCTTAGTTTAATACTTTCAGGAATATTGTGGTTCTCTTTGCTTTCAGGAGAAGTTTGCGGCATCAACGCCAACTGTTATTTTCAACTTGGAGCTCGACACCTTGCGGTATGCTTGATCCATTTCTCTTTAGTCATAAAACAACTATGTTGATTTATTGATGTAACCATCTCAACTAAAGATTATGTGACATTAATTTTGCAGTTCTGGCTTGGGCTTGCATTTCATCTCTTAGTGGAATTCAGAACTTTCTATAAGCAACAGATTATGTACTCTTAGGGTGTGTTTGGATTGAAAGAAAATGTATGAAAGGAAAGTGAAATAAAAATGAAAAGGAAAGAAAAGTGAAATGAAAATGAAATGAGATTCTTTCTCATGTTTGGTTGCCAAAGAAAATTTTAAATAAAGTTGAAAGGAAAATAAGGAAATTTCTTCCATTATGTTATTAATTCAAAACGAAAAAAAATAAAGAGGTGTTTTTGCTAAATAATTTAAGAGGTGTTTTTGCTAACTTTATAAATAACTTGCTTAAAAAATTTATGAGGTATTTTAGTCTCATAATAAATTAAAATTTTGTTAGTTGTTCTGAATAATTCAGAAAGTTAGCAAATAATTTACGAATTCTAACAAATAATTCTCTAACCCTACAAATATCATGATTCGTAAATAATGTGATATTAAATAGTACATAAATAATTTACAAGTTATATGAAAACGTTGTAAATAATTTGCAAGCTATTAGAAAAATTCGTGCATAATGCGTGAATTTTTCAAGCAAAACGGGAAAATTACACGAATTATTCGCTAATTTTTCGAACAAGTTCATGAATAAAAATATTTTAAATATTTAGGATTTTCAAATAAAATTCCGAATTATTCACTCTTTTGAAAAATTCAGGAAAAATTCGCAAATTTTGAATAATTTGCTAATTTTAAATAATTCATGTGTAAAATTTTCATACTGATTCGTGATTTTTTGAAAAATTGATTCATAATTTTTTGAAAAATTCATGAATTATTCATGAATTCATTAAAAATAGCTACTAATTATATTTGTTAAAAAACACAAATGCATGAATGTAAGAATAGTTAGTTTTGCTTTATTTTCCCTCATTTTCCTTGGGCCAAGAGAAGAAAAACTTGAAAGATGTTATGAATAGGACCCATTGGGCCTATTGGGTATCCACCCACATGAGTACCCATTATGAATACTATATAAAGGAGGCTAGGGGTTTCCTAGCCTCAACCCTTCTCCAAATCTGTTTCTCGTTCATAACACGTTATCAGCACGATCACGCTCGTAGGAGGAGACGGCGGCTCGCGGGGAAGGAGATCCATCAATCGCTCAGATTCAAGAAGATCGTAATCTTCTCAACGGGGAGCGAAAAGGGCATCCTTCACCAACCGTCGCCTAGATTCCTCGTCGAATCTAGAGGTAAAAATCAAAACTTTTTAGATCTAAACTTGCTTTTCTCATTAGAACTGCATGTTTTAGGATCAAAAAGTTTAAAAACACGGTAAAAATCAATTTTTTTAGATCCGCATGCCTAAAAACAATAAAAAACTGTTTTTTAGCGATCTGGATACTCGAAAAATCCGTTTTTTACCTCCAACCTTTGATCCAAAAATTCGCACGCCCATAGGGCGAAACGGCGGCGCTTTACAAGCGCCGCCGGCGCGATTTTCACGCCGCGGCCTAAAGCCGCGGCCCTGTGCCGCGGCCTCAGGCCGCGGCCAGTTGCCGCGGCCTGAAGCCGCGGCCAGTTGTCGCGGCCTCAGGTCGCGGCGGCCGCGGCCCGAAGCCGCGACCCCCGTGCCGCGGCCCGTCGCCGCCACGGCGGCCGCGTTTCTGCGCGGCTAGCCGTCGCGGCGACACGCCGCGGGCCCCCCCTAGGGTTTTCCGAAACCCTAACCCTAAACGGGCCAACTTTTCGGGGGAGGCCCAATTAACCCTAATGGGTTGTTTTCATGGCCCAAAAGGCCAGAAAATTAGCCCATTTACATAAATAATTTTTCTTCTTTTATTTTTGGCCCTAAAAAGCCCAAAATAATTAAAAGAAAATTTAAAGGGTTTTAAAGCGGTAAACAAAACATTAAAATATGGATCAAAAGGTAAAAGTTTTCAAAAATAATTTTTTGCACGTCACAATTTAGATTATTTAAATAAATCTTTACATGCTTGTGATTGATTATCTGCGTGGTTGTATGTCTCGAATATATTATCTGCGTGGATGTGCAATATTAGGCTATGTTTTTAGGGATCAGCCAGGTTTCCGACACCGTTTTAAATTCCTGCAATTTTTCTTTTTTTTTGAGAGAAATTTGTAAGTGAGGATATAAATGTAAAAAGAAGACCGAAGGACACCAAAAAGAAGCTGAAGGCGTTCGCACAACGAAGATAGGGGCTTCTCTCTGAAGTTCCCGAGTTGTACTTTATTTTTTCATGCATTCATTTTTGATGTAACTTCGGACTGTACTTCTTTTATTTTTCGGTGTCGGCTGGCTGATCCCCATAGTCCTAAGTCATTTTCTTTCTGTTTCATTGCTTATGCATTAACTGCGTGGTTGTTAATTAGTTTTAATACCATGTTAATGTTACAATGAAACTGTCAAAAAGCATGCTAAAATCACTTTAATATAGTTCAACGCCTATTGCTAGACTATATACATGCGATAAGTTTTCTTTAAAAATGCCTGCAGCATATAAATAGCATGTGTACATCATACTTGTTTCATTCAAATGTACAAAAACTTTAGTTTACAAACTTTACATTATATGTATGATGGGCTCATGATATGACGATATTTATGACAATAAGACAATCATGATTTCAAAAAGTTTAATATCATATCCACTTTGACAAAATGAACCTGAAGTTCAAAAAGTCAACACCCTCTCTCCCTAATAAAATAAATACGATGGTTTATGCGAAAATTATAATTGCTATCTTTATAAAAGATGCACACTTTGCGGTAAATAGATATATAAGATCGATGATCTATATAATCCAATATGGACACCAGAAGTTTTCCATAATACCGCTAAACTCTTTAAAAGAGTACTCTCATTTATTTTTACAAGGAAAGATTTTTTTTTCTAGCCTTGAATATAAGCATACGCCTGAAGTCGTGGCTTAATCAATAAGTGAGAAATATATTACGCACCCACGTATTTGTTCCCCTCTGAGCATGGTAAACTATCCACATAAAATTTGAACGACTCAAGTAAATGGCCTGAAGCTATACTCGAGCATTCAAATAGACTTTTTAAAAGTCCCTTATTAATTAGAAAAGTGGAAGTAAAAATAATTTGCTCAAACCCCTGCTTATGTCTCCTTAGCAAGACTAACTTTCATTGTCCTTTATAAATAAGGAATATTGAAATCAGGGGAAGTTCAGGATCAAACATGACCTGAAATAAAAATAAGGAAAACTCAAAACAGGGGAAGTCTTGGATTAAATGGGAAAGAGAAGATACGATATACCTCGACATGGAGTAAGCAATGGCAAGCCAAAATCAGACTGGAAGTTCTGATAAGAGCCATAATGTTTTTGCAAACATGAATGTGCATTAACTTATGCCATATAAAAATACATACATATCTAGTCAAACGACGAAAATCTAATTGACCCTATGTATATTTAGCTACTCCCTGAGGACAAATAAATTTTGAAATCAAATCTACTGTCATAACATAAGTCTTAAATGAGGATAATTATTGTTGTATGCTTTCAAGAGCACACATCACACTGTCACTTGTTGACTTATCATCAGTATTATTCCCTTGTAGTTTTAATACATTTTATTTTACTGCGTATGTTTTGCTATCTTGAATACCCCTAAAAAATAAAATGAGGATGCCATATACTCTCTGAAACTTATACAGTTTCAAAAAGGATATTCGTCAAAACGAAATCCCTAATGACTCAAGAAAATAAATGAAGCCTGAAGCTTTGTCCCAAAATGATCCGCATAATAGTCAAAGTGAAGATGTAATCCTTCACAGTTTGAACACAGTTCAACTATTACCGGACAAAATTAACTTGAGCATTTTAATGGACTTTTCAAAAGTGCCACATAAATTCAAAAGAGGAATTATTTTGGAACACCAGAAGTGTCCAGAATCGACCAACTTTGGATCGATATCACCCTGGAGTGATGATGCAAGACATCATCAACAAGACGAACCCGAAGATTCTTCAAAAAGGGTGAAACTTTCATTGTCCTATTCAAAAAGGAAAAATGAAAATGAGATCATCTCCATTCACATGGACCTTGACTCTCCCCACTTCCTCAAATGAATTTAAGATGATATACTATCATCATTAAAGATAATGAAGACCTTTAGGTCTCTTGAGAGTATTTAAGGGATATAAATAGGCTTCTTCCACTCCCTTAACCGGACTGATGATGTACCCTTGGTGTAGTCATCAATATATCCTCTAAATAAATGGTCATTATCCAACCACATTCTTTTATAAAATAGTGGTAACTTTGGATAACACTGGGAAATCTAAATGTTTTACAACTGGAAAAATAACGAACACCCTGAAGCTTGTGTTCACACCCAAGTATGGGTAATATAAATCATTAAAATGATTTAAATGGATTTCTTATCCATTAAAAATCCAGTTGTAGGTGACCACATGGGAACATGCAATTACATTGCAAACCATCAAAACGCCTCCTTAGAACCTATTTATATGAGTCTGATCACCTCATATAAACAGTTTCCGAAAACCCCTGACGGGGGAAGCGTTTAGAGCACATCTTATAGATTGTGCCATGATGAGTAGACACCCTCATATCACCAATATAGACCATCAAAATACAGAACTATTTATCGGAAGTAAATATCCCAGATAAATAGAGTCTGAGCACTCTGAACAGGGGAAGCATTTAAATTCACTTCTCCTAAGACGTGCATCGATGATCCTATTTTAAAGATTTGATGAGATCCTGAAGATCCCTCACAACTTTAATGTCCCAGAATCAGTTTCAACAGAAATACTACAATCATCCATGAGCCTGAAGCTCAAATGACCATTTAAATCATTAATACCTATGATCTGGTTATCATGAATTGTGATGAGATCCTGAAGATCCACACTTATGAAACTGTTAAAACAGTTATCAGACATAGTTACTGACAATATAGATATTGTCAAAATTTTCACATCCCTGCTACTAAAAATCCAGCTAGGATTGACATACCACATATATTGGATGCAATCCACCAGTAGCAGAAGTGGATATCCTCAATGGATGAGGGGACATACCACTAGGCTCCAAAAAGAGAGATCTACTCCTGGAGACCGAAAAAACAATACCACCACAGGAAAGTGAGCTCAAATCCAGAACCTTATTGCAACTTGATTGCTAAGGACCAATTCTGGATCTGTCCATATTCTTTACCCGTCCCAGAACCTTCACTTCTTTAACGTGTCGTGAAGGAGACTCCTCTGGGAGAAATCAAATGATTATAGTACGTACGGGGTGAGTTTTGGACAAGAAAGAACACATTTTGTCGACAAATTCTCTCATATTTCATTTTGCTAGTTAAATATAAAATATCGTTTCCACAACTCTTCTTTGCCTGAAGCAAAGATAGATATTTGGCCAAATTATAATAATGTGGAATGAGGCAATAATAAGGTGAGCTGGACTCACTTATGAAATATGAGGTGTTGGACCTGAAGTCCTGGTATCAAAAATGATACCAAATCCTGTGGGATAACTGAGTATTGAAGGAGAATTAAAATAAAATCGTTAGCTATAAGCATTTTAATTTGCTATAGTTTTTAGAGGTATAAATCGCTCAAACCAGGAAGTAATTAAGTAAGATGAGCTGAACTCACTTACAAGATGAATCTGATGCATCGACTGGTTTATGTCAAGGCGTAACCCAACGAATGGCAAAAAGAGGGAATTTTTGGTTGATGTTGCTATTGGATGTGACAACATCACCGATATAAAATTTCTTCAACTGCATGGACAAATTTTTTCTTTACTTTCCTTTCTTTTTGGGACACATATTGATAATATGATTAAAGGAAAGACAACCTAGACAGAGATCCCTAAAGGACTCATACGAAAAGGTTGTTGTTTGCACCTCTTAAAAACAGTATTGTTCTTAAGAGAGCAAATTAAAAGAATTGAGATTATTTTAATAACTCAAAATATTTTCGGATCTCCTGAAGAGAAATTACCGAAATATCTGTTAAAGCCTATCTATCAGATATGATATGATATGAAAGCCCTAGCTAGGCATAAATTCTAGGCTTACAGAACATTAATCATCCTGAAGATGAACAATCATCCCGAAGATGAACTATTATCCTGGAAATGAACTATCATCCTGAAGATGACGTTAATTAATCATCCCGAAGATGAAAACTTCATACAATGAAGATTGATGAAGAAACATTAAATTCATTTCTCCACCAAATACACCTATTTGGTTGTATGGAAATACATTAAAAGACCCCTTTCCGTTAGCTGGAAGAGGGGAAGAATATATATGGTCCAGAAGTACCTTAAGTGTCTTTGAAACACTCTTTTACCTGGCCAACTGCATGCGTCTCTTTTGAGCGTTAGCAGTATAGCTATTAGCCAGGTACAGTGCAGCGCCTGCAGCGCGCCACTGGACCAGAGATATGTAGTTTCTGCGCTATCTCCAAGGGTCGAGGAAAAATCCTCTATGTTAAATGTATTTGCATATGCAGGTTACAGATCATCGCGATGAATGGCATAAAAGGGACGTCCACCTCCTGAAGATCTACACAGAATCCTTCCAAGTCTACATCCTTCCACCATTCCGAGAAGCCCATCATCCAAGGAGCAGTTCAAGAACATACAATGCCAGGTCCTGAAGTACCTCGCAGACAATGACGATTGAGACGTGGAGCTGCCTACCAAGTTTGCTAGCGCTCCTTTAGTTTCAGCTAATGCCTTATATGAGTGAAACTTGTATAGATGAGTGATGCTTGTACTTTACTTTTGCTTTCGGAATGTTGCAGATGAGATGGATGTATAGACACATAGGAGATAAATGTATAGATATATAGGAGATCTGCAAGCCTGAAGCTTGATCAGATTAGGGGGAGTCAACTGTAGAGTTGTACTCTTTTTCCTTGGCTAGTGGTTTTTCCCACAGGGTTTTCCATAGTCAAGGTTTTAATGAGGCAACCACATTGACTCTGGATCCAGAAGTATCCACCCCTCGACACATCCCCAAATCAGGGGAAGTTATGGAGTGCTGTACTCTTTTCCCTTCGCTATTTGGTTTTTCCCACAGGGTTTTCCATAGCTAAGGGTTTTTAACGAGGCAGTTACCCTTAACTTGGATCCAGAAGTATCCACCCCTTAAGATACTCAGTAGTACTAATGAATCATTCAGTATTCATAAAGTCGAGTATACCACGTTGGTTGGATAATGGGAAGTGTTATGAATAGGACCCATTGGGCCTATTGGGTATCCACCCACATGAGTACCCATTATGAATACTATATAAAGGAGGCTAGGGGTTTCCTAGCCTCAACCCTTCTCCAAATCTGTTTCTCGTTCATAACAAAAGAAAAGTTTTACTATTTATTTTCCACTCTTTTCCTTTATTTTCTTTTTCTTTTCACTTTTCTTTTAAGCAAAACAATGGAAAATCATTTTCCTTCTTAATTTCTTTCCTTTTCTTTCCTTTTCCCACTAACCAAACACACCCTTAGTGGTATGCAGAACTCAGCTAAAGATTATGTACTCTTAGTGGTACGCTGTTTATTTCCAAATAAGATAGCAACTGATGATTATCTATTCACTGAAACTTGTGTGTTATCTATTTCTGGATGATTAATTGATGTCATTCAGTTCCAAGCATTTTTTTCAGCTAAATCATGTGAAAATTCTCTCCTTTGAAACAGATCCTGTTGTCTATATGTACCCTGCTCACAGACCCCAATCCTGATGACCCCTTGGTGCCCGAAATTGCTGTACAAAACCGACAGAGCCAAGTACAAGTCCACTGCCTGTTCTTGGACGCAGAAGTATGCGATGGGTTAATAAAGAAGCCGCGGTGCTAAGAATGGAGCATTGCAGTATGTTTAAAAGCAGCCATCGCCCCTAGTGAGCATTTACAGGGGTGTAAGTCGTCGAGATCGCATGCCCTGGTGTCGCTCGTGTGTTGACATTCTGGCGAATGTTACTGGCTACTGCAAACAAAGAAAAAGTGCTGAAAAGGAACAATACAAAACATATTTAAATCATGTTTAAATGAATCAATGCTGTATTTATTTAAATACGGTGATTAACATGGTGATTCAAATGATTCAATGCACTGCACTATCTTGTATAATCTTCTATGATTCAAATGATTGCACTGGTTTTGAGGATGTTTTGATTATGATGGTCATTATTATGTACAAGTTGTAGGGTTGGATTTGAGTTTTGGTGTTGAAAGTGTGATATTGTTTTTGGTATTGGCAATTATTATGTAATTTTCTATAAATTTCTAATTAAGATTGGCCCAATGGGCATGTCCAAAGCCCGCTTTATGCCCATTTGGACATTCTTAAAAAAGCCCATATGGAATTTGGGCCGGCCCGAAAGCCCGTCCATTTAAACTGGGTATCTATTTGGCCCGGCCCGGCCCGGCCCGGCTCATTCTCATCCTTGGACGGATGCCTCGTCGAGAAAATTGGCTAAATAGCACCGGTCAACGAGTGGTTTTAATTTTTACCACCAAGTTTAAAAACTTTGCTAGAATACCACCCCCTTAAAAAAAGAGACTAAAATACTCTTTTCGTTCCCAAACACTAAAATACCCTCTACGTCGACGCCGAACTCCGACCACCCCGCTTCGCCGTACTCCGACCATCCCGCATCTACGGAAACGCCTCGCCGTACTCCGACAAAGCCCTATGAGCCAATTTGCGCCAATATACGCCAATATACGTCAAGTATCGTAACGTATATTGGCGTATATTGGCGCATATTGGTGCAAATTGGCGCAAATTGGCTCATATGGCTTTGTCGGAGTACGGCGAGGCGTTTCCGTATATGTGGGGTGGTCGGAGTACGGCGAGGCGTTTCCGTATATGCGGGGTGGTCGGAGTTCGGCGTCGACGTAGATGGTATTTTAGTGTTTGGGAACGAAAAGGGTAGTCTCTTTTTTAAGGGGGTGGTATTCTAGCAAAGTTTTTAAACTTGATGGTAAAAATTAAAACCACTCGTTGACCGGTGCTATTTAGCCAATTTTCTCTGCCTCGTCTCCTCCTCTTCCCCCTCTAACGGCGTTGTCGAAATACTCCTCAAGATCCGTACCGTCGGATACCTCGAGGATCTCTCCATATCCCAACCCGACCCGCAAAAGCTCGGCACCGGCTTCAATCGGATCCTGACCCTCTTCCAAAACGAGATCCAACGGAAGCGACGGATTCGACCCGTGGCCGTCATGCTCGGCGACGGCCAAATCGTCGACCTGTTCAAGCTCTACTACGCCATCCAAGAACGGGGCGGGTACGAATCGGTCACGGCCCGGTCGGGCTGGTCTGCGGTTTCGGCGGCGATCGGGTTCGACTCGAGCCGCGGGCCGGCGGTGAAGCTGGTGTACGTCAGGTATCTTGGGGCTCTAGAGAGATGGCTGCAGCTAGTCATGGCCAAGAAAGAGATTATGAGCTCGGCGGACGTCGTCCGGGAGCTGAGGGCCGAGGTTACCGGTCTGTTTCAAGAAGTGATGGACCCCACCAAGAAGGAAGAAGAAGGGAGGCAGACTCCGGTCTCGGGTTCGAAGAAAAATCAATTCTTGACGACGGTGAGGGACGGAGGGAGGAGATTGAAGCTCGATGACGACGAAAAGGGCAATAAAGAGGATGGTAATGACAGGGACGATGAGGATGACGATGATGTCGTGATTTTGAAGCCGGAGGTGGCAAAACGGGCCGTGGTCTCTCCGAGAGGGTCAGAGTCGGGTTCGGGTTTGGGGTTCAAGAGGAAGAGGGAAGCATCGGTGGGGTTGATGGATTGGGTGCTGAAAGTGGCCAAGAATCCAGGGGATGCCGAGGTTGGAAATGTGTTGCCCTCGACGGATTGTGGGAAGGAGAAGGGGAATTTCATGATCGGGGAGCTTTACTCGCAGGCCCTATCGGCAAGACATGCGATGTTTTTGAAGAAGATTTGGAAGACGGATGGGGACATGCCCAGCTTGCAGGTAGTTTCTTTGGTCTAATGGTTGTTGTGCTTGCTTTAGATTGTCGTTGTCTCACATATTTAAACATAATGAATGTTGAAGAACTTGCATGTGCTTTATTAGCAATTATCATATCCTTTTTGTAGCCTAGAAGCGAATTTTGGTCTATCCCCTGGCCCTGAACTTCATTGCAGATGCCGAGGCCGACTAAAATGAGTGTTCCATATGCACTAAAGTTGGGTATCCTATTTTTTGCATCACATTAGTGTTCATAGGTCAGCTGCCCTTCAAGATTTTTGGCATGTTATTTCAAAAAAAAAATCGATCATAGATCTTGGCATACCTTGTAGTCAGTCTCTCTCCGTCTCCCTCTGTCTCGAAGGGTTCAAGTAGAGAGGTTAATTCTGGGTGGTTATGGGATTAAAACACGTCTTGGACTTGAAAATGATACTGTACAATGGCACGCTCTTCAAATTTCAGTTTTTATGATTTTTTTTAAACATGGATGGCACTTGTATGCATGGACATTTTGAGGATCATATAGCTCTTTCCATATGAGATGTATACAGTCTCGAGCACATCAGCTGAAGGTCTAGAGAACATTGATAACTTGTCAATGTTCTCTCGATCTTTTTATCCCATATGCATATATGAAAATATATCGTTGTACATCAATACAATCTGGTTGTGTCCTGGAGTTATATCTTTGGGAATGTGTCCAACGTGAACATCGTTAGCTGTGTGATTTTATAATTTCACACCTAACATCCGGCTAACAGTGTTAACATACATGTACTAAG
This sequence comes from Scilla litardierei, assembly GCA_030789695.1. Classification (NCBI taxonomy): domain Eukaryota; kingdom Viridiplantae; phylum Streptophyta; class Magnoliopsida; order Asparagales; family Asparagaceae; genus Scilla; species Scilla litardierei. The sequence goes on along the minus strand of CM061131.1, from coordinate 34,342,087 downwards.
GGGGAAAACAGGTATAATTTATTTGGACAATAAAATGGTCCAACGAAAAAGATGAAATTAGAACATTAGAAATAATCTGTCAACGTTTATTCTAAAACAATGGGTTACATTACTGAATCATGACCACTTTAACATTGAAACTGTGTCATGTCAAACATATGTCAGGCACTGTATATCGGATAAATGTATCACACATGATACTCCTATTTTTAGTATACGCTTTAGAATTTGCATTAGTTTCGCATGTCGTGTTGTGTCGTCCATGTGCCGGCGTGTGTATCCGAGCAACCTGGTGATGTAGTGTCAATTAAGGGCTTATTTGGCTCCCAGAAATCCTCTTTCTAATATTTTCAGAAAGCTCATAGATGTCCTTTTGAGCATCTCTAAAGACACCCTTTCTGTCGATTTGTTTCCAGAACTTTGAGGAAACACACAATGTATTACTGATATGATTCTGTTGCCTTTTTGGGTCATGTTTATTGGGTTTGACTGTTTTCCCTGTATATATACAAGTGGTTTATTTTTTTATCAGTAGCTAAAGAATGTTGCATGGGAAGAAATTTGTTAGAATTATGTATACACCTACTGATATAATTCCTTAACCTTTGTTTGCTTCATTGTCTTTCATGTATATTAACAAGAGGTTTATTTATATTTTGAGCAGCCCGCCCGTATTAAGCAGACAGCTCATAAGACCACGGGAGGAAAGGCTCCTAGGAAGCAGCTTGCCACCAAGGTTTACTTTTCAATTCATGTCCGCTGTGCTTTCCAAGCTTTTGCCACCATGGTATCTGCCTAAGAGTCCATATCTATTTTCTGCAGGCTGCGCGTAAGTCTGCCCCAACAACTGGAGGAGTGAAAAAGCCCCACCGTTGCAGGCCGGGAACTGTTGCTCTTTGATAAATTCGACCATGCCTTGTTCTTCTGTGATTGCCATCAGTCAATTAGAGTTTTGTTCTCATCTTGACTGGATTTTTCCCTATAAGAATAGTAAGTATGCAAAAAGGAAGTTTTTGGTTTCTAAACATTTCTCTTCTTCAAGCATACAAGCAGGGATGCTCGGCTGGCTCCAATATCAGAAACTTAATTTCAAGGGTTGTCAAATAAATGATGTGCTTACAGACTGGTTGTGTTCAGGTTGATATCTATTTGCTGGACTTTCGTTCTCGGCTAATAAAGAGCTGAACTCTAACGGGACTGCCTTGCCTGATCTCATCTTATTATGACCACTTAATGATCCCCTATATTCTAGCTTTATTTAGAGACAAAGAGCTTATAAGCAATTTTCCCTTTATTTTCTTTGGGTTTTAAGATTTCAATTTGGAGTCGCAACCCGACGAATTCATTAAAACGATCAGCTTGCTTATCATGTGCGTGCTTATCTGTTTTGCAGACCGATGTGCGTTTCCAGAGCCATGCTGTGCTAGCACTGCAGGAGGCAGCGTAGGCAAATCTTGTTGGGCTATTCGAGGATACCAACCTGTGTGCCATTCATGCCCGAGGACATTCAGCTTGGCCGGAGGATCAGGGGTGAGAGGGCTTAAGAAAATGCCTTGCTGGTGTTGCTACTTTTGTGGGGAAGACGCGCAGCTTACAAGATTGATTGCAAGTAATAGTTATGGAACTATGTTAAAATGCGTGTTATTTGGCTATGTGAATTATCTTGATTAACTACTTTTCTTGGGGGTCAGGTTGAGTCAATTTGTTTGTATTGCTACTAGGGTGCATGGCACGTGTTTCACTACTTGCGACTAATGTGTTAATCATGGCTTGTGCTATTTTAGCAAAATTTATGATGTGGGGTTCATGAAGGATAATGATAAGTTTGCTGAATATAGAGAACTGTTGTATTGACCGGATGTGCATGGGTTTCTTAAAAAATAATTTATTTATAAAAAAATAATTAGTATCACTGACGGTGATTCGTCAGCGATACACCTTTTTAAATAAAAATTTAATTTGTATCGTTGACGGCTGCCGTAAGTGATAAGGGCGTTATCACTGACGGCAGCGAAAAGTGTAGTATTGTTGATGGTGCAGTTTAGCGATATTTGCAATTGTGTTGCCGGCACCGTTGGGGATATGGCCTTTATTGTCGACGGCCGCTGTCGGCAATAAGCGAACTATTGCTGACGGCAACCGTCTGCGAAATAACTGTTGTGATATGATTCCCCGGATTTGGTTTTGGATGATGAGCAAACACAAATAATGTATACTAACTTATTTGTGAGCGCAGTTATGGAGATCGTCGCCAAAAGAATACGAACATCAAAAGCGACGCCTCAAGACTTCTCAATTCGCATGATCGTGTGCCTGGAGCTTCGTTGAAGCTCAAGGAACAATATGGAAGTCAAGAGGAATGAAGATTGAAGCTTTGAAGACGGCTCGTAAGGTTTATTTTATAGTCTTTTAGCTTCATATATTAGAATGTTAAGCCTTGAGTAGGACTTACTTTATAATCTTCATTTCACTCATATCTTAGAGCTAGGATATTCATAGAAGCCATTAGAAACTTTCCCGAAGCCTATCGCTTCTTCCCTTGGCTTCGAGTGCATGTTAGTTGGTTCAAGAAGAGTCACCAACCGACTAGATGACGATCTAGTCGGTCGGCAACTCTACATGAACCGACTAGTTTGCCTTCTCTATATTCAGCTCTTTCCATGACTACAGTTAGTCGGTCAAAGAAGAGTCACCGACCGACTAGATGACGATCTAGTCGGTCAGGAGTCCTTCTCAGACCGACTAGTTGTGTACAGTCATTTTCAGCCTAAGCTACTGTTTCGAGTTAGTCGGTCAAAGAACGTTTACCGACCGACTAGTTGAGAAACTAGTCGGTCAGCATTTGTTCTTAAACCGACTAAGTCATCTTGAAGTCAGCCTATTCTATTCCGACGTTAGTCGGTCAAAGAACATTCACCGACCGACTAGTTGTGAAACTAGTCGGTCGGCAAGTCTTCTTAGACCGACTAGTTGTCTTTGCCTGTACTTCGACTTCTTGGCTGTTCTACCGTTAGTCGGTCTATGTTGTATCACCGACCGACTAGTTGAGGAACTAGTCGGTCAGTGATCCTTCTTTGACCGACTAGTCTGGTTCAGAATAGAGCCGTTGGAGCTTTTCTTGAAACGTTTTTCTCTCCCTCTCTCCTCTATCCTATATATAGTTGGAGGGGGTCTTTCATAAGTTTCAAGGCTGCCATTTTAGAGATTTGAAGAAACCTAAGAGAAGCTATTCAACTCCATTCTAAAGCTTTCTCTTTCTCACAAGAATCTCTCCCTCAACTCTTTGAGCCATTTCCTCAAGAGAGATTCTCTCCATTGTGAGCCTTCCAAGCCTAGAGCTTGATCCAAAGTCACCATCCTCCATCCTAGCCTTCGATCGCTGATCTTATTGGTGGAGATTCGATTTGGTGACATTCTCTCCTCAAAATCCATCATTGCCCTAATTTGGTAAGTTTACTCAAGGCATAGGATTTTGTACGGTAAGAGTTTATTTCATTTCATTTCATTGAATTGTTGTACACTCTCGGTTGTGAGAGTTTGTGTGATCCCGGGTTGTGGGATTCACGGGAATCGATTGTAGGTCGATTGCACTTGTGGAGTTTCCGAAAGTGGGTTTAGTGGAAATCTTGAGTTAGGGTTGCTAACTCAAGTATCCGGAGGGGATCCGGGTGGTTGGGACGTAGGATCACCGGGAACAAGTCGGGGAGACTTGGGTGGATCCGAACCCAGTAATATTGTTTGTTTGCGTATGTTTTAATTCTTGTTGATAGTTGTTTAATTCCGCATTGTCGTTTGTTTCTTGCACAATAATTAGGAATAACTATCTTGATTATTTTAAGTACTATTCACCCCCCTAGTACGTGTGCAGTAGCTACCACAGGTTAAAACTACAATAACCACTTTCACTGATGGATAAATTTGTCGTTAGTGAATATTCTCTGACGGAACCGTCAGTGAAGTTTTTACTTAACACGTCCCGATGACAGGACTACTGTCAGAATTTTTCCGTCAGCGGTTATTTTCGATGATGGCGTTTTGACTTTTAGTGACAGCATTTGCCATCTGTAAAAGTCATTTTTCCTGTAGTGGTTGAGTATTGAGCCAACCCTAGATATGTTTTGATGATGAACAAATTATTTTGTGTACTAATGAGTTGTGGATGTAGGTATGAGAATTATGAAAGAGCACACAATCAAAAAGGTGAAAAAACAAATACTCATGGATCCAAAGTATAGAAGAACGCGAAAGAAGATGATTTAAGGCACATGAAGACTATGTGAAGGTGTTGATCAATTAAGGAGCTCAAGCAAGGCACAAAACTTGAAGCACTCGAGAATCAAAGACAAGAGATTGGACCTCATGGACTTCATCAAAAGAGAGAGAACGCGAAAGAAGATGATTTAAGGCACATGAAGACTATGAGAAAGTGTTGATCAATTAAGGAGCTCAATCAACGCACAGAACTTGAAGCACTCGAGAATCAAATATAAGAGAATGGACCTCATGGACTACATCAAAAGAGAAGTGTACGTATTTTTTGATGTATATTTGTATCTTGTCTTAGATTCATGTAAATCCTTGATTTTAAGCTTCCACTCACTTATGATCACTTTAGAAATATTTTTAAATGCTATGAAAATGTTTTAAAATAGTTTTCCCAAGCATAACTTGGCCAAATATAATGTTTCATATGCTAACTAATCGACTAGAACTCGTACCTAATCAATCAGCTAGACATAGCAATCATAGGCTAGCATGCATGTCTAGCTAGTCGACTAGTGTACATGGACTAGTCAACTAACTCATGAGTTGTAGTCAACTAGTAAGTATACTATGGTCGACTAGAAATTCCAGAGAGCAATCAACTCTTTGACATGCTTGGCCTAGTCGACTAATGTATAATGACTAGTCGACTAACTGTTAGATGTACTGTAGTCGACTAGAAACTAGCCATTGACCAAAATGACAGATCCGCAACTAGTTGTTTATAACCGCTGTTGATAAGTGTGTTTTTGGTATTCTGCATCACCTGTATCTTGGGCTATAAATCGAGGATAGTGTTGCGATTTTTCAAACAAGAATTATAAAAAATAAAACAAGCTTTTAAGAGATTTTCTTGATCTTGTGCTTAAAATTCTCAAAAGAAATAAATACTTGTTTTTGGCCTTCAACTTCAAAGCGTCTACGCAATCTAATCTCCTAGAGTTTTCATCCCTTATTTTATTGAGATCAAAATCAATTCTCTCTTAATCTCCTAAGGTTTTTATCCTTATTATTTTGAAATCAAAGAGACCAAGCCTTAACCACACCCTACTCTTTGAGTTCAATCAAAGGCTATATGCAAGTTGTAATTCTTCTCTAACAAAGGTTTGTAAAATCTTCAATTGTTTGAGTTGGTAAGTTTGTTGGAATTACTTGGTGTAATTTGAAAATCCTCACTTGTTTGAGTTGGTGGTGTTGTTGAGAAATCCATAATTGTGGTGGTGGTGTGTTGTGAATCCTTTAGTTGTAGAGGTATTGTGGAAAGTCCTCTTGTTGAAGAGGCAAGTGTAATCTTCTCTCATTAGAGAGTGATTAGTGGATTAAATCTAAGGGTGCCTTGTGACTGGATGTAGTCCAAAAGTGGGCGAACCATGATACATCTCTTGTGTTAGCATTGCTCTTATTGTGTGCTATTTCTCTATACTGCTAATTGTTTTTTTCATTCCTCTACTTATATTTGCAAGTTAGTGATTTGTTGATTAAGAATCAATTAGGTAACTCTAACTGACTTCTTAGGTAGAATATTAGAGGGATTTTTTTAAGTTTAATTTTTATTTGATACACACTATTCACTCCCCTAGTGTTCTATTTGCCATCTACATGATCCAACAGAGTATACTACCATGTAGAAGCTTCTTGACGAGACGTTATGTGAACTGTTCTCTAAGAAGAACATGTCTAATGCCTCACGCTGTCTACACATCGAATAGCTACGAGACTAGTCAATGGTAAAGATCAGTGTATGCTGGTCTATCCAAAATATGTAAAGATCATTGTATGCTGGTCTATCCAAAATATCAATGTCTTATCTTGATATTCCTTAGATTAGGAACATTTCGGATTATGTTTAAGTGGTCGATTAAGTCTCATTATTTAATTTCAATATGATTCTAATCTTCTCATACAATTTAAGAACTTTATCTGTGTAGTTATATATTAAGGTACACATACATATTTATATAAATAAATCGCAGACATAAAGAGAACTAAATACCCTATTATTATTTTGAACAAGATATGCCGACTACAATAATTGCCTTAAGACATACATATCCCAACACTTTCTTAATTTAAGTCTTCATATTCAACCATCGTTTTATCATCCAATTTCGATGTCGAAAAGTCCTTACTAAAAAATATTAAGATCTTCACCATGTTCTTAATCGATGTCATCTTTGTTGGATCATTAATCCAATGTTGGGCTCATATGTTAAATAACTATATATTGCAGGCTATCATAATAAGTTAAGCTCGATTAAAAGAGATCTGTTAAGGTTTTGGGTATTTGGGCTTTAATGTATCTGATAGGGCGTGGGCCTTTAATGTGTAGAGACTTAATGGTTATTCTATTTGACCGGCGCCCCGTTTATGATTAGGGCTCGGTGTCGTTTTACCGCAAGTGCACGGTTAGTGTAGGGTGCGGGTATATCGAACACGAGGAGGTGGATGGCTTGAAGGCTACTAGCCTCGCCTAGGTTGTGTGAGAGCTACGCGGATGATATGAGTGGGTAGTGTAGGAATAAAGGAAAGAAATGAAAAAGACAAGAAATGAATCCCTGCTAACACAGGCTAGAGCACACATGACACTTGGCATTCGACTTGACCCAGGGTGAGACATTGCCCCAAAAGGTGGTACCTAGTGCCCCATGGGCCCGATATTCCGGTCGGTGCCCAGGATGATACGCTAGGTCTACCCGGTTTCGGACGGTGGGCATTCTCATGTCCAACACCCTCCGCAACCGAGAGCATTAAGGCCACAATGATAGCTCCCAACATTTCATCCAAGCCTTTCCCACGTGCAAGGACTCGATGTCAACGCTAAGGCGTGAGCTATGGGTAGAGAATCAAACTACCGTTTTATTTTCCCTTGGCCCGACGGTCAAAGGCAGTCTTTCTCCCTCCAATGACAATAAAACGCCTTAGCGTAACCCTAATGGCCAAATAGGTCGAATGTGATTTCTAGCAATACATCAAAGCCGATCTTGACGGGACAAGCATCCGGAGCCCAACCCCTAACTCCATCTAGTGTGTTGCCATACGGGTTGGTCTCAGATTGCTAGACATCCCCATTGACACATTCCATCAAACACTTGTCATGCAATCAAGTCAAATGAAATATCCCAAGCATCAATCCTACTCTAACCCATATTAGGGTTCATCAAACACTACTCAATGATGAAGAACATGATAGCAAGAAATAAAAGATGCAAACAAACATTCACCATCAAGTTTATTGAAAATAACACAAAGCAATGGAAATAAGAGAAGAAATACTCATCTTGCATTAGAATCCATCGATCCATTACAAGATTTATTCAAATAGAAATCCTAATCTAACCTAATCTAAATCTCTCATGAAAGGGGCAGAAAGCTGCTGAAAAATAGGGGAGAACACCCTACAAGTCGTGCATAATCTCATATTTATAGGCCCCCACAAAACCCCAACAGTTCGGGTCCAAAAACCCACTAAAACTGCTAAAAAAAGTGCCACCCGATCGGTTGGAAGTTCAACCGATCGGGTGGAAGCAAACAATAACTCAGAGCTGCTGAAAATGGGCTCAATCGATCGGTTGGATTGCCCACCCGATCGGTTGAAGTTCCAGACAGCCCAGAATTTCAGCACCCAGCTGCGCTCAGAAAATTCCAGAAAAATGTAGAAAAATCGGATTTGGGCATGTGACCTATTGTTGGAAAGCTAACGACGATGCTGACACTAGAAAAATAAGAGATCACCCAAAATCACGCTGAAATGATAGCAGATATTCAATGAATGCATCAATAGTGCACGAAAGGGGAAGAAAAGGCCACCCGATCAGTTGAAGTGTCAACCGGTCGGGTGAGTTCTTCCCCAAGATGACCCGAGGGGATGACCCGATCAGTTGGGAAGCGTTGGGCTCTGGAGCTTGGGAAGAATAGCTACAGGTGACCCGATCGGTTGACAAGTTAACCGATCGGGTGGAGTTCAACTCACAAAACAGAGAGAACTGTCACACCCAACCGATCACTGAACCGACCGGTTGGGGTTCTCTTCTTTGCTTGCTCCTCCTCAGGTCTGATACGTGTGCATAAACTGATCGGGTGGATCTGTCCACCCGATCGGTTGAAGCTCCAAAACTTCAAATCCTCATCTTTGGCCATCGGATCTTTGCTGTATAAGCGCGCTTTGGTCCCGACATGCAAGGTTGACTCCAGAAGACACTGAAATGCCGAAATGTACCTCAAAATACAAACAATACACCCAATAGTCAATATGAACCAAATGTTGGGTATTGACTCTCCGGATTTGGTTTTGGATGATGAACAAACATAAATATATCGTGAACTAACACTTTGTGAGCGCAGTTATGGAGATCGTCGCCAAATTCATATGAACATCCAAAGCGACATCTCAAGACTTCTCAAAGTACCTTCCTCTTGCCGGTAGCCTTGAGCTACTAACCGAGCTTTGTTCCGGACGACGATTTGGTTTTCGTCGGTCTTGTTCTTGAAGATCCACTTTGTCCCTATGACGGTGTGGTTCTTCGATGGCAATGGAACAAGATCCCAAATCTCATTCCTCTCGAATTGAATGAGTTCCTCCTCCATGGCTAAGATCCAAGCACCATCTTCGCACGCTTCATTAACATTCTTTGGCTCTATCGAGGAGGCAAAGGCACAATGAGCGAAGTAGTTGACTTGAGATCTCGTCTTGACACTATCATGAATATTGCCAATGACTTGCTCATGAGGATGGTCACGAACGGTATGAAGCCGTTTGGGAATTCCCTGATCACTAGGAACATCTCAAAAACTTCATTAGTCGGGTTAGTATCAATAGAATCAATAGAATTAGAATTACCAATTGAATCACATAAGACATCCATGGAGTCATCATCATTAGTAATTCTAGTTGGGACAAAGCCTTCATTAAATGAAACATGAAGCGATTCCTCGATCGTTGAGGTTCGTTTGTTGTATATCCGGTAGGCTTTGCTACGTGAGGAATATCCAACAAAAATCCCCTCATCTGATCTTGGATCGAATTTGTCCAAACTACCATACGTGTTTTTAATAAAACATTTTGAACCGAAAACTCGAAAATGTTTAACTTGAGGCAATCTACTAAACAACAATTCAAGTACACGGTGGAGTTGCTAAAACGATTTGGAATGGAGAATGCCTCCGGGAAGAAGACTCCAATGAGCACCACTACGCATCTTGATAAGGATACTGGCGGAAAAGATGTAGACATTCGTCTATATCGAGGTATGATAGGTAGTTTACTATATCTTACCGCAAGTAGGCCCGATATTATGTTTGCCGTATGTGTATGTGCTCGTTATCAGTCTCAACCTAAGGAATCACACTTAGTAGCGGTAAAACATATTTTCCGTTATTTAAGTTACACACTTGATTTTGGATTACTTTATCCAAAATCTAGCACGTATGAGTTAATCTCATATAGTGACGCAGATTATGCGGGATGCAAATCCGACAGGAAAAGTACTAGTGGCACTTGCCATTTTATAGGAAATTCTCTTGTCTCTTGATTTTCCAAGAAGCAGAATTCCGTATCACTTTCAACCACCAAGGCGGAATATATTGCCGCCGGTGCCGCGTGTGCTCAGGTTCTTTGGATGAGACACACTCTTAAAGACTTTGGTATAAACTGTGATACTTGCCCTATCATGATGGACAACCAAAGTGCTTTGTCTCTCTAAGAATCCGGTACACCATTCCCGTTCTAAACACATAGATGTCCGACACCATTTCTTAGATGATCATGTTGCTAAAAAGGACATCATATTAGTGTACGTTGAAACCCAGAAGCAAATCGCCGATATTTTCACGAAACCCCTAAAGGAAGACTCCTTTGTGTGGTTACGTCGAGAATTGGGGATTATGGGTGAATCCGAGATTTAGGATTCATATGTTCAATAATCTTGCATGCTATTCAATTTCTTTATATATGCTCATGCTTGATGTATTGGAATTTTCTGGATTTTTGGTTGAATTTTCGGAATTTATGCTCGAAATATTCATGAACGTCAAATTTAATATTTTCGATGTTTAATGGGGTAGTATAATGATTAGTGAGATTATTTCGATGTTTCATCCAAGTGCGATTAGGAGAGAACTCAAAATTTCAAATTCTAAAATTTTTGAACTCTATTAGTCGGTTCATGTTCATTGACCGACCGACTAGATCATCATCTAGTCGGTCAGTGAATGAACTCAGACCGACTATCTCAAGCCCTAAATTTTGGCTTCAGTTACTGTGTGCACTTAGTAGGTTCAAGCTCATTGACCGACCGACTAGATGGTCATCTAGTCGGTCAGTGCTTGAACTCTGACCGACTAAGTGCTCAGGGACTACTTGGTCTTTTCGCATTCCGATCGACTTAAAACTCATCTAACCGACTTCTCTTCTTTTTAGTCGGTTCATTGTCTTTCTCCAGCTCAAAAACCCCCGAGCCCGTTCGTCTTCCTCCCTCCTGTTGAATATTGGACTCCCCGGATTTGGTTTTGATGATGAGCAAACATAAATAATCCATGAACTAACAATTTGTGAGCGCAGTTTTGGAGATCGTCGCCAAATTCACGAGAACATTCAAAGCGACATCTCAACACTTCCCAAAGCTCGTATTCATGTCCAAAGCTTCGTTGAAGCTCTTGCACCGTTTTGGAAGTTATGAAGAATGAATCGAAGCTCTCAAAGACCGTTTAATAAGGTTTTATTTATAGTCTTTTAGCTTCGATATATAGAATGTTAAGCCTTGAGTATATCTTACGTTTCTATCTTCATTTCGCTCATTTCGTAGCTCTAGGATTCTTGCACAAGTTCATTCTAACTTCCTCGAAGCATCGCGCTTCGATTCGGACTTTATTGTGCATGTTAGTTGGTACAAGAAGGAGTACTGACCGACTAGATGGTGATCTAGTCGGTCGGCAACTCTTCTTGGACCGACTAGTTTGATTCCTTAATTTCTTGGACTTTACTGTTTACAGTTAGTCGGTCTACGTTGACTCACCGACCAACTAGTTTGTGAACTAGTCGGTCAGTGATGCTTCTTTGACCGACTAGTTGTGACTTACTGTTCACTCTAAATTTCTCCTGAGCTACTGTTTATCGTTAGTCGGTCTAAGAACGTTTGGTGACCGACTAGTTGACAATCTAGTCGGTCAACTTTTGTTCTTGGACCGACTAAGTCAACTTGCTTTCAGACTAATTCATTTTGCCTCTTAGTCGGTCTACGTTCATTGACTGACCGACTAGTTGTGAAACTACTCGGTCAGACAGTCTTCTTGGACCGACTAGATTTCTAGGTCTGAAATTCTATCTCTTCTCAGATCTTCACTTAGTCGGTCCATGCTATGTGACTGACCGACTAGTTGATGAACTAGTCGGTCAGTGATTGTTCTTTGACCGACTAATTCTCCCAGATTTCTATCCGTTGGAGAATGACCTAACTTGTTTTTATGGGACCCTATAAATACGAACCTAGGTCATTTCTATCTAGGTGAGAGCTGCCATTAAGAGATCCATTGAGTTCTAAAGAGATAGCCTTACTCACTCAAATCAAAAGCTCTCTTCCTCACAAGAACCCATTCTCTCTCTCATTCTAGATCTAGAATCCATCTAGAGAGGCTTGTTCTTGGTGAGCTCTTCAAGCTATTGCTTGATCCAAGTCTCCAAATCATTCCTAGGCACCGATTGCTGGTCATTTCCTTGGTGCTAGGTCTTGGTGACTTCATCTTCCTCAAATCCTTCATTTCACCTATTGGGTAAGAAAAACTCAAGGTATAGGATTTTGTGGTAAGATTGTTTATTTCATATTAAACTCTTTAATATTGCTTTGTGATTCTCTCGGTTGTGAGAGAAGGTTGTGATCCCGGGTTGTGGGATTCACGTTTGCGATTGCATGTATGATTTGATCTTGTGAAGGTTTTTCACAAGATATTCATAGTGGAAATCTTAGGTTATGGTTTCTAACCTAAGTATCCGGAGGGGATCCAGGTGGTTAGGACGTAGGATCACCGGGAACAAGTCGGGGAGACTTGGGTGGATCCGAACCCATTAACATCGTTTGTTTGCATTGTTAATTTAATTGTTGTCATTCAATTTAAGCTTCCGCAAATTGATTTGGTAGTTGTTTGCAATTTAATTTGGAATTATACTCCTTATTATTTTAAAGTACTATTCACCCCCCCTCTAGTACTTGTGCAGTAGCTGGTAGGGCATTACATTTGGTATCAGAGCCAGATACTTAGCTATGTCTGCCAACGACAACAAGAACGTGCCTCCACCTTCCAACTATGACACCTTCAGGAACCGTGAAGGAGCGTCATCGGTGATGGAAGGACATTCCTCTACGAGGCCTCCATTCTTCAACGGTACCAACTACGGGTACTGGAAGTGCCGGATGGAGACTTTCCTCCGGAGTGCATCCTTATGGAGGACTACAATGAAGGAATACATCGAACCCAAAGAAGAAGACTTTGAGAAATGGACTACCGCGGAGGTCGCCGCGGAGGTAAGCAATGCCAAGGCAATGAACGCCTTGCAATGCGCATTGGAGCCCGAGGATTTCAATAAGATATGCACATGTAAGAGTGCATATCAAATTTGGAACTCCCTCCTCATACTTCATGAAGGGACGAGTAGGGTAAGAGACTCTAAACTCGTAGTCGTAAACAAAGATTACGAAATGTTTCATATGCAACAGGGCGAGAAGATGAAAGAATATTACGCTCGCTTCGTTGACATAATAAACGAGTTAGAGGCCCTCGGCAAGTCCTACACTCAAAAGGAGAAGTGCTCAAAGATTATCGAAGGACTTCCTTCTTCTTGGGAAAAACGTACCTTCGCCATCGAGGAAGGTAATGACATGAATAAATATACCGTTGTTCAACTAATGGGTACTTTGATGTCATACGAGGTACGCAAAGATAGCAAGGTGAAGTTACAAGAAAAGATGAAGTCCTATTTGAACCTAGATGCGCCTAAGAAAAAGGCGATTGCATTCAAGGCGGCTTCATCCACCTCTACCGATGATGAGGACTCGGAAGAAGAAATGGACATGGAATCCATTGCACTCATGGCAAAGAAGTTCAATCGCTTCTTCCGAAAGGGTAAATTCAAACAAAAATCTAAGTTTACTTCTACTAACGCCTCTCCACCTTTGTGTTTTAAATGCAATAAGCCGGGACACATCAAAGCGGATTGTCCTCAAAACAAGCAAAAGGAGAAGTGGAAGGCGCCGAAGTTCGAAAAGTCAAAGAAGTACAAAAAGGGGTACAAAAAGGGACTTGTCGAAACTACATTCACCGACTCCGAGGATTCCTCAAGCGGAGAGTCGGATGATGAGAAAGTGGAGCAAGCGCACATGTGCTTCATGGCGAGAGAGGAGCATGATCAAGGATCTTCCTCCTCCGATGATAGCGACGACGAAGGCGATGAGGTAACGATGGATGATCTTAGGGATGCTAACTCTCATTTATGGTCTAAATACACTAAGTTAGTAAATAGATACACTAAAGTAAAAGATGACCTAGCTAGCATTCAAACCTCGCCTAAGACTATCATCACCAACAACGACACCATTGTTGAAGAGTTAAGAAATGAGATTGTTAATCTCAAATCTAAACTTGAACATGTTAGCATAGATGATCCGGAAGAACATAGGATATCGGATTTAACTTCTCAAAACTCGACTTTGAGTATTGAGAATGAGAATCTTAAATCTCGTGTTTTTGTGCTCACATCGCAAGTATCCAATTTGGATACTTCTATGCGTTCTCTCAAAGAGAAATATGAGAATACATTGGGTCGAATTAACAAATTCAACAAAGGTAAGGACCATTTGGATAAAATCCTAAGTGACTTACTTCCGGCCAATCACCACATTGGTTTGGGGTATACGATGGGATGTCCATCCAAAGCGGCCACTATTTTTGTTAGGCCAACTTCCGGTGACTCTACGAGTGGTAGCAAACACTCTATTGGTAGTTCATCTACCAATGGTGCTTCCACCTCGTCCACGCCCTCTTTTGGAAAGAAACCCACTTTGGGTGGACCTCCAAAGAAGGGGCATGCTTATATGTACACCAATACCATGCCACGTAGGAACACACGTCCTACTCCACCATCACACACATATGATGATTTTTATGCAACACATTCTCGGGCACGTGCACACCATGTGAGACACTCTCACGCACGTGTTCCCACACATGCATATGTTCACCCACCGCATCATATGAATAATTCTCGTCGTGCACTATTCCATCATGTCCCGTATGCCTATCCACAACATGCATCACGTAGAAATCAACGTCGCATGCATGCACCCAATAGGATGATGGCTCCCAAAATTTTCACTATTTGGAGCCCAAAGGACACAAGCATGGATGAAAAACAAGTATATATGAATGCTTATTTTTCGAATGTTGTGCATAGTAGGAATTATGTGGGGAAGTCTAAGTCCAATTGGACTTGGCTTCCAAAGGTCTAACTCTTGAGGACCCAATGACCTTGGGTACCATGATATGAAAGTTTCTATCTTTAGGTACTCAAGGAAAAGAAAAAGGAAAGGAGCAACAAATTCAAATTTGGCTCCAAAGGGAATTGGATACTCGATAGCGGGTGTTCAAAACACATGACGGGTGACGCTAAATTGCTCTCCGGAATTGTTCCCATTGCAAATGGAAATCGCGTCGTATTCGGAGGCAATGAGAGCGGAACCATCGTCGGTGTTGGTAAAGTGGGTAACCCTTCTAAACCCTTAATTAGTGATGTTTATCTAGTTGATGGTTTAAATCATAATCTTATTTCAATAAGTCAACTTTGTGACAAAGGTTACAAAGTTAGCTTTGCGAAAGGATTGTGTCATATTTCAAATGATAATAATAAATTATTATTTTCCGGCACACGCCATAAAGATATTTATATTTTGGATCTTCCTAAGTCATATGAACAATGTCTCGTTGCCAACACAAGTGAACAACACTTATGGCATCGACGCTTTGGACATGTGAACTTTGGAACACTTTATAAGCTTTCGAAATTAAATTCCATTAAAGGTTTTCCGAAGCTCGTTTTTGAAAAGAAAAGTTTTTGTGATTCTTGTCAACGTGGCAAGCTTCCTAAATCTTCATTTAAACCTAAGAAAAGCATTTCTACGAAACGGCCACTAGAGCTATTACATCTAGATTTATTTGGGCCAACTAGAGTTGCTTCCTTAGGAAATGCAAGATATGGACTAGTCATCGTTGATGATTATTCAAGATTTACATGGGTATTTTTCTTATGTAATAAAAATGAAGCTTTTGAAAACTTCACAATATTTGTGAAGAAAGTACAAAATCTCATCGGAACCACCATTGTCACTATTCGTAGTGATCATGGGGGTGAATTTGAGAATGAGTCTTTCTCAAATTTTTGTGATGATCTTGGAATTACTCACACGTTTTCTTTCCCTCGCGCACCTCCTCAAAATGGTGTTGTTGAGAGGAAGAATAGAACGCTTGTGGAGTGTGCTCGCACTATGCTCGAAGATAGTCAACTTGGCTATCAATTTTGGGCGGAATCGGTACACACTGCTTGCTATGTGTTTAATAGAATACTTTTGAGGCCCGGCACCAAACAAACTTGATATGAATTGTTGTTTGGTAGATTGCCTCAAGTTAAACATTTTCGTGTTTTCGGCGCAAAATGTTTTATTAAAAACACATATGATAATTTGGACAAGTTTGATCCGAGATCGGATGAGGGGATATTGGTTGGGTATTCCTCACGTAGCAAAGCCTACCGGATATACAACAAAAGATCCTCTACGATCGAGGAATCACTTCATGTCTCTTTTAATGAGAATTTCATTACTTCTAGAATTTCAAATGACAATGATTCTATGGATGTTTTATGTGATTCGTTTGAAAATTCTAAGTCCATTGATTCAATTGATTCTATTGAGACTAACCCGACTAATGAAGTTGTTGAGAATGTGCCTAGTGATCAAGGTATTCCCAAGCGACTTCAACCCGTCCGCGACCATCCCCATGAGCAAGTCATTGGCAATATTCATGATAGTGTCAAGACGAGATCGCAAGTCCACCACTTCGCCAATAGTGCCTTTGTCTCATCAATAGAGCCAAAGAATATAGTTGAAGCGTGCGAAGATAGTGCTTGGATCCTTGCCATGGAGGAGGAACTCATTCAATTCGAGAGGAATGAGGTATGGGAGCTTGTTCCTTTGCCATCGAAGAACCACACTGTCATAGGGACAAAGTGGATCTTCAAGAACAAATCCGACGAAAATCAAGTCGTCATCCGGAACAAAGCTCGGTTAGTTGCTCAAGGCTATCGCCAAGAGGAAGGTATCGATTTCGAAGAATCCTTCGCTCCGGTAGCTAGATTAGAATCGATTAGACTTTTATTGTCTTATGCATGCCATAAAAATTTTAAGTTATTTCAAATGGATGTTAAAAGTGCATTATTAAACGGAGATGTCGTTGAGGAAGTTTACGTTTCTCAACCTCCGGGCTTCATAAATGAAAATTTTCCAAATCATGTTTTTAAACTAAAGAAAGCTCTTTATGGTTTGAGACAAGCTCCTCGAGCTTGGTATGATCGCCTAAAGAATTTTCTTTTGGATTTGAATTTTAAAATGGGCGAAGCCGATTCTACACTTTTTGTTAAGCATGCGAATAATGATATTTTATTAGTTCAAATTTATGTTGATGATATCATTTTCGGTGCTACTAACTTCACTCTTTGCGAAGAGTTTTCTAATGTTATGAAGGACCAATTTGAGATGAGCCACATGGGCGAACTCAAATATTTCTTAGGTCTCCAAATTCGCCAAATGAACGATGCAATCTTCATCCACCAAACGAAGTATACGGTGGAGTTGCTTAAGCGATTCGGAATGGAAAGTGCTTCCGGGAAAAAGACTCCAATGAGCACGACTACGCATCTCGACAAGGATACGGGCGGTAAGGATGTAGACATTCGTCTATATCGAGGTATGATAGGTAGTTTACTTTATCTTACCGCAAGTAGGCCCGATATTATGTTTGCCGTATGCATATGTGCTCGTTATCAGTCTCAACCTAAGGAGTCTCACTTAGTAGCGGTAAAGCGTATTTTCCGTTATCTAAGTTACACTTTAGATTTTGGATTACTTTATCCGAAATCTAGCACGTATGAGTTAGTCTCATACAGTGATGCCGATTATGCGGGATGCAAATCCGACAGGAAAAGTACTAGTGGCACTTGCCATTTTCTAGGAAATTCTCTTGTCTCTTGGTTTTCCAAGAAGCAAAATTCCGTATCACTTTTAACCACCGAGGCGGAATATATTGCCGCCGGTGCCGCTTGTGCCCAGGTTCTTTGGATGAGACACACTTTGAAGGATTTTGGTATTCACTGTGATACTAGCCCTATCATGGTGGATAACCAAAATGCTATCTGTCTTTCAAAGAATCCGGTGCACCATTCCCGATCAAAACACATAGATGTCCGACACCATTTCTTAGATGATCATGTTGCTAAAAAGGACATCATATTAGTGTACGTTGAAACCCAAAAGCAAATCGCCGATATTTTCACGAAACCCCTAAAGGAGGACTCCTTTGTGCGGTTGCGTCGCGAATTGGGGATTATGGGTGAGTCCGAGATATAGGATTCATATTTCATTCAATTATCTTGCATGCTATTCGATTTCGCGATATTTTGTTCATGCTAGATTAATTGAATTTTTGGGAATTTTATGTGATATATTTGAATTTATGATCGAATTCGTATTTGAAAGTCGTATTTAAGATTTCGACGTTTTATGGGGTAATTTAGATGACTAATGAGAGAGTTATGTTGTTTCATCCAAGTGGTTTGTGAAGAGAAATCAATTATCAAATTTTGAACTCTTCTAGTCGGTCTAAGTTCATTTGTCAACCGACTAGATGCTCATCTAGTCGGTCAGCAAGTGAACTCAGACCGACTAGATCAAGCTCTCATCTATCTCCTATCTTTTTCTTTCGTTAGTCGGTCATAGTACACTTACCGACCGACTAGATTGAAAACTAGTCGGTCAGTGAATATACTGCGACCGACTAATTCTTGCCCTAGAAATTCATCTGTGCCTCTGTTTCGACTTAGTCGGTTCAAGCTCATTGACCGACCGACTAGATCGTGATCTAGTCGGTCAGTGCTTGAACTGTGACCGACTAAGTGGGTTAGGGCATTTGTGTATTTTCACTTCCAGACCGACTTAAACTCTTACTCATTCGACTAAATTTTCATTTAGTCGGTCTTCAACTCATCTCCAGCCCGATATCTCCCAAACCCCCCCCACTCGAATCCTTTCGACTTCCGGCCATCTCTCCGTCGATCGCCGCCGTCCGCCGCCGTCGACTCCTCCTCCTAGGTAAAACCCCCTCTCCTAGGTGTCGATTTCCTATTCTAGGGTTTGCTCTCCTTGATTTCAAGTTCTAGCTCCTAGGGTTTCAAGTTTAAACCTAGGGCTTGTCTTTCAGATTCTCCCTCTAGGGTTTGTGCTAGGGTGATTGATCTTCCCGTCGTTTGGTTGTGCTCGTCGTGCTATGGCAAAGACGAGAATTCCCATCGCCTCTTCTGGGGCTTCCCCCATGACCGTAGATCAACCTACCGCTAGGAATCCACCTAAGCCCAAGCGCCGTGCCAAATCAACCCAAGCTTCCCCCTCTTCGCCTCCTCTGAAGAAGCAGAGGTCGGCGACTCTTAAACCCAGAAAGAATTTGCCTAAAAAGCCCATTCTCCACACACCTGGTACTCCTCCTGATTCTGACCCTGAGTTTGTCCCTGAGGACGAGTCTGGCCCTAGGGAACCCACTCCTCCACTTCGTCCTAGGACTCGCCAGCCAAAGGGAAAGGGCCCAATGCCAGCGGGGGGTGTTGACATATCGTTGTGTCGCGACGACCCTTTGTGTCTCGCCTCCTACACCCGTATTGAACACTGCCCGATGCTATTGGAGCACTACGTCCAGTTTTCTGATTTCCTTGGCTTAGCTGACCTACTCTCCTATAGTGGTCTCCTTGATTATCTCCGATACGACCCCAAGGCCAATCCTAAACCATATCCTCGTCTAGTGAAATTGTTCTATGCCAATCGTGTTCGGGGACAGTACGATGCCAGCCACTCCATTGAGACTACTGTCTTGGGAACTCCTATAGTTCTCACGGCAGAAATCTTGGGGGAGATTCTTGGTTGTTCGTCGTCCGGTCTCCTTCCTTCAGATATTTCCGTCGATGACATTTCTTCCTTGGATCAGTCAGTTCTTTCAGATATCTTCCAGGTTATCCCCTCCGCATTCATTGGTGTTCCTTCGAAATCTTTCAAGCCGAATGCGTGGGTCCTTAACCTGATCTTGAAGTCATGTCTTCTCCCTAAGTATGGATCATCTTCACTTCCATCCCAGCCGTTCTTGAAATTGATCTACGCTCTTTTCTTGGGATGCGAGATTAATTGGGCTCGCGTGATACTCAATAAGATGGATTCTTTCGAGTGTATACGCAAGACCAATAAATCTGAGCATATTCCATACTCTTGTTTGTTGACCCTCGTGTTTCGTCATTTCCGAGTCCCTCTCCCTTCTGACGATGAGCGTCCCTTGGGTACTCCTCTGAACGCGATGGCCGTTAAGAAATCTCTAGCGGCGCTTTGTCACGTGCAGAGGTCTACCGCATCTGCTTCCCAGGCTTCTCCGTCAGCTGCTGCAGCCCCCTCTCGTCCTGCTTCATTAGATGATGTCGTACGCCTTCTTCGTCGGCACGAGTCGCGTTTGGCTCGTACCGAGGAGGTCGTCTGCCGTATGGCTCAGATGATGGGGATTGATCTTCCTCCCTCTGTCTCTGAGGCCGAGGAGATGGACGATGAGGAGATTGACGAGCTTGTCACTTCTTTGGCTCGTGACGATGTTGCCACGGCCACTGCTGCTGCTACCACATCTTCTGCTCCTGGAGATGGCACCACTTCCGGTGCTCCAGAGCCTCCTGTTGACCCTGCTGCTGTGCCTGCTGATGTTGAGCCTGTTGCTGTTGCTTCCACACCTACCCCGACGATCCCGTCTGTTGAGACGCCTCTCCTTCCTGTAGATCCTGAGTCCACTCCGTCGACTGGACCCACGGACACTGCAGATCCAGCCACTTCCTCGTGATCGATGTTCCGAGGACTCTCCACTACGCTTTGGATGATATATTTTTTTAGTGAGAGTATTTTGGGTTTGGATGGGGTTTGAGAGTTGTTTTGATGTATTTTTGAGCTTTCAGGGTTTCGGTGTTGGTTGTTTTGATACACTTTGGATGATGTTGCTGATGGTTATTTTGATATACTTTGATGATGTCGATGATGTATAATGTATTTATTTTTGATGATATGTAGCACTTGATGTGATGTACTTCTTATATTGGATATTTTTTTGGGATGTACTCATGCTGCTTCTATATATATATACATCGTCGTTCTCTTTATCTTTTATTCGTCGTACACATTTTAATATTCGTTGAATGCATTTGAAATGTGATTTCGTCGCTCGACGATTAAAAACTTGGTTAAATAGATTTAAATTCTATAATTGTATAGAATTGTTTTCCATGCACAAATTTAACCAAGAATATTGAATATTGAAGAGTATGTTTCTTTATTCAATTAATGAATAATTATTTGGTATTTTTGATGATTTTGATTTTCACTTTGTGATAATGGACAATTGGCACACTTTGATTTGCTTTTATCGCTTTTCCTTTGGTGTCAATTAGTTCCATCGTCATTGTCTACGACTCCCGATGTTGGATTTTCCATTTCCTACTTGTTGTCGTTGTATGCCCCCCATTTTTGGGATAATGCCAAAGGGGGAGAGATAATGATAATAAATAGCGCAAATGAAAATTTAACTCATTTTCCAAGAATCTAGTTTGATATGTTAGATTCAGGGGGAGTTAAGATACATATAAGGATTTTCAAAATCCGATATTTCGAAAATTGATTCTCTTTATTTATCTTACTCATCTGATTGATGCAATTCATATATATTTATTTTGGAATTAACGTGTCATCAATGCAGGGGGAGTAAGTATTTTACATTTGAATCATTATTTTTGATTATTATTTATGTTGGTTTGTCATCACCAAAAAGGGGGAGAATGTTGAATATTGGACTCCCCGGATTTGGTTTTGATGATGAGCAAACATAAATAATCCATGAACTAACAATTTGTGAGCGCAGTTTTGGAGATCGTCGCCAAATTCACGAGAACATTCAAAGCGACATCTCAACACTTCCCAAGGCTCGTATTCATGTCCAAAGCTTCGTTGAAGCTCTTGCGCCGTTTTGGAAGTTATGAAGAATGAATCGAAGCTCTCGAAGACCGTTTAATAAGGTTTTATTTATAGTCTTTTAGCTTCGATATATAGAATGTTAAGCCTTGAGTATATCTTACGTTTCTATATTCATTTCGCTCATTTCGTATCTCTAGGATTCTTGCACAAGTTCATTCTAACTTCCTCGAAGCATCGCGCTTCGATTCGGACTTTATTGTGCATGTTAGTTGGTACAAGGAGGAGTATTGACCGACTAGATGGTGATCTAGTCGGTCGGCAACTCTTCTTGGACCGACTAGTTTGATTCCTTAATTTCTTGGACTTTACTGTTTACAGTTAGTCGGTCTACGTTGACTCACCGACCGACTAGTTTGTGAACTAGTCGGTCAGTGATGCTTCTTTGACCGACTAGTTGTGACTTACTGTTCACTCTAAATTTCTCCTGAGCTACTGTTTATCGTTAGTCAGTCTAAGAACGTTTGGTGACCGACTAGTTGACAATCTAGTCGGTCAAATTTTGTTCTTGGACCGACTAAGTCAACTTGCTTTCAGACTAATTCATTTTGCCTCTTAGTCGGTCTACGTTCATTGACTGACCGACTAGTTGTGAAACTAGTCGGTCAGACAGTCTTCTTGGACCGACTAGATTTCTAGGTCTGAAATTCTATCTCTTCTCAGATCTTCACTTAGTCGGTCCATGCTATGTGACTGACCGACTAGTTGATGAACTAGTCGGTCAGTGATTGTTCTTTGACCGACTAATTCTCCCAGATTTCTATCCGTTGGAGAATGACCTAACTTGTTTTTATGGGACCCTATAAATACGAACCTAGGTCATTTCTATCTAGGTGAGAGCTGCCATTAAGAGATCCATTGAGTTCTAAAGAGATAGCCTTACTCACTCAAATCAAAAGCTCTCTTCCTCACAAGAACCCATTCTCTCTCTCATTCTAGATCTAGAATCCATCTAGAGAGAAGCTTGTTCTTGGTGAGCTCTTCAAGCTATTGCTTGATCCAAGTCTCCAAATCATTCCTAGGCACCGATTGCTGGTCATTTCCTTGGTGCTAGGTCTTGGTGACTTCATCTTCCTCAAATCCTTCATTTCACCTATTGGGTAAGAAAAACTCAAGGTATAGGATTTTGTGGTAAGATTGTTTATTTCATATTAAACTCTTTAATATTGCTTTGTGATTCTCTCGGTTGTGAGAGAAGGTTGTGATCCCGGGTTGTGGGATTCACGTTTGCGATTGCATGTATGATTTGATCTTGTGAAGGTTTTTCACAAGATATTCATAGTGGAAATCTTAGGTTATGGTTTCTAACCTAAGTATCCGGAGGGGATCCGGGTGGTTGGGACGTAGGATCACCGGTAACAAGTCGGGGAGACTTGGGTGGATCCGAACCCATTAACATCGTTTGTTTGCATTGTTAATTTAATTGTTTTCATTCAATTTAAGCTTCCGTAAATTGATTTGGTAGTTGTTTGCAATTTAATTTGGAATTATACTCCTTATTATTTTAAAGTACTATTCACCCCCCCTCTAGTACTTGTGCAGTAGCTGGTAGGGCATTACACCTCCTCCTCCGTCGATTCCGGCCATCTCTCCGGACATCTCTGCCTGAGTCGATCTCCTCCCTAGGTATCTACTCCCTCTTCTAGCTGTTAAGGGTTCTTTCTCAGCATCTAGGGTTAGGAATTCTAGTTTTCAGTTCGGTTAGGGTTTGTCTAGGGTTTACATCTCGATTTCTTGTGTTGATTCGTGCGTGTCTTGTCGCGCTTATGGCTAGAACACGTATCCCGATCGAACCTACTAGTCCATCGCCTATGACCGTCGATTCACCTCCTAGGGAACCCTCGCAACCTACACGCCGATCGAAAACGACCCATCCTCCTTCGTCGTCTTCGCCTCCTCTCAAGCAAAAGAGGACGGCGATAGCGAAACCCCGAGCCCAATCTCAGCCCAAGCCTAGGAAGCAACCTGTCTCTCCTGCTTCATTTTGTGCCCCCACTCCTCCATCCGATTCTGACACGGAATACATTCCGGAGACCGAGCATACCACTCGGGATCCTACTCCTCCACCCCATTCTTCCACAAATCAGCCTAAGGGAAAGGCTCCGATGCCAGTTGGCGGTGTCGATATCTCTTTATGTCACGACGACCCGTTGTGTCTCGCGGCATATAACCGTATCGAACACTGCCCGCTGCTATTGGAGCATTTCGTACAGTTCTCAGACTTCCCAAGCCTTGCTGATCTTCTGTCGTCTAGCGGTCTTATCGATTATCTTCGGTATGACCCTAAGGCGAATCCGCATCCATACCCTCGCCTTGTCTAGCTTTTCTATGCCAATAGGGTTCGCGGTCAGTATGATGAGACCCATTCGATTGAGACTACTGTCTTGGGGACACCGATAGTCCTCACGGCAGAAATCTTAGGAGATTTGATCGGTGTCTCCTCGTCTGGCCTTCTTCCTTTTGATATTTCAGTCGATGATATTTCTGAGCTCGATCAGTTGATGCTCACCGAGATCTTCCATGAGATTCCTCCTGCCATGATTGGCGTGCCATCGAAGTCCTTCAAGCCGAATGCTTGGGTGCTTAACCTAATTCTGAAGTCGTGCCTCCTTCCGAAGTACGGCTCCTCTTCATTGCCATCCCAGCCATTCCTGAAGCTCATTTACGCCATCTTCATGGGGAGCGAGATTAACTGGGCTTGGATCATTCTCGATAAGATGGATTCTTTCGAGTGTATCCGAAAGTCCACGAAATCTGCTCACATCCCATATCCATGCCTGTTGACATTTGTCTTTCGTCACTTTCATGTCCCACTTCCTCCAGATGATGAGCGTCCTCTCGGTCCCCCTCTGAATGCGACGGCCGTCAAGAAGTCTCTTGCGGCGCTTCATCACATTCAGAGGACGACCCCCTCTGCTTCAGCTGCTCCTACTCCCTCTCCTACTCTTGTTGACTTCGCACGTACGTTGAAACGTGTGGAGTCTCGCTGTGCTCGATCTGAGGAGATTCTTGCTCGTATCGCTTCTCGTTTGGGTATTGATATCCCTCCGTCAGTTTCTGACGAGGAGTTGGATGATGATGAGATCGAGGAGCTTGTTCATTCTGCTGTTGCTCGTGCCCCTGAGGGTACATCTTCTGGTGCTGTTGCTACTTCTTCCGGTGATCCCGAGAGCACACCTACTGCCACCGTTCCTCCGGTGGATGCTTCGTCTGTTGCTGCTCCCGAGACCACTTCTGTCGTGCCAGAGATCTCCACTCCAGCTGACCCTGTGACCACCTCCACTTCTGTAGAGCCTGCTGCTGCTGCAGATCCTCCCGCTGCCTCCTGAGCTTCTTTGGAGGACTCTCCTAGTGCACTTTGGATGATAGATCTAGTTGTGAGAGAGTTGGGTAGGATAGAGGGTGGTTATGATATTATGTATGTTGATGTATCTCTGATGATGTTTTTGATATTTTTGTATGTTTTGTGTTACTCTGATATATGCTTTGATATGATGTTGTATTTTGTGCTTCGATTTGAGGATCGTTTATGTATGTCGGCGATGTATCACTTTGATGTACTCATGTTTCATATATATATATATATATATATATATATTTTTACATACATCGATGTTGACATTTATTCTCTTGTGCACATGATATTCTTTTTATGTCTCTGATGTTTGATATCGTCGCTCGACGATAATAACTTGGTTAAATAGAAATTATTTCTATGAAAACATAGAATTGTTTTACATGCACTAAATTAACCAAGAATGTTGATATTGGAGAGTATATTCCATAACTCAATTCGTTAAATTAATTTGAGTTTTGATGATTTTATTTATCGACTTTCGACTTTGGTCTCATTGACACGCCTTGATTTCCTTCGTATTTTCCTTTGGTGTCATTTGGACCGTGGTCGTATTCTACGACTCCCGTGCTTTTATTTGAAGCCATTGTTGTTGTCGTTGATCTCCTCCCACTCTTTTTGCTAATGCCAAAGGGGAGAGATATAATAATGACGATGGGCTAAATGATAATTTAAAGCATTTTTCCCAAGAATCTAATTTGATATGTTAGATTCAGGGGGAGTTATGATATATAAATGGATTTTCAAATCCGATATTGCAATAATTGGATTCTCATTTTATACTTTACTCGTCTGCTTGATGCTTATGATTATTATTTAATTTGGAATTAACGTGTCATCAATGCAGGGGGAGTAAGTAAATTACATTTGAATCATTATTTTTGATTATTATTTATGTTGGTTTGTCATCACCAAAAGGGGGAGAATGTTGAGTATTGACTCCCCGGATTTGGTTTTGGATGATGAACAAACATAAATATATCGTGAACTAACACTTTGTGAGCGCAGTAATGGAGATCGTCGCCAAATTCATATGAACATCCAAAGCGACGTCTCAAGACTTCTCAAAGTATGTGATCGTATGCCTAAAGCTTCGTTGAAGCTCAAGGACCATTATTGAAGTCATGAAGATTCGATTGAAGCTTTTGAAGACGGTTTGTTATAGTTTATTTAATGTCTTCTAGCTTCATTTTCGTAGAATGTTAAGCCTTGAGTAGGTCTTACGTTTTAATCTTCATAACGCTCCTATCTTAGAGCTAGGATCTTAGTAGAAGTCCATACTAACTTTCCCGAAGCTTTGCGCTTCGATTCGCGACTTCTTGTGCATGTTAGTTGGTTCAAGAAGAAGAACCAACCGACTAGATGGTGATCTAGTCGGTCAGCAAAGCTTCTTGAACCGACTAGTTTGCCTCCTTCAATTCATAGCTCTTTACTGTTTACAGTTAGTCGGTCTACGTTGACTTACCGACCGACTAGTTTGTGAACTAGTCAGTCAGTGATCCTTCTTAGACCGACTAGTTGAGCCTCTACTGTACATGCCTAGTTACTGTTTATCGTTAGTCGGTCAAAGAACGTTTGTTGACCGACTAGTTGATGAACTAGTTGGTCAACATTTGTTCTTGGACCGACTAAATCAATTTGTACTCAGACTATTTGTTTTATCTCTTAGTCGGTCTAAGTTCACTCACCGACCGACTAGTTGTGACACTAGTCAGTTGGAAAGTCTTCTTGGACCGACTAGTTCTTTAAGTCTGAAACTTCATCTATTCACTGTTCATCTCTTAGTCGGTCTACGTTGTTTCACCGACCGACTAGTTGATGAACTAGTCGGTCAGTGGTTGTTCTTTGACCGACTAGTTTGCTTCAGAATAGAGCCGTTGGAGCTTTAATTGAAACGTTTTTCTCTCTCTCTCTTTCCTCAACCTATAAATACTTGGTGTGCTGCATTCATTGCACTCAAGGCTGATATTAAGAGAAGTTTAGAGATCAAAAGAGAAGCATTCAATATCATTAAAAGCTCATTCATTTCCAATCTTGAATCTCTCCCTCACTCTTATTTCAAAAGAGAAATTCATTGATTGTGAGCCTTCCAAGCCAAGTGCTTGATCCAAGGTCACCAACATCCACCTAGGACTCCATTGCTGGTCATCTACTTGGAGCTAGGGTTTGGTGCCTCTTCATCTTCCCCAAAATCCGTTTTGCCATAAATCGTAAGTTTACTCAAGGCATATGTATTTTGTGGTAAGAATTTCTATTTCAATTTACATTGATATTGTAAGTGATTCACTCTCGGTTGTGAGAGTTTGTTTGTGATCCCGGGTTGTGGGAGTCACAATTTAATTTGTGTATGATTTGACTTTGTGAAGGTTTTTCACAAGTATTTCATAGTGCAAATCTTGAGTTAGGGTTTCTAACTCAAGTATCCGGAGGGGATCCGGGTGGTTGGGACGTAGGATCCCGGGAACAAGTCGGGAATACTTGGGTGGATCCGAACCCGTTAAATTACTTGTTTGCGATTGTTTTATTTGTTGTCTAATATTTACATTTTCGCATTTCCACATTGATTGGTAGAGTTTGCAAGATAATTAGGAATTATCCTCTTAATTATTTTAAAGTACTATTCACCCCCTAGTACTTGTGCAGTAGCTTAGCAGGGCATTACATTTGGTATCAATGAGACACCCTCTAGGATTAAGGCTCCCAAAATATTCACTATTTGGAGCCCAAAGGACACAAGCATGAATGAAAAACAAATTTATATGAATTTGTATTTCATGAATATCGTGCATAGTGATAATTATGTGGGGAAGTCTAAGTCCAATTGGACTTGGCTTCCAAAGGTCTAATCTTTTGGACCCAATGACCTTGGGTACCATGATACGATATTTTCTATCTTTAGGTACTCAAGAAAAAGAAACGGAGCAACAAATTTAAATTTAGCTCCAAGAGGAATTGGATACTCGATAGCGGGTGTTCAAAACACATGACGGGTGACGCTCAATGGCTTTCCGGAGTGATGCCCATTGCAAATGGGAACCGGGTAGTCTTTGGAGGCAACGAGAGCGGAAACATCATAGGTGTTGGTAAAGTGGGTAATCCTTCTAAACCTCTAATAAATGATGTTTACCTTGTTAAAGGATTAAACCACAATCTTATTTCAATAAGCCAACTTTGTGACAAAGGTTACAAAGTTAGCTTTGCGAAAGGAATGTGCCATATTTTAATAAAAGATAATAATGAATTATTGTTTTCCGGTACACGCCATAAGGATATATATATCCTAGATCTTCCAAGATCACATGAACAATGTCTCATTGCCAACACAAGTGAACAACACTTATGGCATCGATGTTTTGGTCATGTGAACTTTGGAACACTATTTAAACTTTTCAAGTTAAATTCTATTAGAGGCTTCCCTAAGCTTGTCTTTCAAAAGAAAAGCTTTTGTGACTCGTGTCAACGAGGCAAGCTTCCAAAATCGTCTTTTAAACCTAAGAAAAGCATTTCTTCTAAGCGGCCACTAGAGCTATTACATCTAGATTTATTTGGGCCAACTAGAGTTGATTCATTAGGAAATACACGATATGGACTTGTCATCGTTGATGACTTTTCTAAATTTACTAGGGTATTTTCCTTAAGTAATAAAAATGATGCTTTTGAAAACTTCACAATATTTGTCAAGAAAGTACAAAATCTCATTGGAACCACCATTGTCACTATTCGTAGTGATCATGGAGGGGAATTTGAGAATGAGTCTTTTGAGAACTTTTGTGATGAAGTTGGTATTACACACACCTTTTCATTCCCTCGCGCACCTCCTCAAAATGGTGTTGTTGAGAGAAAGAATAGGACGCTAGTGGAGCGTGCTCGCACTATGCTTGATGATAGCCAACTTGGCCATCAATTTTGGGCGGAAGCGGTACATACCACTTGATATGTGTTTAATAGGATACTTTTGAGGCCCGGCACCAAACAAACTTGTTATGAATTGTTGTTTGGTAGATTGCCTCAAGTTAAACATTTTCGAGTTTTCGGTTCAAAATGTTTTATTAAAAACACGTATGGTAGTTTGGACAAATTCGATCCAAGATCCGATGAGGGGATTTTTGTTGGATATTCCTCACGTAGCAAAGCCTACCGGATATACAACAAACGAACCTCAACGATCGAGGAATCGCTTCATGTTTCATTTAATGAAGGCTTTGTCCCGACTAGAATTACTAATGATGATGACTCCATGGATGTCTTATGTGATTCAATTGGTAATTCTAATTCTATTGATTCTATTGATACTAACCCGACTAATGAAGTTTTTGAGAATGTTCCTAGTGATCAGGGAATTCCCAAACGGCTTCATACCGTTCGTGACCATCCTCATGAGCAAGTCATTGGCAATATTTATGATAGTGTCAAGACAAGATCTCAAGTCAACTACTTCGCTCATTGTGCCTTTGCCTCCTCGATAGAGCCAAAGAATGTTAATGAAGCATGCGAAGATGGTGCTTGGATCTTAGCCATGGAGGAGGAACTCATTCAATTCGAGAGGAATGAGGTTTGGGAGCTTGTTCCATTGCCATCGAAGAACCACACCGTCATAGGGACAAAGTGGATCTTCAAGAACAAGACCGACGCAAACCAAATCATCGTCTGGAACAAAGCTCGGTTAGTAGCTCAAGGCTACCGGCAAGAGGAAGGTATCGATTTCGAAGAATCCTTTGCTCCGGTAGCTAGATTAGAATCAATTAGATTATTGTTATCTTTTGCATGCCATAAAGATTTTAAACTCTTTCAAATGGATGTTAAAAGTGCGTTTTTAAACGGAGATATTGGTTAGGAAGTTTATGTTTCTCAACCTCCGGGTTTTATAAATGAAAATTTTCCAAATCATGTTTTCAAACTTAAGAAAGCACTTTACGGTTTGAGACAAGCTCCTCGAGCTTGGTATGACCGTTTAAAGAATTTTCTTTTGGATTTGGGTTTTAAACTGGGAGAAGTTGATTCTACATTATTTGTTAAGTATTTGAATAATGATATAATTTTAGTTCAAATTTATGTTGATGATATCATTTTCGGTGCTACTAACTTTGCTCTTTGCGAAGAGTTTTCTAATGTGATGAAGGATCAATTTGAGATGAGCCACATGGGTGAGCTCAAATATTTCTTAGGTCTCCAAATTCGCCAAATGAACGATGCAATCTTCATCCACCAAACCAAGTACACGGTGGAGTTGCTAAAACGATTTGGAATGGAGAATGCCTCCGGAAAGAAGACTCCAATGAGCACCACTATGCATCTTGATAAGGATACCGGCGGTAAAGATGTAGACATTCGTCTATATCGAGGTATGATAGGTAGTTTACTATATCTTACTGCAAGTAGGCCCGATATTATGTTTACCGTATGTGTATGTGCTCGTTATCAGTCTCAACCTAAGGAATCACACTTCGTAGTGGTAAAACGTATTTTCTGTTATTTAAGTTACACACTTGATTTTGGATTACTTTATCCAAAATCTAGCACGTATGAGTTAATCTCATATAGTGACGTAGATTATGCGGGATGCAAATCCGACATGAAAAGTACTAGTGGCACTTGCCATTTTATAGGAAATTCTCTTGTCTCTTCGTTTTCCAAGAAGCAGAATTCCGTATCACTTTCAACCACCGAGGCGGAATATATTGCCGCCGGTGCCACGTGTGCTCAGGTTCTTTGGATGAGACAAACTCTTAAAGACTTTGGTATAAACTGTGATACTTGCCCTATCATGGTGGACAACCAAAGTGCTATTTGTCTCTCTAATAATCCGGTATACCATTCCCGTTCTAAACACATAGATGTCAGACACCATTTCTTAGATGATCATGTTGCTAAAAGGACATCATATTAGTGTACGTTGAAACCCAGAAGAAAATTGCCTACGTTGTTTCACCGACCGACTAGTTGATAAACTAGTCGGTCAGTGGTTGTTCTTTGACCGACTAGTTTGCTTCAGAATAGAGCCGTTGGAGCTTTAATTGAAACGTTTTTCTCTCTCTCTTTCCTCTAACCTATAAATACTTGGTGTGCTGCATTCATTGCACTCAAGGCTGATATTAAGAGAAGTTTAGAGATCAAAAGAGAAGCATTCAATCTCATTCAAAGCTCATTCATTTCCAATCTTGAATCTCTCCCTCACTATTATTTCAAAAGAGAGATTCATTGATTGTGAGCCTTCCAAGCCAAGTGCTTGATCCAAGGTCACCAACATCCACCTAGGACTCCATTGCTGGTCATCTACTTGGAGCTAGGGTTTGGTGCCTTTTCATCTTCCCCAAAATCCGTTTTGCCCTAAATCGTAAGTTTACTCAAGGCATATGTATTTTGTGGTAAGAATTTCTATTTCAATTTACATTGATATTGTAAGTGATTCACTCTCGGTTGTGAGAGTTTGTTTGTGATCCCGGGTTGTGGGAGTCACAATTTCATTTGTGTATGATTTGATTTTGTGAAGGTTTTTCACAAGTATTTCATAGTGCAAATCTTGAGTTAGGGTTTCTAACTCAAGTCTTCGGAGGGGATCCGGGTGGTTGGGATGTAGGATCACCGGGAACAAGTCGGGGAGACTTGGGTGATCCGAACCCGTTAAATTGCTTGTTTGCGATTGTTTTATTTATTGTCTAATATTTACATTTCCGCATTTCCGCATTGATTGGTAGAGTTTGCAAGATAATTATGAATTATCCTCTTAATTATTTTAAAGTACTATTCACCCCCCTCTAGTACTTGTGCAGTAGCTTAGCAGGGCATTACACCAAAATGTGATATATACAACATGGAATGAGATGAAACGCATTTGAAAACACGATGAAGAGCGTGTGCAAAAGGTAAAATATGAACACGCGTCAAGCCCCCAAGCTAAACTCTTCATCGTCCCGAGGAAGACGAGTTGGAATGAAGATCGGGTGCGAGAGCAAGAAAGGAAAGCGAAGAATCCTTGATTACCCTCTCCAAACCACAAATGTAATCACCAACACAATTAAGCACAATAGAAAAGCATATCACAATCTAAATCAAGAATTCAATCTCATAATATAGCATCATGGGTTCATATCAATAGAGCACAAAAGAGATAGAAGCGTGACATTGTCAAAGGCATAGCTATCATAGCATGTTATAGTAGATAATATGCCCAAATATGAGGAAGCTCAAAATTCATATCAAATCTTCCAAACGGTGAATACGAGATACCCATACATGCATGAAGAAGTAAGAAAGAATAGATATGAATCATAGGAATAACTATCAATCTCTAGGATGTAAGGAATCACCACGCACACTTGTCGTTTTTGATTTTTGAAACACTTTCTTGCCTTGCTTGTATTTTCAAAAGGAGATGTATAAGATGTGGAAAGATCACTTTGTACAAACTCTCGCCTTCCCTATATACATTGGTGCTCTCAAATATATGAGATGTGTAGAGCGAAGGAAAAGGGGAGAATGTGACATATATACATATGTTTGGTTTTTGGTTTGTTTTTGTTGTTTTTGATTTGATTTTAATATTTTTGTCTTGCAAACTTGCAGAATCGCAATGGAATGCAAGGGCAGCCTACGCATCCCAAGCTAGATGGCTTTAGGGCGTCGGGTTACGAAGAACCCCGAAGGACCATTATACAAAAATATGTACAAAAGTGTTTATTTGGGTAATGTTTTTTTGGAAAATGAAAAGTGTGCACTCCCCCAAATGGGAGAATGATGCACGACGAGGGGGAATGTACAAAGTAAAACAAAAGAGAGTTTTTGAGAAATCCAAGCATGTCAAGAAAATCCTCCATGAATTAAAGCACGGAACATAGGTGTGGATATCCTAATCCCGTTGAAAGGTAGCTAACACATGCGATAAGAGTACACATATAGTATTTCATGCAAGAGTTAGAAGCACGGGGTAGGATGATAAAGTAACCTTTTTTTTGGAAATGAAGCGTGAAAATCTAGGAATTTCAAAATAGAGGGGCATATTAAAATATGATATATAGCTAGAAGCATGCCTTAAACACAATCACAACCAACAATCTCGAAATATAACAAATAAACCCAAAAGATGGCAAAACACATATATGAGCATTGAATAATCAAAGAAATAGCGTGATGGGAAAAGGTGCTCAAATGCGAAAAGTGAAGCATGGGTGGCAAAATATCATTGAGGGTTCATCTCTAAAAAGTGGCAAGAATGAAATGGAGAAAGAAAAATGCGTGATGGGAATGATCATAAAAACGAAAAGAAAATTTTTTTTGATGCATGAAAAAGGTGAAAAATGGAAGAAAATAAAGGAAACATGCATGAAAGCAACTCCCCCAAGCTAAAGCTTGCATTGCCCTCAATGCAATAAGATCACACTTGAGAGGGCAATGATAAAATGGGAGGGAAATACATCAAAAATAATAAAAATGACTATGGGTGATACTCTCCCCCAAGCTAATATAAGCTATGCCCAAAAGATATGAAAATTCGATACGGGGCATAAAAGATAAAGGGGAGAGTGAACAATAGGCAAAACAGGCATTATCACCCTTTGGAGGTGGTAGGGGTCTCATGGAGAAAAATGATAACGGGCCAAGAAAAGTGCCAAAGGAACAAGGATATGGTGATGGGAGTGAAATGATAGAAGGGCACAACATGATGGGTTATTATGTTGCAAAAGCAAACCCTAGATACGCTCCCCTCGCTAATGAGAGGAGATACGATTATTATAATTTAAACTAGAAAGCGGTAAATATTTACACAACTAGATTAGGACACACCTGAGCATAGGCGGATCCAGAATCTGGAGTAGGGCAGGTAGCTGCTCTAACTGCCCATGCTGTGGCTCCGCCAGAAGCGCTGTGCCACGTGTGCCAATGGACCCAAGCAATGCACCTCCAAGCATCCCGCGTAGGTGTCCACCTGTAACCTGCAAAGAATGAGGTGCATTAGCCCATGTCAAGAAATTATTTCCCAAAATAAATGTATCCCAGATAAGCATCAACATAAGATGAAAAAATAATAAAAGGGTGACGAATACTCCCTGAGAATGGGTCGCTATCCTCTGTGCTAGTGACAGCCAAATCCTTGCTCTCCATGAGAAGTGGCTCTCCAGGTGGTGACGCACCGCAACATACCTAAAGGGAAGTACGAGAGATATGGTGTGTCAAAAATATAAGAGTCTAAAGAAATAGGAAATGAAAAGTGAGACTCAAAAGTAGAGTAAGAGTGAGTATGGAAATCTCCCTGAATAGGGACAATATGCTCAAGTAGATGCTCAACCGCAGAAGAAGTGGAGAGTGACGGTAGAGGTAGATGTGACTCGAGCTCCATGAAGTGGACCATCATATCCAAGCCCTCATGCACATTATCCTCGACGATATGTTCATGCTCCACCATTTGCCCGATGTCCTGAATGACATCATCGTGGTTGACCACAGACCAAGGAAGAACCAGCGATAGAGATGGCTATGGAGGTGGATATGGAGCGGACCACTCGTATGTGGTCGTGGTGTCCTCGTCCTCACGCACATCCTCCTCTTCGGTATGCATAAGCTTTGTAGTCTCCTCGGTGCTCTCGTAGGACTCATATGGGGTATCCAAATCAAGATGAGAAGTCTCTCCCACAGATCCTAGAGAAATCACCCCATCCTCCCAATCATCATCAAAAAAATGCATTGTCATCCAAGTCGTAGTGTGGGAAAAATGGGACATCGGCATGAGATGTGTCTATAGTGGCCGATGGGATGGTGTCTCAATCATGAAAGTGGGTATATCCTCTCCTCCATCCTCTCTCCTCGGTGTAGGCTCGGTGATTGGTACCATAAAGGTTTGCAATATTTGGCCTTGGTTAAACATGGCACTTTCAAGGAGAGACTCAAGGCTTGATTTTTCTTGTGTTGGTGG
>CM061131.1:34283506-34306714 GCA_030789695.1 Scilla litardierei | reverse complement strand
CCTAGGTTGCTATAGACCGGCAATAGCGTGATAGCGTGAGCTTGGTTCTCTATTCAGTTACGACTAGTTCACCCCAACACAAGCCTAGTAATATTGAGATTCACTATTTACAATGATGTATGACGATCCGTAGTGGGGTTTCCCTAGCTCTAGACTCTTTTATTGTATTAATTTTGAATCGATACTTTATCTGACTTCTTTATCACCGACACCGACATCCACCACCATTTCCATTATATCATTCCATAACCATCTCCACCAATAAAACATTCGTAGTCGAGCCAACCTAGGATAGATTGGAGCCAACACCACCTCCTCGTGTTCGATACCTGCTCGCCACTTGACCGTGCGCTTGCGGTAAAACTACAATTGTTCTCCGGGTGCGTATCCGGGGCCGATCAGAAAGCTCGCAATAAAGTGATAGCCATCTTGGGGATATGCCCCTGAAACCAGACCACTTTGTAATAAGGGAAGAGGGGTTTTATAGCCCGCGAACCATCCCAAGCATTGTGAAGGGTAGGAGACTTAGTAACCCCTGACCAAGAATCGGTGCCAGCAGACAAGGTCACCATATTGATAAGATGACGGACAGGAAGCAGAGAATTGTTATCCACCCATCCCTCAGTAGACCAGTAATCACTGACCATATTCCTCTCCTCCCCAGACGGAACATCATAAGTATCACAAAGAGGCCCACGGGAGAGCCAATTATCATACCAGAAAAATGTAGAGGTACCATCTCTGACATCACGTTTGATAAGTTTTTTGGTGTGCTCACGGCAGTGAAGAATGAATTTCCAGGTTCCAGATTGCATAGGATGAGCAGTGGCCTGTAACAACCCAGTATTGCTCAGATACTGATTCCTCATATGAGATGCCCAAATACCTTTATGAGTAAGCATGTGCCATGACAGTTTAACTCCATATGCAATATTGAGCTCAGAGAAATTTCTAATCCCCACTCCCCCTTCATTCTTGGGAGCACACATATCATCCCAAGCCCAGAGGTGGTTCTTCCCCCAAATAAATTTTCTGCATATGGAAGTAAGGGAACGAACAACAGACTGAGGCATTCTAAAGACCTGCATCCAAAAACTAACCATGCCATATATAACAGATCTGACAAGTTCAATACGGCCAGCTATGGATAATAACGATGAAGACCACCCCTGCAACCTGCTCTTGCATTTATCAATCAGACGACCATACATGGATGCATTAGGATACTTAGGGGATAGAGGGAGGCCCAAATACGTGGATAGGGACTGCACATGCCGAATACCCAGTATATCTGCTAGACTGCCAGGTCCCTTGGCCCCTTTACTGAATATGCCAGCACTTTTAGTCCAGTTAACCTCAAGGCCAGTGAAGGACTTGAACTCAGTGAGAAGATTTTTTAGCCCCTCGAAAGATTTAGAATTAGCACGACAAAAAACCAACAAGTCATCAGCAAAGAGGAGATGAGTGACTGACCCCACTCTGTTCATAGGCATGATGTCGTGAGAAGCATTGGCCTTGGCCATGAGTAAAGAGAAGGCCTCCATAACAATCACAAAAAGATATGGGAAAAGCGGGTCTCCCTGCTTCAGCCCCCTATTAGACTGAAACATACCATAGGGGGAACCATTAATCATGACAGAGAAGGAGGGGGTGGATATACACTCACATATCCAGCTTATAAATTTGTGCTTGAACCCCATTTGATGCATCATGTAATAGACAAATTCTCTGTTAACACTGTCAAAGGCTTTACGCAAGTCCAGCTTAAGACATGCCCGAGCCCCTATAGGGTTAGTGAAGCCCCTTATATACTCATGAGCAAGCAATGCACAATCAGCAAGCAACCGATCTTGAAGGAAGGCCGCCTGATTAGGAGATATGAGCTCGATAACCGCCCTACTCAGGCGATTACAAAGAATTTTGCTTATGATCTTATACACAACATTGCAACAGAATATTGGTCTATAGTCTCCAAGCCCAGAAGCATTGGCACTCTTAGGTATGAGGGTGAGGAAGGTGTGATTAATCTGCCGATAAATTTTCCCAGATTTGAAAAAATTGAGAAACAGCGATGGTGACATCTTTTCCAATGATATCCCAAGAGTTTTGATAAAAGAACCCGTTAAAGCCATCAGGACCCGGGGCTTTGTCAGCCCCAATTTGAAAAACGGCATTTTTAACTTCCTCAGCACTCACGGGTCTCTCAACCCAATCAGCAACATCATTAGTAAGAACTCTTTTGGTGATAAGGCGAGGAAAGACCCTCCAGTAATCATTCTGATTATATAAGCTAGAGTAGAACTCAGGGGCATCAACCTTAAGCAACTCAATAGAACTGTTGTGGGAACCATCAACAGAGATAAGATGCCCAAGGTTATTGTGGCTTTGCCTGGATCTCATGGCAGTAAAAAAGAATCGGGAGTTACGATCTCCAAGGTGTAACCACTCCTAGGGATGGCAGTAATGGCCTGACCCGCCCGGCCCGACCTGGCCCGACCCGGTTTTGACCCGGCCCAACCCGGCCCGCAGCCGGGTCGGGGCAAGCTTGGGCTTTGTATGCGCCCCGGCCCGCCCCGGTAAACTATAGAGGTTCTCAAAAACATTACTATTTTGATGCGGACCATGCAGTCAGCGAATAACCCATAACTCATACTTTATTCCACGGTTCTCCTAATTGGGCCAATTCCCAATTCCAAATTACCAAATAAATCAAAATTCTCCCAATTCACAAATAAAATTTTTATTTGGGATTCATATGGATGGCACTAATAACCTGACCCGACCGGCCCGACCCGGCCCGACCTGGTTTTGGTAAGAAAGAACTCGCCCCGGCCTGTAGATGGGTCGGGGCAAGCTTGGGTAGTTAAATACCCGCCCCGTCCCGCAATATTGCCATTCCTAACCACTCCTGGCTGCTTTTCTGTTTCAGAATAGACTCTTCAGTTTCAATAGCTTCAGCAAGCTGTTTAATAAGACCATGCTCTTTCTTCTGCAATTCGGCACAAGAACACAGATTGGGATTATTCTGAATAATATCGAGCTCAACGCGGATTTTAGACGCATCATTGTTCTCTCTAAAAGCCGCCCCAAACGTCTTAAGCTCAATTTTCAAATTTTTAAGCTTATTCACCAGCCTAATCATCGGGCATCACTAACCCTGATGTGCCACCTCTCCTTCAACACATTCAGAAACTCAGGACTGCGATGCCAAGCATTGAAAAATTTAAAGGGCTTAGGATCAGCCCCCCCAACCTGGTGGGTATGAATAATGAGAATAGAATGATCACTAGTACCACCAGCACTATATTCACAATAGGAAGCCGTGAGAACATTCATCCAAGAGCTATTGCAGAAAGAGCGATCCAGGGCGGCCGTAATGAGCCTTTGCCCAATACTACGATTAGTCCAGCTTAGAGTATTACCAACCGTTTTAAGCTCCATGAGAGCACTGGAATTAATGCAGTTATTAAAATCATCAACCATGTGCCCATCAACCTTCCTACCCCCCATTTTATCCATAGAATATCTGACACAGTTGAAGTCACCCCCTATGATCCAAGGGGTACTTCTATAGTTGTTGGCAGCAACCATAATATCCTTCCAAAGGGATCTACACTCAAGATAAGAGTTGGAGGCATAAACGATAGTAGCCATCATAGTAAACCCCGCAACGTTAACACATTTCATGGAAATATGTTGCGCCGTCAACTCATCAACCGTGCACTTCCAAACATCGGGGCTAAACATAATGACAATACGTCCATTATGGTGGGAGGAACGGTTGTCAATAGACATCCAATTCTTAGGAAAACACTTGAGAATTCTATGAGCATTATTGCCAACCACCTTGGTTTCAAGAAGCCCAACCATAGAGGGAGCGTGTCTACGAACTCGGAATTTGAGCTCATTACGCCTAGAGACGTTATTGAGCCCCCGAGTATTCCATATTAGCAAAGTCATTGAGTGGAAGGGGGATGCTCAATATCCCTATTAAATCTAGAGCTTTTGCGGGTGACCTTCACGGATCCCCCTTTACTCTTTTGTTTTTTCTTTTCTTTACTTTTTTGTTTCAACTCTTCTTGCTCCTCATACCAAGCTTCGTTGATGGTAGTCATGTCCTCGGGCTCATCCTCAGACTCTATGGTACTCGAGTCATTGATTAAAGAAGCTCCTAGCCGAGAACAGTCTCCATGACTAAGAACGCTAAACGGGTTGCTGCTGCTCAGTATAGGCTTGCTATTGTCACATGGGGATGCCATCATGGTGCTTATATTGGGTGAGCGGGGCTTGGCGAGCGCCGTGTGCCCAGTTGTATCCAGGATCCCCGTCCCATCCCCCCTATTTCATTAGCTTTTTTAGTACATGGTACACCCATTGCCCCATTACATGGTGAGCCCTTCGCTGCTCCCTCATTGCTAGGCACAACTAGCATATTACTTTTATCATACAACACATTCCCATCGCCAACAGGAGAGTGATCAGCTCCCAATTCATCCACGGGGTCTCGAACAGGCCCATTCCCTCCTTTTGCTTTAACACCCTTGCTCCAGCCACTTGGTCCTTGTATTGGCTGATTGTCACCGAGAGCAGCAGGTCCATATCTTCTGTTACAACTCTTAGTACTACTGGACACAGCCAGTAATTTTACACCCCTTCTCTCCACAGTACTATCTACAGCTTTCACAACATCCCCCGAGTCATTCAAGCTCGGATACACGCTACTATTTACAGCGCCATCTCCCCCTGCTTTACATGATCTTCCAGCCATTACAGCCTCCACATTAGTAGCTATTTTACATCCTTTGCTCGCGTTACATGCCTCTACAGGCTCCATAGCTGCAACATCAGCTTTGCAACCCCTCATGGACCCTTCGGCATCATTGTTACATGCTCTCCAAAATTTGAGTTACATACCAGAGCATCCCTCCCCTCAGTACACCTATCCCCAGCATTAACACCCCCAACAGGCTCCTCATCTTAGGCCTTACTAC
Source organism: Scilla litardierei (assembly GCA_030789695.1). Taxonomy (NCBI): domain Eukaryota; kingdom Viridiplantae; phylum Streptophyta; class Magnoliopsida; order Asparagales; family Asparagaceae; genus Scilla; species Scilla litardierei. Next base: position 34,301,723 of record CM061131.1, on the reverse strand, counting down.
AGATTACACCCCCGCGACCCCCCCATCGCCTCATGATAATCCACCATGCTCGAAGAAGAAGGAACCGAAGAAGAAGTAGAAGGACTTACTTTGTCAAGCATCTCCCCCGAGCTCCCATCCTTAGCAGCTCCCTTCACAACTCCTATCTTCGAAGAGCATTGCTGTACGAGGTAACCAAAGCATCTACAGTTAACGCACCTTGGAGGGGACCCTTCGTTTCTAACATCAACTTCAAAGAATTCACCATCTTCAACTTGAACCGTCACCGTCTGTGGAAGCTCATGCTCCGCCGAAATCTCGACCAGGCATCTTGCGTAGCTCATCCTCTCCATAGTTGCCATAGCTCTGTCCAAGCAGATCGGAGCACCAAGCACACCGGTGATGATATTCAGGATTTTCAGCGACCAGAACTTCAACGGGAGATTGGAAAGCTGAACCCACAAGGAAGCAGAGGAGAGCATGTCCCTATCATATCCCATATCCGGAGCCCAGCGCTGGATCACAACGAGGCGATCGTCGAACATCCATGGACCCCCATATAGCACGGCGTCGCTGTTGACTTTGTCTTTGAAGCGAAAGAAGAAAAATCCATTATCACGAGAGAAGATCGCCATACCTTGTTTCTTCCATGTTCTGATAGCCCAAGCCTTCAATTGGCTATAGAATGGGACATCGCCCAGAACGTACACTACTAAAGTGTTCTCCCAATTCTTTGCTGCTTCGTCAATGATCTCCTGTGGAAGGACAGCAATGGAAAGCCCAGCATCATCAAGGACTGGCGGGACATAGCTCATTTCCAGAGCATCAACAATCTTCCGCTTGCTTAAACAGACTTCTAGCCACGATTGTTTAGCTGCAAGAGGATTAATCTTGATCTCGACTGAAGGCCTCACCATCATCCTCTCGAACACTTTCCTACTCCCTGATATATGAGCATCTTCATACGGCGGACCACCATCCTTCCCCTGGGCACGGGGCCCATAATCACCTCTAACTCACTTCCCCTTAAACGCCGCATTGTTCGGCCTCCTTTTGTTCACCGTTCGCCAGTCCCCCACATTGACATCAGCAATCACTCCACCGGGATTAGCATCAGCCATGCCAGAGATCATAGCAAGCAGAGTATCAGACTTGAATCAAGAATATAGAAGTAAGAGTGATAGGGAAGTCACTCACCACCGGATCGAGAACTCCGCCTGAGTTCTCGATCCGATCGATAAGACCGTCGCCGCCTGATCCTCAGAATCAGGATCAAGTAGATCTCCACCAAAGCGATCCAGATCCAACGATCGAAATCAGAAGAACACTGATCGAGCAGAATCGCAAACAAATCCGTTACCGATCGTCACCTCTCTCGATCCACAGACAAAGCAACCCAGAGGTTAGATCTAGAATAGATCTAACAAGAAAAATTGAAGCAAAACAAGGAGGAATATCCGGAACTCACCGCCGGATCAGGATCTACACCTTGATCTCAATCCGAACCAAAGGAGGAGCAAGGAGCAAGGATTCCTCCCTCAGATCAATCAGCACGCCAAGTGGCTCTGAAGAAGATGACACCGATCCAACTCGAAATCTCCACACCTCGCCAAGCTCAGATCCAAGAATCGAAGTCGCCTCCTCCCAAATCCTCAACACAAAATCGAAGAGTCGAAGAATCAACTCATGAATTCGATCAGCCCTCACAGATCTGCCGGAGAATCGACGAGGATGCGTAAGAGAACTTGCTTCCGCCGAGGCCAGCCCAGAGGCGGCCGGCGAAGGACACCGCTCCAAAAGTTCTCAGATCGCCGGAGCTTCTCTCTCTAGAAATGAGAGAGAGAGAACTTTTTTACATATATATATATACATATATATATATATACATATATATATATATTTTTTCTTTTCCTTCTTTTTTTTTGGGTTTTTCTTTTCTCTCTTTGTTTTTGATTTTGGGGTATATACAAGTGTGTACTCTCCTAAGTGGTGGAACGATACACGACGAGCGGATTTGCACCAAGTAAAAATAAAAAAAGAAATCGGATTCTAAACACTTGGGCAAGGGAGATATTTTATTAATCAGAGCATAGGCTAAAATGGGTTATCTTAGTCCTAATTGTGGAATCCCGACACATGCGACATGAAGCATACGATATATTTATATTCATGCATACAGAAGCAGATAAGAGAGGAAAATACCGCATATTCAAATCGAAGCATGATAATCTAGGGGTCATTCCTGGACAGGTATATAAAACACAATCACAAAGTAGAAGCACACCAAACAGCTAAGCACGACACACGACTCACACAAAAGCAAAATGGACCCACGATACATGAAATGCAAGAGGACTCAGCTTCCTAGGGTTAGTGAATGTGATTATCGAAGCCATGCTAGGTGTGTGAGTGATTTTTGTGGCAATTCATCATAGGGTTCATCTCTAGGAGAAAGAGATAAATAGAAGAAAAGAAAAAATAAAGACACGATGAAAACGACTCAAAAACGAAGAAAAAGACGCAAATGACGCACGAAGTGCGACTCCCCCAAGCTGAAACTTGCATTACCCTCAATGCAATAAAAGTGAATACGGGAGGGCAATGAAAATGGGGGGAAATACGCACCGACACAAAAAGACACGAAAAAACAAGAAAAACACACATACGAAACTGAAAATAAAAATAGAGATAAAGATCACACCACATGGCATATAAACAGAAAATAAAAAATAAAAAATAAAAAATAAAAAAAGAAAACCACACGACACAACAAAAATAAACAAACACACATAGAAAAAAACATCACATGACAACACACAGAAAAATTGGCTTCCCCCAAGCTAGACGTGACAATGCTAGCAATATGATGTAATCATGAAAATGCAGAGATATGCAAGGGGGAGGTCAGAAAACAAAAATGAAATCAAAAAGCAGGAAAGGAATCGTCCTCGTCCTCCTCGGTGGAAGATGTGGGGGATGCAGGTGAGTGGGTGGGAGAGGCGACTGGTGTACGAAGGAGTGGAAAAAGTGGTCGGGGTGATGGATCGGTGGGTGTGGATGTGTGAATGATGGGTGGAGTCGTGGTGGTGATGGTGAGTGGGAGTGTGACGTGCGTCTATATTTCATATATTCACGCACGTTTTCTTTTGTGTTTCTCCGTGTTTTCCGCCGTCTCTTGTTCGTTTTCGTATGTTTTCCCGTTTTCTTTCACTTTTCTTTGTTTGTCCATGATTGCAGGAGTTCGACCACGTAGGGGACCTTTTACGATGATATCCCAAGTCCCCGGAGCAACGGGAGAAGTCACGCGTGATCCAGGGGGTCAAACGGCGAAGTACTCATCTTTCTGCCCCTCACCCGGTCGGTTGGTCATCTCCAACCGATCGGGTGATGCACGCGTGCACCAACCGACCGCTACTGCAGCTCACGAAGAAGTCACCCGACCGGTTCACAGACCGGTTCTGCGGGCGGCTGTTCTCTGTCTTTTCGAGCAGAATTCCAACCGATCGGGTGACTCTCACTCGATCGGTTCATCTGTAGCTGAGAAAAAGAGCTGAAGACACGGGCGTCGAACCGACCGGTTCACCCGACTCCTCCAAGATCCAACCGGTCGCTCAAGAACTCACCCGATCGGTTCATGAGATCGGGTGAAAACTCGCCGTTTTCTGTGATTTATCTGTAACGGATCAACCGATCGGTTGACTTGTCACCCGATCGGTTGATCCGAAAATCTATATATAGGACCCCTAGGGTTCCAGAAACGAGAGAGTTGTATTTTTTTACTGTTTTATTTCCTTGTGACGGCTGTAATTGTTACTCTTAAGTAAGTTTTCAGATCTTTCTAATTTTTTAGTATTGTCTTTACTACTCCTTTACTTCCGCATTGCAATTGTCGGATTATGATTCTAACGGTTAAATTTCATTTAGATTGCTTTTTCATGAATTTTTGTGAGTAGTTCCCAAATCTGGGATTTTGGTGGAAGCCCCTTCGGGGGCTCTTCCCGATGCGTCCATAGGGTTAGGAAATCGATAGGGAGTAGGAATCTAACGGTTACGCGGGGTGTTTCATTGTCATCGGCGGGAAAAAGACCGCCTTTGACCGTCGGGCCAAGGGGGAATAAACTTGGCGGTTGACTCCCTAGCCAAAGCTCACGCCTTTAGCGTAGACGCCGAATCCTAGCACGCGGGAGCGGCAGGATGAGACGTTGGGAGATATCGTTGCGGACTTAGTGCTCCCGGGATCGATCAGTGTTTATGGACATGGGAGTGCCCACTGATCGAATCCGGGAAGTCCGGTGTATCATCCTGGGCACCGACCGGAATATCGGGCCCATGGGACGCCGGTACCACTTTCAGAGGCAACGTCTCACCATTAGACCCTAATCCCGATCGCTATCCATACCCGTAGGCCGTAGCGGCGAGAGTCTCTCGTCGGGTCGGAAACCAAAGTCCCGGGTTTACTTTCTTTTTGTTCATACGCTTTCATTTCCTTTCGTGACAACCAACCACCGATTCGGGCTAGCTCGCCCCTCGGGGTGATTTAGGTCCTACCTGACCCAAGCACAACCTCGCCTCCCTGAGTTCGATATTCCCGCACCCTACACTAACCGTGAAACTTGCGGTAAACGACACCGCGCCGCCGCGCACATCATGCGGGGCGCCGGTCAAGTTTTTGGCGCCGTTGCCGGGGAGGCGTTTGGTTTGATATTAGCTTAGCTTGGGTTCGTTAGACTACGCATAAAAACACAAAAAAAAAATTTCTTTTTCTTTTTTTTTTAAAAAAAATATATATATATATTCAATAACCAAGAAATTTTTCCCCCACCATTATATTATCTTTTTGTTATTCTCTTGTACTATTGACGCTCCTCTCTAGTTTTCTTATTTTTGTTGTCCAGGTATCTTTGATATGGCCATGTGGAGATCAGATTACGATGCTCAGATGAGAGGCTACAATCCCTATTCATTTTTGGTTTGTGAGGCTTGTGGGATGGCGGGGCACGTGTATTATGATTGCCTTGAGGGCCTCCCCCCACTCCAAGGCCAAACATTTTCCCACAACCTTAACCCAAACACCTCCCATCTATTTCCTCAACCTTATACCCCTCCACAAATACAAGAAGAATCAAGCCTCGTGTCTCTCCTTGAAAGTGCCATGTTTAACCAAGGCCGAATATTACAAAACTTGATGGTACCAATCACCGAGCCGGCACCGAGGAGAGGGGATGAAGGAGAGGATATACCCACTTTCATGGTTGAGACCACCATGCCATCGGCCACCATAGACACATCTCAAGCCGATACCCCATTTTTTCATCACTACCACTTGGATGACGAAGCATTTTTTGATGATGATAGTGAGGATGGGGAGATTTATCTAGGATCTGTGGGAGAGATTTCTTGTCTTGATTTGGATATCCCACATGAGTCATATGAGAGCACTGAGGAGTTTACAGAGATTATGCATACCGGCGAGGAGGATGTGCGTGAGGACGAGGACACCACGACCACATACGAGGGGTCCGCTCCACATCCACCTCAAGAGCCATCTCTGTCACAGCTTCCTCCTTGGTCGGTGGACAACCATGAGGATGTCATTCAGGACATCGGGCAGATAGAGGAGCATGAGCATATCATCGAGGATGGTGTGCATGAGGGCTTGGATACGATCGTCCACTTCATGGAGCCCGAGCCACATCTACCTCTACCGTCACGCTCCACTTCTTCTGCGGTTGAGCATCTACTTGAGCATATTGCCCCTATTCAGGGAGATTTTCATACTCACAATCACTCCACATTTGAGTCTCGCTTTTCACGTCATATTTCCTTAGACTCATATATATTTGACACACCATATCTCTCACAGGACACAGGATCGACTTCCCTTGAGGTATGCTGCGGTGTGTCACCACCTGGAGAGCAACTTCACATGGAGAGCGGGGATTTGATCGTCGCTAGCACAGAGGATAGCATACCATTTCCAGGGAGTGTTCGCCACATTTCATATATTTTACCATCATTTACCGGCGACTATCTCTGGGATACTTTTATTTTGGGGAAAGATTTTTTGCCATGGACTAATGCACCTCGTCCTTTGCAGGTCGCAGGTGGACACCTACGAGGGATGCTTGGAGGTGCATTGCTTGGGTCCATTGGCACACGTGGCACAGCGCTTCTAGCGGAGCCACAGAAGGAGCAGTTAGAGCAGCTACCTGCCCCACTCCAGATCTTGGATCCGCCTATGCTCAGGTGTATCTAAATCCAGTAGTGTAAAAATTTACCGCTTTCTAGTTTAGATTTCAATAATCTCGTCTCCTCTCATTAGCGAGGGGAGCGTATCTAGGATTTGCTTTTGCATCTTAATAACCCTTCATGTCGTGCCCTTCTATCATTTCACCCCATATCCTCTTACGAGGAGAACGAGACTGTCTCTCCTGCATTCTGATATCTTCCTTTTCCGATTTTCCCCTAGCATATTTCTGCATCACATTGATCATATCATTTTGCTAGCATTGTCATGTTCAGCTTGGGGGAAATCGATTTGTGTGCATGTTTTCGTGTGTCTTATTTTTAGTTTCGCTCATGTGTTTTTCGTGTTTTTCTTCTTTTTGTGTCGGTGCGTAACTCCCCCCCATTTTCATTGCCCTCCCGTATTCACTACTATTGCATTGAGGACAATGCAAGTTTCAGCTTGGGGGAGTCACACTTCGTGCGTCATTTGTGTCGTTTTTCTTCGTTTTTGAGTCGTTTTCCATCGTGTTTTTCTTTTTTTTCTTTTTCCTTCTTTCTTTAGCTCTTTCTCCTAGAAATGAATCCTATGATGAATCGCTACAAAATCACACACACCTAGCATTGCATCGATAATCACACTCACTAACCCTAGGATTTCGAGTCCTCTTGCATTTCACGCATCGTGGGTCCACTTAGCTTTTTGTGAGTCGTGTGTCGTGACTAGCAATTGGTGTGCTTCTGCCTTGTGATTTTACTTTATATACCTGTCCAGGAATGACCCCTAGATTATCATGCTTCGATATTGAATATGCGGTATTTGCTTCTATATGCATGCTATATATATATCGTATACTTCATGTCACATGCGTCGGGATTCCACAACTAAGGACTAGGATAACCCAATTAGCCTGAGCTCTATTTAGCGAGAATAGTTCCCTTTGCCCAAGTGTTTAGATTTCGACTTCTTTTTGTTTTACTTGGTGCAAATCCCCTCGTCGTGTACCGTTCTCCCACTTGGGAGAGTACACAAGTGTATAGCCAAAAACCCAAAAATCCAAAAAAATGGGAGAAAAGAAATGAAAAACCCAAAAAGAAAAGAAAAAAAAATTGTATAGCCAACAAGCCAAAAAAATATGCAAATACCCAAAACCCAAAAAAATTCCCGTGTGAATATTTTCATACTTGCCAAGAATAAAGGGAAGGCGAGAATTTGCACAGAGTGTTCTTCTCCACATCATCTCAACCCCCGTCGTTATCAAAGACACTTGGCTTAGGAGCTATTTAGCTAGTATCTAGGCTATAGTGGCGTGATTTCCTTAACCCTAGTTGTGGAGTCCCCGATGCATGATACGCTCCTATTCTCTCTATTCTCATGCATGCTCGAACTTATATTCGCCGCTTAATTCAATTCGATTCGATATTTGGGTCATATCTTGGATTTGTGTATATCGAGCCTCGTAGCACATCGTAGAAAGCATCACCATTTGCTAGCACACGACCACGCTCACTCGCGCTTCACTGCGTAGACCCACGACACTTATTTGGACTCGCTTTCCTAGGTTTAGTGGTGTGATTTGGCGTTTGCTTGCTGGGGTGTGTCGTTTTTGATTTTGATGGCTCTGATGGACGATCTAGGGCTTAGAGTTTTCTTTTTCTTTCTTCCTCTCTATGTTTCCCTTCCGAGCTCCCACTCTCACTTGTCTTCCTCGAGGACGAGGAAGAGTTCAGCTTGGGGGATTTTGACGTGCGTCTATATTTCATATATTCACGCACGTTTTCTTTTGTGTTTCTCCGTGTTTTCCGCCGTCTCTTGTTCGTTTTCGTATGTTTTCCCGTTTTCTTTCACTTTTCTTTGTTTGTCCATGATTGCAGAAGTTCGACCACGTAGGGGACCTTTTACGATGATATCCCAAGTCCCCGGAGCAACGGGAGAAGTCACGCGTGATCCAGGGGGTCAAACGGCGAAGTACTCATCTTTCTGCCCCTCACCCGGTCGGTTGGTCATCTCCAACCGATCGGGTGATGCACGTGTGCACCAACCGACCGCTACTGCAGCTCACGAAGAAGTCACCCGACCGGTTCACAGACCGGTTCTGCGGGCGGCTGTTCTCTGTCTTTTCGAGCAGAATTCCAACCGATCGGGTGACTCTCACCCGATCGGTTCATCTGTAGCTGAGAAAAAGAGCTGAAGACACGGGCGTCGAACCGACCGGTTCACCCGACTCCTCCAAGATCCAACCGGTCGCTCAAGAACTCACCCGATCGGTTCATGATATCGGGTGAAAACTCGCCGTTTTCTGTGATTTATCTGTAACGGATCAACCGATCGGTTGACTTGTCACCCGATCGGTTGATCCGAAAATCTATATATAGGACCCCTAGGGTTCCAGAAACGAGAGAGTTGTATTTTTTTACTGTTTTATTTCCTTGTGACGGCTGTAATTGTTACTCTTAAGTAAGTTTTCAGATCTTTCTAATTTTTTAGTATTGTCTTTACTACTCCTTTACTTCCGCATTGCAATTGTCGGATTATGATTCTAACGGTTAAATTTCATTTAGATTGCTTTTTCATGAATTTTTGTGAGTAGTTCCCAAATCTGGGATTTTGGTGGAAGCCCCTTCGGGGGCTCTTCCCGATGCGTCCATAGGGTTAGGAAATCGATAGGGAGTAGGAATCTAACGGTTACGCGGGGTGTTTCATTGTCATCGGCGGGAAAAAGACCGCCTTTGACCGTCGGGCCAAGGGGGAATAAACTTGGCGGTTGACTCCCTAGCCAAAGCTCACGCCTTTAGCGTAGACGCCGAATCCTAGCACGCGGGAGCGGCAGGATGAGACGTTGGGAGATATCGTTGCGGACTTAGTGCTCCCGGGATCGATCAGTGTTTATGGACATGGGAGTGCCCACTGATCGAATCCGGGAAGTCCGGTGTATCATCCTGGGCACCGACTGGAATATCGGGCCCATGGGACGCCGGTACCACTTTCAGAGGCAACGTCTCACCATTAGACCCTAATCCCGATCGCTATCCATACCCGTAGGCCGTAGCGGCGAGAGTCTCTCGTCGGGTCGGAAACCAAAGTCCCGGGTTTACTTTCTTTTTGTTCATACGCTTTCATTTCCTTTCGTGACAACCAACCACCGATTCGGGCTAGCTCGCCCCTCGGGGTGATTTAGGTCCTACCTGACCCAAGCACAACCTCGCCTCCCTGAGTTCGATATTCCCGCACCCTACACTAACCGTGAAACTTGCGGTAAACGACACCGCGCTGCCGCGCACATCATGCGGGGCGCCGGTCAGAGTGAAAGGGCGACCAAGGCGGTGGTAGATGGGGTAGAAACGGCGGTGAATGGGGTGGATACGACGATAGAAGAGGATGGTGGGGGAAGTGATCGCGATCGCACCTGCAATTTCTTACGGCGCACGTATGGAGTGACAGAAGTGGAGGGTGGTGGATCTGTGGGGACGACAGTGGAGGGAATGGAAACGGTGGGAGTAGATGAGGTGGTGGGAGTGGATGTGGTGATAGGGGGAGATGGTCGCCTAGGGGGTGACGGTGGAGGAGAAGAATGTAGTGGTGGAGGTGAAAAATGTCGAGGGGGTGAAGGTGGTGGAGAGGGGTGTGGTGTGGGAGGTGGCGGTCCGTGGACGTGAGTGAGAATGCGGAGGATGGTGGCCACGTCCCTCTCAAGTGCGAGGAAGCGTGGGTGAGAGAAAATCGAAGGGGATGGGTCCGAGGGGGTGGAGGATGAAATGACAGCGCAAAGCGAAGCCAGCTCAGTATCGAGAGTGAGACGAGCGGAAGTGGCTCGACGAAAGGAGGAGGAGGAGGTAGTACGGACCGGAGAGGTGGCGACGGTGGTGATCGGGACAGAAGCAGGGATGACATGACTAGGACCAGCTTCAGGATCTCTCCGGGACGCATGGATATCCTGTTGGATCCTGTCAAAACAACGTTAGGATCGATAAATGAAGTCGAGACTTACGCTTGCGTACGCGGCACCGTAATCTCGGAACTTCACCCTCGGATTCGCCACAACGGTCGATACTTCGTCACGGAGGATCGAAGCAGAGTTTCACCGCCTAAATCTCTAACTAGAAGAGGATTTTAATGGAAGGGAGAAGAAGAACATAAGGATGCCTTATGCAAACTTATGGCATGGAAAGTGTGAATGAATGCCTTACCCTTGCGTCCTATTTATAGGCTTTAGGGGTAGTTATTGTAGGAAATAACTAAATATAAGCTTATTAGCCTATATTAGCACATTCATTTATCTTCTTCTTTATCCACCTATCAAGTGCCATTTTGCACTTATAAAGTGGCTTTTTCCACTTATCGAGTGGCTTTTTCCACTTATCGAGTGGTCCTTTTCACACGAGAAAAGGTTCCCTTCACGCACGCCTTTGTGCACGCGACATCTGAGGTCCGTATACCCTCATACATCCCCTCATGGGTGTATTTATGTCGTCCATATCCAACATCTCCCACTCACACTTGAGGGGATTGTAAGGAAACATCTTTCCTTTAACTCTTCTGTTTATCATACCGAGAAATAGGCCGTGTGACCGTCATGCGCATAGAGTCCGCTGTTGTGCACTTGTTAGAGATACACAACACCCCTCGAGGTGCAAAGTTGAGTAGATCAACGCATGCTTTACCCTAGATTATTTCTTCACATTTCTTATACTTTATATTCAACAATTGAATCCCATCTGGATTACAATTGGCTGGCCAGCTTTGAATCTTTAAAGTCCAAATGTGAATGCGAAATTAATCTTCCTCTTCTTGCAATCCTTTCGATCTTGACTTGACTTGCTTTTCTAACATGCCCCGCCGGACCGAATTAACCATAGTCCATAAGTAACATGCTAATATAGCAATCACCCGGTCAAATCTAAAGGAACCAATTAGAGTCCATAAGGGTAATGAATTAAGACCCAAGTGGTCTTTGGGTCTCACATAATAGTAAACTTATTTACTATTCTAACCCATTGGTCAAAAAATGCATACGTAGTATGAATACGTATTACAACATCGCTCCTTTCCCAGGGAGTGTATGTCTCAATGATGTTGTAAGGATGATGATCAGACACCACAATGTCTGACTTTGAGTCCCTTTTTCTACTCAAATAATCCTTTGGACTCACATCCCGCATTTAGACAAATAGGATTTCAAAATCCTCTTAGATCTTCTGTAAGCATCCATATGATGCAGATCTTTCATGCGACCATTTTGTTTAAGTCATGACTCTAAATCATCCGTCTGATGATTTTGACTTTAAACAGGTCTCATCTCTATTCTATCCGTCTGATAGAATAAGGCGGTTGCTCATGTGAGAGAGCCAACCTCAAGCTGTCCGACATACTAGAAAGTATAGCCGAGATTTCAAAAAAATGTACACAAACATTTCTCAAGAAATTCATATGCAATGTTTGAAAAAGAACATATTCTTTTATTAAATTTGATCATTTACAGACATGGGAATTTACATTGGTACAACTCAGCTCTTACGCAATCCTTGGGATGATAAGTGTTTGTAAAACACATCTCTGGGGATCGCCTTTGTGAGCGGATCCGCTATCATCTCATGCGTAGATATGTACCTTATGTCCACCTTCTTAGTCTTATCATAGTCTTTTGCAAATTTGTAGCGGATATCAATGTGTTTGGTCTTACAATGGAATTTAGGATCTTTGACATAGGCTATAGATGCTTGACTGTCGCTGTGTATAGGCACAACACTTGAGTCACTTGCATTAATTAGCCTGTCTAATAACTTCCTAAGCCAAACAGCCTCTTGGATTGCCATGCTAAATGCTACAAACTCGGCTTCCATAGTTGAAAGTGCGATGCAGGATTGTTTCTTGCTACTCCAGGATATCACACCAGATCCGAGTAGAAAAACATATCCTGAGGTCGATCGTCGCTCATCGAGATCACCCGCCCAATCAGCATCAGTGTAGCCTTCGAGCCTCAAGGCATCTCCTTGATAGCATAAAGCAAAGTCTGCAGTTCCTTTGAGATACCGCATTATCCTCTTAACCGCTTTCCAGTGTACTTGCCCTGAGTTGGATTGGTAACGACTTACCATTCCAATGGCAAAACAGATGCCTGTTCTTGTACACATCATAGCGTACATAAGACTACCAACTGCACTGGAATATGGAACTTTTTCCATAATCTCTTTCTCCTTTTGGTTCTTAGGACATGATTTCAGACATAAATTATCGCTTTTGCTTATAGGAGTATCAATGGACTTGCAGTCCTGCATATTAAATCGTTCTAGAATCTTCTTTATATAAGTCTCCTGTGAAAGAGAAAGAAGTTTCTTCGAACGATTCCTTGAAATCTTAACTCCAAGGATATATGCGGCTTCTTCCTTGTCTTTCATCTCAAAAACTGATGAAAGCCAAGCCTTGATATCCATCACAAAGCCCTTGTCATTTCCGGCTATTAAAATGTCATCTACATATAGAGACATGATAACATACTTGCTTTTAATCCTCTTGATATATACGCAGTTATCTTCATCAAGCATGGTAAAACCATTTGATTAGACAACTTCTTGAAATCGTATATACCATTGCCTCGAGGATTGTTTAAGACCATATATGGATTTAAGAAGTTTACAAACCTTATGTTCGTTTCCTTCTTTTACAAACCCTGTTGGTTGTTCCATATAGATCTCCTCGTCCAATTCTCCATTGAGAAAGGCAGTCTTTACATCCATTTGATGTAATTCGAGGTCTAAGCAAGCTACCATTGCCAGAATCAGGCGAATCGAGGTAAAACGAACAACAGGTGAGAAGGTCTCTTCGTAGTCTATCCCTTCCTGTTGCGTAAAACCTTTCGCGACAAGGCGAGCTTTATATCTGTCAATAGAGCCATCAGCCTTATGCTTGATCTTGAGAACCCATTTGTTCCCAATAGCTCTACGTCCTCTGGGTAAGTCAACGAAGTCCCAGACTTGGTTAACTTTCATGGATTCTAACTCCTCTTGCATCGCTTCCATCCATTTGTCTTTAGCAGGGCAAGATACGACCTGTTTGAAAGTAGCAGGCTCGTCATCTTCTTGTAGTAAAGTCATAAAGGTTTGCAAAAATTCATCCTCAAATCTTAGAGGTGCCAACCTTGTACGACTACTACGTCGTATTTGAGATTCTTCAAGTCCTTATTGACTCGAATTTAGATCAATTCTAATATCACTCCCACTTGGAATGTCGTTAGAATTTCTCCCACTTGGATCATTATTCCCGTATGGAATAGGATAATCGTCATTCGTATAATCCATTGGTGAAGGTTGAAACGTATTTTCGTTTTCACCAAGAATTCTCCCACTCGAATGAGGTAATCCTTCTTGATCATAAATCTCAAATAGAGATAAGTCCTGACTTATTTCGCCCTGTCTTGGAAACTCGTTTTCCAAGAAAGTGACATCCCTCGACTCAAACTCAATTAGCACACCATTGTCTTCCTGACTAACTAAAACATAACCTTTGGAGTTTTCTGCGTATCGTATAAAGATACATTTCCTTCCCCTTGGCCCAAGTTTGCCATACTTATGGGAGGAAATATGTGTGTAGGATGCACAACCCCATGGTTTCAAAATGTTTAAGTCAGGAGACCTTTGGTTCCACAACTCATAAGGAGTGGAGCTAACTGATTTCGAGGGTACGCGGTTTAAAATGAAAGCGGCCGTCAATAATGCATCACCCCAAAAGGTGATTGGCAAGTTAGCTTGCGCCATCATTGAACGGATCATTTCCATTAAAGTCATATTTCTCCTTTCTGCAACACCGTTTTGTTGAGGAGTATACCTGATGTACTATGCCTTTTTCATCACAAAGTTCCTTAAAACTTGTTGATTGATATTCACCGCCCCTATCGGTTCGCAAGACCTTAATCTTGCGATCTAATTGATTCTCCACTAAACTCATATAGTTTTTAAAGCAAGCCAATGCTTCACTTTTGTGGGATATCAAATAGATATGTCCGAATCGGGTGAAATCATCAATAAAAGTGATGAAATAGGACTTCCCGCGTCTTGTCTTGACATTCATCGGACCACATATGTCCGAATGGATAAGCTGTAATGGAACCTCGGCCCTTGTGCTGGTTCCAAACGGCTTGCGACAAGATTTCCCCACTAGGCAATGTTCGCAGGTCGACATTTCAACCTTTGAAACATTGGATAGAAGGCCACGTTTGGCAAGTCTATCCATACGCGTTGGTCCAATATGACCAAGCCTTGCATGCCAACAAATCACATCAGACTCATAAGTCTTAGAATTTACAATAAGGAAATTTTCATTATATGAGGAATCATATATTGTACTCATTACAATAAATCCTTTAAATACAAACCCAGTACCAATAAGAGTATTATTACAACTTAAGTCCACATTACAATCATGAAAAAACCAGTTATAGCCAAGACCCATTAACACGACCACATAAATTATATTCCTTCGAATATCTGGAGCGAAGAGGACATCATGAAGTAGGAGAGTGCGGCCGTTGTCCAAGACTAGCTTGCAAGTCCCAACGCCTTTCACTTCAACACGTGTGTTGTTTCCTACATAGATCCATTTCGTTCCTTGGGGTATCCGGTGATACTCCACGAAGGACCGTCTGTCCCTTGCTATGTGGTCGGTGGCACCTGAATCAATTATCCAAAATGGATTAGATTCCACAAGAAATATTGAACTAGAAACACATATGTAACTAGTATAATTACAAGTTACCTCGTCGCTTCCACTCGTACACGAACGAGCATAGTGACCGAGCTTGTTGCACTTGAAGCACTTGATCCTCTTCACGTCTTTCTTCTTGTGCCATTTCTTGTGCCCACCCTTGTGTTTGGGTTTCTTGGTAGACTCAGGTTGCTTATTACGTTCATAGGTAGACTTCGAACGATCTTTCCTTTTCTTTCCCCGTGTGAGGAACTAGCAACCATGTGCACTTCTGCACTTGGCTTGGCAGCCGCAAGCCGCTCTTCCTCTAATTCGAGGTGCTTGGAAACATCGCTGAAGGTCTTGATGCTCTCATTGTGAGTGAGATGCATCTTCATTTGGTCCCACCCATTTGGTAGGGAACGTATGACTGCTTGGATTTGTTGCTCATCAGTGAGCACATGACATGCGTCCTTTAACTCTGAGATTTGATTTGCCATATGTCGCAGATGTTTCCCCATGGAATGATCTGGACGTTTCTTGTATGAATCAAATCTTATAGTTAAGGCGCGAAGTTTGGACACCGATGTGCCACCAAACTTTTCCTCAAGCTTGGACCATATGTCCATGGCTAAGTCATGCTCTCGGAAGATGCGCATTATGTCATCAGCCATACTGCTTAATAACGTAATGCGTGCTATCTTGTTCTTCCGAGACCAAGCATCAAAAGCTTCCTTGTCTCGTCTGTGTTGGGTCGTAGTGCCCGACTCAAGTTCAATCATTACGTTCTTTAGAGTTTCGAGCACTTCTTGCTCCTCTAAAACGTATTGTATCTTGATGGACCAAAGTTTGTAATTATCGCCGTTGAGTTTTTCACCTCTGTTTAACTCAGCGACGATATTCTTTGAAGCGGAAGACATTTAACTTTTAAAATGCTGCAAAAGACACAAAACCGAAGGTTTGATCAAAAACATTGCATTGAAAAATTCTTAAAATATAATTCCCATTTGAAGTGATAATAGAATATCCCATTTGGATAGTTCTAATTTCAACTCCCACTTGGAACGACATTTATAATTTGATAAGTTACTTTCGAAAAATACTGAAGATGTTACCCTAGAATCGAAAAGGTCACTACGTTTCCAATCACCATCTAGAGTAACTTTCAGTATTTCCCCATCACTTTATCAAATAAAAGTACTCTTATAGTACTTTGCAGCGGAAAAGCGTTTTTAAAAAACGTATTTTTCAAAACGTTAGAAAACGTATTTTTCAAAAAATGCATATTTCAACTTAGTACCCTTATGATACTAGTGAAATATTCGGCACTTCCTGCCATTTGCCGGGATGAGTTGTAGCCGTGCCAAGGTCGGATCCCCCTTTTGGGGATTTTTCTGCAAACTATCGTCGCCGGCTCCTGTATGGATCCAGGCGTTTCCCCCTTATTGGAGAATTTTGCCGTAGATGACTGCTGTCGGCCCCGTATGGGCTAGGCTTGTAGTTTGCTGGGGCCAAAACCATTGTCAAGGCCTCTGGCTAAATTGGTCGACCAATAATCCCAAATTGGTCGACCAATACCGACCAATCAATTATTTGGCACCCCCTTGGCCAGGGCCTCTGCCCTGGCCGGGGCTAGCCAAGGGCCGGCCAAGGGCCTCTGCCCTGGCTGGCCAAGGGCCCTGGCCCCTCGGCCAGGGGCCCTAGCCCCTCGGCCAGGGCCTCTGCCCTAGCCGAGGCCGGTCTCCCCCCTTGCATGGGGTGGCCGTATGCACTCCTCCCCCTCGACGGGGTGGTCGTGGTGGTTTTCGTCGTTATTGGCCGTAGCCAACCCCCTCCGCATGGGGAGGGGGGATGCGTTGCCTCCATAGCCCATTTGGCCATGGTGATCATGCACCAAAAGTTATCTTCCCCGATGGGAATAACTACCATCTTCTTCCTCGATGAAGCACCCGTTCGTCGATGAAGCACCCGTTCGTCGAGAAAGTAGTTATTTTCTAATGGCCGTGTGCCAAAATGAAAAATTAACATACTTTAAAATTCGTAAACTACGCGCTCCACATGAAGAGAGTTCACATTCGCTATGAATGGAGACTCAGCATCCATGAAGAGAGCGAGCTTGATGATATGAACGGTCGGTTCTTCCCGTCACGGAGAGTTCCTACCATATCCGTAATGGTAGAAGACCCTAACGTGAAAAGAACAACCGCTGCGTTCTCTCCGTCACGAAGCGTTCCTACCATATCCATAATGGTAGGATACCCATTCGTGAAAAAGACAACGCCTCGTTCATCGGTTCGACGGGGCGGCGGTTTGACCGGGGCGAACCCGTATGGCTCTGATACCAATGTTGGATCCTGTCAAAACAACGTTAGGATCGATAAATGAAGTCGAGACTTACGCTTGCGTACGCGGCACCGTAATCTCGGAACTTCGCCATTGGATTCGCCACAACGGTCGATACTTCGTCACGGAGGATCGAAGCAGAGTTTCACCGCCTAAATCTCTAACTAGAAGAGGATTTTAATGGAAGGGAGAAGAAGAACATAAGGATGCCTTATGCAAACTTATGGCATGGAAAGTGTGAATGAATGCCTTACCCTTGGGTCCTATTTATAGGCTTTAGGGGTAGTTATTGTAGGAAATAACTAAATATAAGCTTATTAGCCTATATTAGCACATTCATTTATCTTCTTCTTTATCCACTTATCAAGTGCCATTTTGCACTTATAAAGTGGCTTTTTCCACTTATCGAGTGGCTTTTTCCACTTATCGAGTGGTCCTTTTCACACGAGAAAAGGTTCCCTTCGCGCACGCCTTCGTGCACGCGACATCTGGGGTCCGTATACCCTCATACATCCCCTCATGGGTGTATTTATGTCGTCCATATCCAACATATCCTGTACGCCTAAGTGGGCGGCAGTGGAAGGTGGTCTAGGTGCGCCCAGGATGAATGGAAGGCGTAACCCCCCAAGAAATTCAGCATCAGGTGGGAAAGTCCAATCTCCCACAAGCTGGATGGTCATGCGAGCTGGGTTGGGCAGAATTGTATAGGGAGATGGGGGGTGCCCGTAATGGAAGGTGAAACGGCCATCGGGGCGGGGCTTAATCATATGAATATGCCGCAGGACGTCGAGATCTAGACGTGAGGGTCTTGCGGCAGCGGGCAGATCTCGGGGGATGACAATGTTATATCGGGGAGCAGAAGCTATGATCGTGATAAGGCCCCCGCAATAAAACTTGCCCTTGCCGGCGCGGCTAATCTCAAGAAGCTTGGAAATAAGCCAAGCACCGGCATGGACGGGAACGATAGGGGCCCTAAAAGAAATCCCGTCATCA
>CM061131.1:34003612-34283006 GCA_030789695.1 Scilla litardierei | reverse complement strand
TGTATAGGCCTACAAATGTCTCCGTGGATTCTTTCCAAAAAAACTTGGGGACTCTAAGTCCACTTTCAGGGAGAGGGTCTCGTAATTAGTTTACCCTTGTAACATGGTGGACATGGGAATTTGCCTTTTTGGAGAATCTTCAGATTCTTCAAATTTATACCCCTTGAGCTTTTTATGATGCGGTACATCATAACAGATCCAGGATGTCCCAATCTACTATGCCAGAGTTGGAATGCTGGTGTTTGGGGGGCACTGCAGGTGCTCCGTTATTAATGTTTCTGGATATTGAATACTTGTTTGGTAGAGTCCCGAGGGGAGTCCCTTGAAACGTTCCACAATGGTTTTTGTACCATTTGTAAGAGACGTTACGTCCAAGTATTCTTTTTCATTTTCCTCGACCGTCTCTAAGTGATACCCATTTAAACAGATATCTT
Organism: Scilla litardierei; assembly: GCA_030789695.1. Classification (NCBI taxonomy): domain Eukaryota; kingdom Viridiplantae; phylum Streptophyta; class Magnoliopsida; order Asparagales; family Asparagaceae; genus Scilla; species Scilla litardierei. Next base: position 34,282,572 of record CM061131.1, on the reverse strand, counting down.
TAAAACTTAGGAGGTTTCAGATTGATCTAGGGGAGTATAACACATTTCTAAGTTTGATAATTGTGTGTCCGGGGAGCAATATGATTGCTTCCCCTGATCCTTCGATTATATCAGCTGGTCCTGAGATTGTTCTCAATGGACCAGAATAGCTACTTATGCTCATAAAGTAGTCTATGTTTTGAAGGATTCAGTGCGTTGATGCACTGTCCACTAGGCATATAGATTCCATATCTAAATAAGAAAGACATTCAAGCAATGAATAATACGAAAAATAAACGACTTCTATTTATATTAAGGTGCTGAAAAGTTCGACATGGAATAAAAACAAGATACATTGCATAAAAAGGAAGATACATTGCTAGCAAATAAAAATTGTTTATAGTCCATGACTAAAGAGTGTCGTCTTCCATGAAATCTTCTAGATTCCATGTGGTCTCTGGTAACACTGCGCTTTCTATCAGGTTTGTCTCAGCGTGGGGCTTGAGACTTGCCTGGTAAAGGTCCTGTAGGTGTTTCTGGGTGCGGTAGATTCTGGACCAGTGGCCAGTCATTCCGCATTTAGAACACTTATCCTCCCAGTCTTTCTTGGGAGTACCACCTTTGTTGGACGTCCACTTTTGCTTCTTTACCACGAACTTCTGGTTTTGGGGAGGAGCTTGAGGAGTGGCCTTTTTCCGCTGTTTCTGTTCTTTTCATTTCTGGAACTTAGCCTTTTGTCCATCTTCTTCTTCTGGAAAGATTGGAAATGTACCTCTGTAGAAGGTGGCGGTGGAGCAGAGCCAGGAGGGCACAGGTTGTGTGTGGCAACCAATAAATCTCTGTTCTGTTCAGCCATTAGGAGGCATGAAAACATATCAGAGTACTTAGTGAACTTCCTCTCACGGTACTGTTGCATGAGGATCATGTCCTTCTCGTGAAAAGACGTGAACGTCTTCTCCCGCAACATTTTCTCGATCACATTCTCGCCACACAACTTCAGGCGTAAGGTGATACAGAATAGTGCTGAGTTGTACTCCGCTATGGATTTGTAATCATGTATGCGGAGGTGAGTCCACTCGTACTGCGCATGGGGGAGTATGACATCCCTCTGATGTCTGTACCTCTCCTCAAGTGCGTCCCACAGTTCATAAGGATCCTCTATAGGAAGATACTCATCCTTCAGACTCGAGTCTAAATATTTCCTGATATAAATAATGGCTTTCGCCTTAAGTATATCGGAAACTTCTTCTATATGTGGGGCTTCTTTAGAAGCATCCTTTTCAGCTGTGGCAGTACATGTTATTGCCTTTTCAGTGGGTGTTAGACTGAACCCATGAGATCGTATGTGGAACTTCAGGTCCAACTGTCAACTCAAGTAGTTCGACCCATCGGCCTTCAGGACCGAAAAATCGACATTCGCAAGTCTGGCCAGTAAACAATCTAGCAACATAAACAAAAGATAGCATGGATTATTTAACTATTTAAAATAGACATCCACGCATGCGATCTTACTGCATTTTAAATAGCATGAATTATTTAAAAATAAACATCCACGCATGCAATTTTTATTAACATTTACATAACGTGCGTTATTTAAAAAATTAAACATCCATGCATGCATTTAACATTTTGATAATGTAACGGCCTGTTTCTATCGTACCTTCTTCGTGCACGTGCTTTTGATCGTGCACGTGTTTATTTTAGACTTTATTTGTTTTTGAACGATTTTGCGTGATATATCGTCGTGATCGTCTCTGAAAATATTAGATTGTGGAATAACTTGGGAACGACATATCTCGAGTCGCTCTTCCGCGATACTAACTTATTTGACGTGACGTCGCGACTTTCTGTTTTGATGCGTGACGTTTCTATTTTTAGTTTCGTCCCTCGACGTCGAAATTTAGATCCGTCTTCTCCACACTCTTTCTTTAGTCGTCCCGAACACCCCAGAATTATTTTATAATTTTTGGACTTAATTTGACCTATTTTCTATTTTTTTGAAAGCTTTAAATAATTTTAAAACCTATTTTTATAAAATTTTTAATTACGATAAAATTTCTATATTATAATAACATATTAAAGAATTTTCTGGCAAAGTTTCAGAATTTTTGGCCGCACCCATCTTGCGTGAGGGAGAGGAGAGCAATTTTAAATTATATTAATTATTTTAATTATTTTAATTACGATTTTCTTAACCCAAACCCAAACCCTAAATCTTTTATATTTATATAAACCCTAGGCTAGGTTATTTTCGCAGCCACACAAACCCTAGCCGTCAAAAACCCCTCCCGACGTTCGTCGCAACGTTGCGACGATCGCAACGTGCACGACCGACGGCCACCCCCGCAATTCCCAGCGCACGACCGGAGCAAGCCCCCGCATCGCCGCTTGCAGCGCCCGCTGCATCGCCTCCCCCGCTGTCGCCCGCTCCGACCGAGAGCACCGCTCGGTCAGACCGAGCGCCCGCTCCGCACAGCCGCTTGGCCCGCTCCGCTGCACCCCGCTAGCGCTTGACCGAAGCCGCTCCCCGCTCCGACCGAGAGGCCGCCCCGCACCCGCTCTCCGCACCGCCTCGTTGCAAGTTGCAACGTTGCAACTTGGCCCGCCCGCTGCGACCGATGGGATCTGTCGGTCAGACCGACGGTTCTCCTCGCACCCCCGCTGCAACCGACCCCGCTGCGCTGCATCAGCGTCCGACCGAGAGCTCCCCTCGGTCTGACCGAGGGAACTCTCCGCACCGACGGTGTCCGACCGACCAAACTTCGTCGCAAGTTGGTTTCTCCCACACCAACTCCTGTGGTGGGCCCCCCAAGTGCTCCTGAGGTGTTGTGGGCCCCCTTGGACCCCTAGCACTGCTGTGGACCCCACTTGGACGTGCTACTTCGCGGATTTGCCGTCTACGACGTTACGACACGTCGTAGGCCTTCGTCGCAAGTTTGGACTTTTGGAGAATCGTGCGAGGACCAGATCTGAAGTTGTGGAGTGCTCCGATCAGACACGACATCCATTCTACGACAAACTCCGGTTCAGGTTGGTTCCCCGAAACTCGTAGAAACCCCCACAATAGCTGACTGAAACCTAAACTAAAAACCGTCAACTTGAACTAAATTTACTTTCCAGCTCCTGTAAAACGTTGTACGAACATAGAAAATCGACGAACGGACTAATTTGACTGTGCACATAGGATAGATCGTCGATTAGGTTGATACATCAAAAAGTGACTTTTGACAAATAGGATAGTCCCGAAAACCTAGAAACGAAACCTAATAGGACTTGATGAATTTGAGACCTGACATCGTCGCCGTGGCGATATTTCAGACGGACTTCTGCAGACGAGACGCTTGGACGAGACGCTCGGACGAGACGCTCGGACGAGACGCTCGGACGAGACGCTCGAGAGGACGACGCACTCGCCGTTTCAGGCAAGTGTACCCACTTGCGTTTTTGACCGTGCTTTGGTCATAGGTTGCTAGAACTGTTAAATGTGAACAAATAGAACCGGACGTGAAATGATAGCGTCCGGGACGACTCTTGACGGCTCAGACTTGACGACGAAGTCTGAGCCTGACAACAACAACTTTTTCATGCTATAGGGCTATCATGTGTGTGCGTGTGTGTGGACACCCTAGAATAACCCTTCCCGTCTTGTCATGTCACGTCCCGTCTTGCACAGCCCGTTGGGCAATAGGGCACTCGCCGAGTGATCCCTTGTACAGACTCACAGCCTGCGGGCAATAGGGCACTCTCCAAGTTGAGAGAGTGATCCCTTGTACGGATACACAGCCCGAGGGCAATAGGGCACTCTCCAAGCTAGAGAGAGTGATCCCTTGTACGGATTCTCAGCCTGCGGGCAATAGGGCACTCGCCAAGCTAGAGCGAGTGATCCCTTGTACGGATATCTTGTCTTGTCTTGTCTTGGGGTTTGGGGTTGGGTTGAGCGTGCGCACGGTAAGAGGGTCTGATCCCCCTCGAACCGTAAGGCGTGAACCCTTTCGTGTCTCACTTGTCTTGTCCTGCCTTGCTTCCGTCACGTCACGTCTTGTCTTGACACCTGTAGGCTAGTCCCGTAGTTGGTAGCACACGCTACGACTACTACTTGTCCCGTTTTTACTTTCCTGCTGCGTTACTTCCTGTCGTGTTACTCTGTTATAACCACAGCATGTTAATCAACCAGTAAACTGTTGTGTAAAAGAACCTCAGCATGCTAATCAACCAGGAAACCGTTGTTTAAAGTTCGGTGCACTTGCAGTAAAGTCTAACCCTTCTTGTAGACTTTACCTGACGTACAGTTCCTTTTTCTTGGGTGCTGTACGTCAGGTATTTAGCCAGAGTTCGTGGACGAGGCAGACTCGCTGGAGTACGAGGAGCCGAGGATGTCGACCCAGAGCACGTGCCTGACGAGGACCAGACCTTGTGGTCTTTTAGTCGCCACTTCAGAGGTCACTACTTTTCGGTTTGTCTTTAAACTTTTGTTGCCATGCTTAGGCTTCTTTTAGACTTTGTACTTGTTGGATATCATAACTCTAATGTAAATGAATGCAAATTTCCTTTCCGTACTTTTGTTGTTTCGAACTATAATAATGCAAGAACCTGAAAAGACTTTTAAAATGGTACCCCTACAGACGCTTATTGGGTCCGAGCTTCTAAAGCTCTGGCCTAAGCGGGCCTCGTCACGTTTCGCTTCCGTCCATTTTGGGAAGCGGGGCGTGACAGGTTTTAGTGGTGGCCCATGCAGGTCTTGCAAAAGTTCGGAACAATAAAAGTACCGCATTCATTTGATATCCACGTACAAGTCTGAATTAGTTTCCCAGACTTAGATAGTAGGAAGACTTAGGTAGACGTCCCAGGTTGATAGTCGGATGCCTTGGTTAAGATTTAGTCGTCCTCGTCCTAGACTATTTTAGCATCCCCATTTGATTCTGATCGTATTAGATATTTAGAGTCCTTCTTTTAGTTAGTCGCTCGCCCAACTCCATCGACTTCGGGCCCAGCAGAACGTAACCTTGTTTCTCTTAGGAACTTTCCCTTTAGATCCTGATTATAGTCTAGCTCATTAGGAAGTCTTAGAGCTGAGTTATCCTAAATCTCTAGACAACCCGATGATTAGAACCCTTGTCCACTAGCATCCCTCTGATCCTTGCAAATTTTGTGCTATCGACCATGGAGTCCCATCGTAGCTCTTCACGATTCATATCTTACGCATAATCTTCATGTGATCACTTTTCCTTCCTCCCGATTCTCGTGATCGTTTCCTGACGATCATCATCGATCTTTCAAATCCCTTCCTTGACAAATTCTACCTTCCCCAAAATTATTTTCGACTTTCCTTATTAAGTTTTCGCTCTAGCCTGATTTCTTTGAAAACCCCTATATTATATATTTAAAATTTGCTGTTTTGGATCGAGTTAAAACTTTTAATTGACTTTGAGCTTTCTTGGACGTAAAAAAAAAATTTTAAGTCAATATCTCGCACTCGTTTTAAATCATTATTCCTCAAATTCAGTTATTATTTGCCTTGTTTCCAAAATATATATATTACTTTTATAAACTACACAATATATTTCTACTATCTTGTATTTATTTTCAAAATTTCCCCTTTTCCCAAAACCTGCTTCCTTTAAAAGTATTTTCGAAATTCATTAGTAAATTCTCCGCCGAATTTGACTTCTTTGAAAACTTTTATTAATTATTTAAAATTTCTTATTTTCGGTTAAGTTAAAATTCTTTCGCGAATTTTGAAACCTTTCGGTCGTAAAAGTTTTAAGTTACGACCTCGTACTTATTTTCGAATCAGTATCCATCGAATTTTAGTTTTAAAACTTTGTTATCATTTCGGGAATTCAATATATCATTTTTTCATCCCACTCTTATTCCTTTTATTTCTTGTTTTCAAAACCCATTATTAAATTCTTTGCTCGGTTTAACTCCCTTGAAAACCCTTTATTATATATATTTAAAATTTATTGCTTTTCGATTAAAAGTTCCTTCTTAGATTTTGAAATCTCCTTGGTCGTCAATTTTCAAGTTACTATCTGGAAATTATTTCAAATCGGTATTTTTCATATTTTCATTTTTAAAAACCGTGTTAACATTTTGATAATTTAATTTATATTTTTCTGGGCTACCAGATCTATTTCTAAATCACTTACAGTTCATACTTTTAAAATATTTTCTGGACTAGGTGGAACTTCAATTATTTTTATTATTATTATCATATCTGATCTATGTTCCTCGTGACCACATTTCAAAATCTTTGTGAAAACTTATTTCCATTTGCAAAACAATCGTTTACCACCCAACCAACTACCTCTTTATCTTGCCTTATTTGAACTCGTTCCTTCCGATCTCATTTCGTTCCGCTTTTGATTTAGTTTTCCTTCCTTCTTTTATCTAGACATTAGACCTTGTAGTTATCCATGCTATCTCCAGTTTAGGAGTAGGCCCTCTGGTAGGTGATGTCGTTGCAGTGCCTGAGTATAGGTAGAGTGTGTAGACATGTATGAGTGTGTCATCTTTAGGATCCTGATGTTTGTCTCCTGTGTCTTGAATGAGTACTCGGCGTTAACCATGGTAAGCTGGAAGTTGTCTGAATGACGGTATTCATACTTATATGAATGGTGTCATCGCAGGCAGATCCATAGACTGAGTTTTAATTTTAATGAATGGTTTATCTTGGTTGTATGTGAATCATATCAAAACTTTGTTTTTTAAAAAAAAAACCAAATCTTTAAAGTTTTAAAATTAGCTCACAAGATCACAAATCACTTAACTTCCCTCATCCATTACCGCAACGCCACACATTTTTCCAAATGTTTTAAAATATTCCTTTGGCCTTAAAGTCTCTACTTCTCTTCTCTTCTTTCTTCCTTAAACAAAAATTTTCGTGTTTATGGTTGTTATATTAATTGGGGCTAGCTATTATCGTTATAGGATTTTGTTTGCAGGTAGGCTTGGAGTGAGATGAAATTTATTATGTCAATGATTAATTGATTTTGGGAACACAAGGATGATGGATTAGAATATCTTTTGGATGAAAAGAATGGACTGTCCAAAGACTTATTTATAAAACCGGAGTGTGGCAGACACAATGGGAAATTCTGGTCGAATGAAATTATATGCGAGGAGATGATGACTCATCAGACTTGAGGCTTAGACGGGTAGTAGATAGGAGTAACTGCAGAGTATAGTATGAGTTAGGATGATCACGAGAATTAGTAGAACTTTGTAAGCATCAAGACTTGGTTGTCGAGTTGACGTGAGAAGGCTTTGAGAATGATACGACGTGTGGAGATAAATGGATGATTAGGCAGTCGGACTTAATGTTAGTTGGGATTAGTTATAGTGAGTAGGATGAGGGGTAATTCTGACAGATCAAAATATTTGGTGGATGAATTTATGGGGAGATATGACGAAAATGTATTGAAGACACGACGATTGCTGATTGGTGAAGGTATTATAGTATAGACAAATGTTTTGTCTTGGATTGGTGGATGACTAGAATCGCATTTTTTTTGGAGATTTATTAATGTTGGGAAAATATTTAGAAATTCAAAAGATATTAATGAGCGATGATGATGCTTAGTGGAGTGGTACGATATCAGAAGATGTTATTATTTCTATGAGAACTTGGAGTTGGAAATTGGAACGGTAATGATGGATCTATATTATTAGGAGGTGAGTTTAGTCGTGGCTTTGCCCAGTGGAAAGATGGGATATGATGGATTATTGAGGAACGTTGTTCGAAGTTACAGGATTAGAAATCTTTATGAGCAGATATGATAGTTGCGGGTATAAGGTTATATGGGTAATATTATTACTAGTGTGAGTGATTCCGAGGGCGGAATCATTTCTAAGGTGGGTAGAATGTAACGGCCTGTTTCTATCGTACCTTCTTCGTGCACGTGCTTTTGATCGTGCACGTGTTTATTTTAGACTTTATTTGTTTTTGAACGATTTTGCGTGATATATCGTCGTGATCGTCTCTGAAAATATTAGATTGTGGAATAACTTGGGAACGACATATCTCGAGTCGCTCTTCCGCGATACTAACTTATTTGACGTGACGTCGCGACTTTCTGTTTTGATGCGTGACGTTTCTATTTTTAGTTTCGTCCCTCGACGTCGAAATTTAGATCCGTCTTCTCCACACTCTTTCTTTAGTCGTCCCGAACACCCCAGAATTATTTTATAATTTTTGGACTTAATTTGACCTATTTTCTATTTTTTTGAAAGCTTTAAATAATTTTAAAACCTATTTTTATAAAATTTTTAATTACGATAAAATTTCTATATTATAATAACGTATTAAAGAATTTTCTGGCAAAGTTTCAGAATTTTTGGCCGCACCCATCTTGCGTGAGGGAGAGGAGAGCAATTTTAAATTATATTAATTATTTTAATTATTTTAATTACGATTTTCTTAACCCAAACCCTAACCCTAAATCTTTTATATTTATATAAACCCTAGGCTAGGTTATTTTCGCAGCCACACAAACCCTAGCCGTCAAAAACCCCTCCCGACGTTCGTCGCAACGTTGCGACGATCGCAACGTGCACGACCGACGGCCACCCCCGCAATTCCCAGCGCACGACCGGAGCAAGCCCCCGCATCGCCGCTTGCAGCGCCCGCTGCATCGCCTCCCCCGCTGTCGCCCGCTCCGACCGAGAGCACCGCTCGGTCGGACCGAGCGCCCGCTCCGCACAGCCGCTTGGCCCGCTCCGCTGCACCCCGCTAGCGCTTGACCGAAGCCGCTCCCCGCTCCGACCGAGAGGCCGCCCCGCACCCGCTCTCCGCACCGCCTCGTTGCAAGTTGCAACGTTGCAACTTGGCCCGCCCGCTGCGACCGATGGGATCTGTCGGTCAGACCGACGGTTCTCCTCGCACCCCCGCTGCAACCGACCCCGCTGCGCTGCATCAGCGTCCGACCGAGAGCTCCCCTCGGTCTGACCGAGGGAACTCTCCGCACCGACGGTGTCCGACCGACCAAACTTCGTCGCAAGTTGGTTTCTCCCACACCAACTCCTGTGGTGGGCCCCCCAAGTGCTCCTGAGGTGTTGTGGGCCCCCTTGGACCCCTAGCACTGCTGTGGACCCCACTTGGACGTGCTACTTCGCGGATTTGCCGTCTACGACGTTACGACACGTCGTAGGCCTTCGTCGCAAGTTTGGACTTTTGGAGAATCGTGCGAGGACCAGATCTGAAGTTGTGGAGTGCTCCGATCAGACACGACATCCATTCTACGACAAACTCCGGTTCAGGTTGGTTCCCCGAAACTCGTAGAAACCCCCACAATAGCTGACTGAAACCTAAACTAAAAACCGTCAACTTGAACTAAATTTACTTTCCAGCTCCTGTAAAACGTTGTACGAACATAGAAAATCGACGAACGGACTAATTTGACTGTGCACATAGGATAGATCGTCGATTAGGTTGATACATCAAAAAGTGACTTTTGACAAATAGGATAGTCCCGAAAACCTAGAAACAAAACCTAATAGGACTTGATGAATTTGAGACCTGACATCGTCGCCGTGGCGATATTTCAGACGGACTTCTGCAGACGAGACGCTTGGACGAGACGCTCGGACGAGACGCTCGGACGAGACGCTTCGAGAGGACGACGCACTCGCCGTTTCAGGCAAGTGTACCCACTTGCGTTTTTGACCGTGCTTTGGTCATAGATTGCTAGAACTGTTAAATGTGAACAAATAGAACCGGACGTGAAATGATAGCGTCCGGGACGACTCTTGACGGCTCAGACTTGACGACGAAGTCTGAGCCTGACAACAACAACTTTTTCATGCTATAGGGCTATCATGTGTGTGCGTGTGTGTGGACACCCTAGAATAACCCTTCCCGTCTTGTCATGTCACGTCCCGTCTTGCACAGCCCGCTGGGCAATAGGGCACTCGCCGAGTGATCCCTTGTACAGACTCACAGCCTGCGGGCAATAGGGCACTCTCCAAGTTGAGAGAGTGATCCCTTGTACGGATACACAGCCCGAGGGCAATAGGGCACTCTCCAAGCTAGAGAGAGTGATCCCTTGTACGGATTCTCAGCCTGCGGGCAATAGGGCACTCGCCAAGCTAGAGCGAGTGATCCCTTGTACGGATATCTTGTCTTGTCTTGTCTTGGGGTTTGGGGTTGGGTTGAGCGTGCGCACGGTAAGAGGGTCTGATCCCCCTCGAACCGTAAGGCGTGAACCCTTTCGTGTCTCACTTGTCTTGTCCTGCCTTGCTTCCGTCACGTCACGTCTTGTCTTGACACCTGTAGGCTAGTCCCGTAGTTGGTAGCACACGCTACGACTACTACTTGTCCCGTTTTTACTTTCCTGCTGCGTTACTTCCTGTCGTGTTACTCTGTTATAACCACAGCATGTTAATCAACCAGTAAACTGTTGTGTAAAAGAACCTCAGCATGCTAATCAACCAGGAAACCGTTGTTTAAAGTTCGGTGCACTTGCAGTAAAGTCTAACCCTTCTTGTAGACTTTACCTGACGTACAGTTCCTTTTTCTTGGGTGCTGTACGTCAGGTATTTAGCCAGAGTTCGTGGACGAGGCAGACTCGCTGGAGTACGAGGAGCCGAGGATGTCGACCCAGAGCACGTGCCTGACGAGGACCAGACCTTGTGGTCTTTTAGTCGCCACTTCAGAGGTCACTACTTTTCGGTTTGTCTTTAAACTTTTGTTGCCATGCTTAGGCTTCTTTTAGACTTTGTACTTGTTGGATATCATAACTCTAATGTAAATGAATGCAAATTTCCTTTCCGTACTTTTGTTGTTTCGAACTATAATAATGCAAGAACCTGAAAAGACTTTTAAAATGGTACCCCTACAGACGCTTATTGGGTCCGAGCTTCTAAAGCTCTGGCCTAAGCGGGCCTCGTCACGTTTCGCTTCCGTCCATTTTGGGAAGCGGGGCGTGACAGATAACGTGAATAATTTAAAAATAAATATCCACACATGCATTTTCATTTTAACATTAAAATAGCATTAATTAGTATGCATCCATGCATTTAATGTTTAGGCAATGAAAATAAATTAAGACTATGGGGATCAGCCAGCCGACACCAACAGAAAAAAAGAGAGTCCGAAATTACATCCCATTAATCCAAAAAGTGCATGAAAAATTAAAGACAACTCGGGAACTTCAAAGAGAATCCCATTTTTCTTCTTCTTTATGCAAACGCCTTCAGCTCCTTTTGGTGGTCCTTCAGCTATTTTTACATGTATAACCTCACTTACAAATTTCTCTCAAAAAAAAATTGCAGAAACGTAAAGATGTCGGAAACCTGGCTGATCCCTAAAATCATAGTCTAATAGCACATCCACGCAGATATTATATTAAAAATATACAACCACGCAGAGAATTATATCACAGGCATATAAAGATTAATAAATAATCTAAAAAGGGAGTGACGTGCCAAAAATTATTTTGAAAATTTTTAACATTGATCCATTTTATATATTATTTTGCTGCTTTAACCCATCACAAAATTAAAATTTCTTTAATTGTTTGGGCTTTTAAGGCCAAAAATAAAAAAAGAAAAAATTATGTGTAAGTGGGCTAATTTTCAGGGTTTTGGGCCATGAAAACAACCCACTAGGGTTAATTGGGCCTCCCCTAAAAATTGGCCCGTTTAGGGGTTAGGGTTTCGGAAAAACCGTAGGGAGGCCCGCGACGGCTAGCCGCGCCAAGGGGTGCAACCGTCATGGCGGCGGCAGGCCACGACTGCAGGCCGCGGTCAAAAGCCACGGCTGCTTGGCCGCAGGCCACGGCCGCCGCGGCCTGTGGCCGCGGCTGCAGGCCGCGGCCAATGGCCGCGGCTTTGATGCCGCCGACAGCACTGGTAAGGCGCCGCCGTTGCACCCTTTGGGCATGCAGTGTATGGATCAAGGGGGTAAAAACGGATTTTTCAGATATTCAGATCTTGTAAAAATACGATTTTTATTGTTTATAGACATGCAGATCTAATAAAAAAGACGATTTTTACTATGTTTTTAAACTATTTGATCTTAAAACATGCAGATATACTGGAAAAGCAAGTTTAGATTTAAAAGTTTTGAGGATTTACCTCTAGATTCGACAAGGGAATCTTGACGACAGTTGATGAAGGATGCCCTTTTCGCTCCCCGTTGAGAAGATTACGATCTTCTTAAAACTGAGCGATTGATGGTTCTCCTTCCTTGAGCGTCGTCGCCTTTTCCTACGAGTGTGATCGTGCTGATAACGTGTTGTGAAGGGAAAAGTAGAGTAATCGGTGTAAGGGGTTAAGAGCCTACTACCCTCATATTTATAGCTTTCAATGATGGGCCGGATACCCAATGGGCCTCATGGGCCTATTCATAACAATTTTCATGATTTTAAGACTCATCAAAATTTATAAATAGTTTTTATATTATTTTTCTATTAAAACTCACTAGAATAGCCTTGTTAATTAATTTTCTATATAAATGTTATCAAAATGATTTCAAAGTTTTACAACATGATTATACAGTCATTTACTACTATCCTTATTATTTTCGTATTTTTCTAGAGTCAAATCTACCTAGACCCCGCAAACCCACACCCTAAATGTTTTGGCCCAAAACTCATATGTCCGTAGCTCAAACTCTGAAATGGACTTCGTATTCGTGATCCTCGTGACGATACGAACCTGTGGAAATTGTTTGGGAATTTCTCGGAGTCGTATACGAAAAACGATATCTTCATGTAAAAATAATAGTATTATATAGTTTTACTAATTACATTGACTAATTAACCATACTAATTACATTTTTACTATTACTTTTACCCCTAACCCCACTTATTTAATTCCCTAACCCACCCCATTTAACCCATCGAATGGGGTGGTCAGATCCAACCCTCACCCAATTCCTTAATTACTACCTAATAAATAATTATATATTATATTAATTCTAATATACTACCTATATATAACTACCCTCTCCCCCTTAGGTAACGAACACAGCCCCCTCTATCTCCCTGCAAACAACGAAATCTGACAGCCACTCACGTCCACATGTCCCCTTCCTCTCCCCTCCGTCGAGCCACGCCCCGACAGCCGCGCACGCCACCACTGCCTTCACCTCCTCCGCCCTCCGCCCGATCTCTCCCAATAAAGAATGACAGCCGTAAGCCCCACAGCCCATGTCACCATCCCCTTTCCTCACGCTTCCGCCCACTATTTGGCACCACCGTCGTGCGACCACCACCCCTTCATCCATCACAGGTGCCCCCTCCGACGTAGCAACGCCGTAATCGCCGCTCGTCGTCCTCCGCGATAGCAACAAAAGCCCGTAGCTGTCGTGTGCTTTTCTCTCCACTGGTGACTACTACCGCCTCCTCCGGTGATCCCGCTCTGCCTCCCCTCATCGCTGCCCCTACCGGAGCCACCGCCCCCTCTCCTTCACTCCGACAGCCGAGAAAGCCCATGCAGCTCCTCCAAGCTCGCCCATGCCACTGCTCGGCAATTTCCCGACACGTCGTCGCCACTCGCGCACTGCCCTCGCTGCTGCCGACCTCCACAGGTCAGACGTCGCCTCCGGCGCCAACCGCGCCGCGCCGCTACCGCTACCGTCGCCAGTCGTTGTCGCGACTTCGTCGAGCGAAATACAAGCACAGTGTTGTTTACGTGCACAGTGGGGGTGAGGAATGAACAGTAACTACAGTATTTATACGTATATACGTATTTACGTATATATTTTATTGGGAGTAATCGTATTAAATTCATATTATATTTTATAAGCCTCAGAAAATTACACTGGAAGAGCCAGAAATTCCAGTGCCATGAAACGGACGCATTGGCGCTAGTTTCATCGCCAAAAGGCAAGTATATTTTCCGCGTTAAAGTTTCAAAGATAAAACTTAATATAGTTACCTTCACTTACAAATTTATAACTCCAAATTTCACATACATTGACATACGAGGAAAATAAATGTTGTAGTACTAAACATGAAGGTCATTTTGACCCCTTGTTGGAGGAATTACAACGTATAGTTTGTCTTAAATAAATATTTGATTATATATTGTGAAAATTAATTCGTAATTTAAAAATCAGTTTTTGGCCTTTTAAATGCCTATTAATTATTTTAAAATCTTCAAAAAGAACTACTAGCCTTAGAAAAATATTTTAAGCTTATTTATCCTCATTTACTAAGTTAAAATCATTGTTGTGCTCATTTTTTTAAATAATTGCATGTTTCTATGCTTGGTATAATTGATTAACAGAATCGCATAATTGTGGAATTTGGTGAGATTTTTCGTACGTACATTTGAGAAATCTTGGGACAATTGTACGCATCTTATACGATGTAATTAAACAGAACAAACTGAATGACTGGTGGAATTTATATGATTGACCGTAGAATAGTTAGTACACGTACTTAGACCCGGCACTTGACTTGACATATAAAATTGGGGTAGTCTATAGTCACAGAAGATGCGGGAGTGACTGGTTTTGATCGACAACTTTACCTCGCACATACACTAAGTGGAGGAAAGTACTTGCCCGGCATCTAAAAAGGGTCGGTGAGTAGCACCACGGGTAGCTCCTGTTGGTAGGGCTGGCTTTAGTCACATATTGTTTCCCCGGACTTGGACTTAGCACTAGAATAGTTGGCTACCAAATATTGCTTAAAATATCTTCTATAGTCTTCGTTTGTTATAGGTTGAATTCTGCTATCAAATGTTTAACTGCTACAGATTGCACATAGCTATCAAAAGTTTAACTGCTACAGATTGCACATAGCTATCAAAAGTTTAACTGCTACAAGTTGCAAATTGCTCTTTTCACATTAAATATTCTAACTACTAGCTAATATCGTTTCAGATCTTAAATATCACATCATGCTTTTCCTTACGTCACTTTCATATATGATGTAGTTTTTACAAAGTTAAATGTTCATACGATACGTATACCATGCTCTTAATTTATATGCTATATTAGTACAACATTTCCTAGTACATTTTTAAATTCCATTCTTTTATCGTACCAAACTCATACTCAAGATACGCTTTACCTCATGCCTCTCTTACCCGTATGTTTTTAACTTTTCATTTACTATGGGAATATACTTGTCGAGTAACCCTCGCTGACGGGCATTTCATTTTGTTGTCTTATAAAAAGTCCGTCAGGACTTGAGAGTGAGTTTACAGAGGATCCTACTATAGAGGTCTAGCCAGTGCTCGAGGATTTGTAGAGTTCTAGCCCAAGGAAGATTTGGGTGTTTTTATTTACCTTCGCATCAACACTTTCTATTTGAATAATGTAATTTGTTGAAATTTGTTGTATTGGCCATACTAGGCACATGATGTATCTTAATTACTGTATGATTGATATGTAATTATGTTGTTTGAGCTGTTTCTTAAATCCGCATGCAAGGACCTGCAATTTTTACATAAACGCTTAACGTGTTTAAACCAAGGAGGAAGAGAGAAAAGAAAGAAAAAAGTTCTTCTCCTTGTTTTAAGCATATCGCAGACCCGCTCGCGTACTCGCTCCCAAGTAGAATGGAAAGCAGGACGTGCCACCGATGGCTCAAGAAATCCCTCAATCGAGCCAGCTGTTAAAAAGGAGAAGGAAACAACTCATGGTCGAAGTTGAGAAGAGTGAGATCAAGAAAAGAAACAAAAGGAGGAGGCTCATTGTTGCGAGCTCAGGTACATCCAAAACAAACGCTGCTAAAGTTTCGAATGAGGTTCCTGAACAGTCTCAGGCCCCTTTCCCAAAGGAACCCTCGAGGGATTTGACTCCCTCTCAAGGACCGTGCCTCCATGAGGATCTGTGGCCACTGAGTGGTCTATTTCCTCAAGAACCTCTGGCAGAGGACATTTCTCCGAAGTTTGTATCGATATTTTTGGAAGGTAGGTCGGCTTAGGCTCCGGTCGAATGTTCCGAGGAAGGACTTTATCAGCTTACCTTCTAAGTGGGAAGGGGTGAATCGACCCTCCTAAGTTGTGCGACCGCTTCTCAGCTTGTCGAAAATTCGATCCTTCCATGAGATATTGCCATATTGGAAAGAATCGACCACAAAAGATTGGCCCCTTCGCGGTTCAACGAAATCTCCAGGTACAATAATCTTATTTACTTCTGATTTGAAGGCCGGTATCAGAATTAACTTTCTTTTTTGCATGAATGCAATTTTGGCTACCGCGAAATTATGTCAGGGTTCGTTGGCGATGGCTAACTATGAGGCCAATCTAGCCTATAAGACGAGGTGGATGGAATCTACCGAAAAGGCCATTGAGCAGACAAAGGCAAAGAGACAGGTCATCGAAGGTCGAAATTGTTAGCTTTCCTTAAAAAGTTGGTGAATCCTTCTATCAGGCCTGGAGGAGATTCACAGATTTATTGAATGGATTTCCATATCATGGATTCATGGTGGCCCATCTCTTCCAGTTCTTTTACTTGGGATTGCATGATGAGATGAAGGATTTCATGGCAATGTTGAATAATGGAGCTTTAATGGAATACATGCCTGATGATGCTTGGGAGTATCTAGAGTCCATGGAGGATATTGCAAGACCATTAGATGGGCTTCAGGGAATGAGCCATTAGCGCCTTATTGTGATGACGCTGAAGCATGGCTTGATCAAGGAGAGCAAATCGTAGTCGTACCCTTAGAACTCTTGAAATAGGACCTTAGAGACTCAATCCCAACAATTTCGGTAAAGCATGCAGACTCGGATCCCACACATTCAACAAATCATTACGAGTCTTGCATGTTGGCTGCCAGCTTGGAAGATGGTAATTAAACTGCCCAACAATTTCAGATATTTGATTTGGGTTCTTCTTCTCTTGAAGGCAATTCATGTCGGACTTGTCAAGCTAAAATGGATAATCAAAATGACAATCTGGCCGAAGATGTGTACCAAGAGGGAAAGGACGAGCGAGCAATTTTTGATGAATAGAAGGTGGAAAGAAGTAGGGACACGAACACTGATTCATTCTTGATGGAGCCTGAACCGTGCCTTCCCCTAGTTTTTCCCCAAAATCATTCATTCCTTTCCCCCGTGATTGAGCATCATATCGAGATTGGTGCAATCTTTTTAGGAAGTTTTTTCCACCATGCTTTAAATGCTTTAATTTATTTTAATTATCTCAAAACTTCATTGAGAGTCAAGTGTGCCTACTTTGGATTGACACACCCTCTCTCTCATAGGTCACAATAAAAGAACATAAAGAGAGATGACGGATGGTTGTGTTACTGGGATCCAAAGCTGCAAGCGAAGGGAAGATGCTCGCTAAGTAGCACTAGGAGATTTTTGAGCATCTTCATCCACCAATGAAGATCCGTGATCTACCTTTTGACTATTGTGTGTACTTTCTAGTATTGTAGATTTTTATTTATGCATTTTAATGCTTTCTAGGTTAGTTTCTTTTCAATAATCAAACATTAAGGACAATGTTCTTCTTTAAGTTGGGGGGAGAGTATGAGGCAATTTTAGGATTTTTAGCGATTTTAGATGCATCACACAATTACTTACTAGCATATCGTTTTATCCTCATTGTCCATATGCCATTTTTTGAGTGCTTAGTCCCTTGAACTTATTTGTGTGAACTTTTTCAGAGTATTTTTATTCAAAAGTTTTGAAAGTGACTATGGCAAGATCTAGATTTGTTTTTCTTATAGTTTGGTATGATAATATGTCATTTATAATATAAATGCACAATTTCCATGATGTGAGCTCTCGAACAACTTAAGATTAGTTTGCATAAATTCATGAAATGCATGATTCATAACTATACAAATCGACTTGAATAGTTAGTAATCTGGAAGGATTTGCCTAGTCACATTTGTTGAATCTTGTACTGATGAATGAGTTTGATTTGCTAAGTCATAATAAAAGAGAGAGAAGTTGAATAAAATGCATAAACTTTTTATCTTCCTATTAAGTAGTCGGGCTTCCATGCCTCAAGAAGCATTAGAAATTCGCATCGAAAAGTAGACGATTTAGATGTGCAAATAAAAAAATCGTTAGAGAATCTGAGCTATTAAGTCAGAGTGGTTTTCCAAAACCTAATGCCATAAGACCATCTGGTTTGGGAGTCATTGCTCTAACGGTCGATACATGGACTGCTCTAAAGCATTATAAAAAAGAAAGAAAAAAAATCATGATCTAGCTTGTCAATACACAAAAGTTAAGGAAGGATGATACGTTTGTGAGAGCCATATTCCTTAAAGTTTCATAAAACTAGGATATGACAATATGCTCTACTTGTGATGATTGCATAGCATCTGTTTATATTTCACTAATTGAATGACAGATAGAGAAAATTTCTTGACATTTGCTATTATTCATATGTGATTCATTTTGTTTAACAGATTATGTTGAAAAGCAATATCATTGATTGTGCCATGGTTAACCGATAAGATTTTGATGTGCGTATTTTCTATCAAGAAAAGGATCGTTTATTTGGCTAGAGACTAGCAAAAAGCTAGTTGGGGGTGATTCTAGGAGAATATTGCATATTTATCCCCCAATTTATGGGCATTTTGTGCATAAATTGTGTTTATTTTTGGCTCCGGTACGTTCATTTTAATAATATAATCTAATTTTGGAGTTTATCATTTAATTATGCACAAACTGTCATTTTATGGCTTGTTTTTGTCTTCTCTTATTTTGCATGTGAAGATGGCAATTTTCCGAGTCCAACGACTATTTTAACAGATTTTTTAAAGCTCGAGGACATTTTCTATGTTTTCTAGAAGGCAACAGCAAAGACACCCTCTATGCATTTGGAAGATGAGCTCCAAACGTCTGGAAATCGTGATCTAGGAGTCTGATGGCTCTCGACCAGACACAAGCTAGTCGGCCCTAACTTTCAAGAGTTAAAAATAGTTACGACTCTTGCCTAGGCGTCTGATGGTGACTGTCTAAAATCTGATGGTGACTATCTAGGCACCTGACTGCACAGACGCCCCTGTTTTTCTTTAGTTTTGCGGGTTTGAGGGGTTTAACACACACAGTCTCAACCTGATACGTTTTAATTTGGGGGCATTTTTCTAGGACTGTGGCCTCCAACAACTATTTTCCTTCCTCTACATTTCTTAGGGTTTTGGAAGTTATTGGAAGGGCTAAAGGCTAGGAGGAGCTCTTTTGAGTTGAATGCCTACAATTTTAAGAGAATATTGGTGAAACCTAACCATCTCTCTTGTGTATTTTGTACGTCTTCAATTGAATTGTAATTTGGATGATGTTCTTATATAAAATGTCGCCTTTTTCATTTTGATTGATTAGCGCTTGATTGTGCTATGTTGTGTTGTATTGTAGTTAGGGCTTATGATTACTGTTACGACTAATTTGGACCAGCCCGAATTACAACGGCACATGGCCCAACCTCAAAGGAGGCGCCCACTAGAGAAGACGGGCCCGTCCGGAAGGGCCCACGGACGGGGTTGAAGGTGTCGGATCCTGCCAAAACAGAGTTAGGATCGATAATTAAAGTTGAAACTTACGCTTGCATATGCGGAACGGTAGTCTCGGAACTTTGCCTTCGGATTCGCCACGACGGATCGAGTCTTCTCACGAACGGAGTAAGGCTACTAATCCACAATCTAAATCTCTATTTTAGATTAAGAACTTGGATAGAGGAAGAGAAAGGATTTCTGCAGAGCTTCGCTAGAATGAAGTTGCATGCATGAATGCCATGCAAAAGGTGTAAGAAATGGCTTACCCTTGGGTCTTATTTATAGCCCCCAAGGTAGTTATTTTAGGGTAAGTTGTTCCTTTGGAACAACTTAATTAAGGTGTACTATGATACATGGCACATTATAAGCTTAAGTTGTACCATATGCATGGTACAACATAAGCTTAAGATATTCCCCCTTTATTAGCCATATGTCGTATGCACTTATGCATATATAAAGCGACTTTCCTACTCATCCAGAGATCCTCTCCGAAAGGGAACAGATTCCCTTTGCACACGACTTCGTGTACGCGACGTTCGAGGTCCGTATTCCCTCGTACATCCCCCACAAGGGTGTACACACGTCTTCCATATCCAACATCTCCCACTCACACTTGAGGGGATTGTAAGAGAACGTCTTTCCCTTAGTTCTTTCATCTATCATACCGAGAAATAGACCGTGCGACCGTCATGCGCGTAGAGTCTGTTGTTGTGCACTTGTTAGAGATACACAACGACCTCGAAGGTGCAAAGTTGAGTAGTTCAACGCATGCTTTACCCTAGATTATTTCTTCACATTTCTTGTACTTTATATTCAACAATTGAATCCCATCTGGATTACAATTGGCTGGCCAGCTTTGAATTATTAAAGTCCAAATGCGAATAAGAAATCAATCTTCCTCTTCTTACGAACCTTCTGATCTTGACTTGATTCGCTTTTCTAACGTGCCCCGCCGAGCCGAATTATCATAGCCCATTAGCAACACGCTAAGATAGCGATCATCTTGTCAAATCTAAAGGAACCAATTGGAGTCCTTGAGGGTAAGAGTTAAGACCCGTATGGCCTTTGAGTCTCACATAATAGCAAACACTATTGCTACTAACTCAGTGGTCGAAATGCATACGTGGTATGAACACGTATTACAACATCACTCCTTTCCCAGGGAGAGTATGTCTTAATGATGTTGTACGGATGAAAAGATCAGACACCACAGTGCCTATCTTTTTGAGTCCCCTTACTACTCGTGAAATATTCACGGACTCTCATCCTGCATAAGACAGATAGGATTTAAAATCCTACGAGATCTCTTTCAAATATCCTTGTGATACAGATCTCAGATCTTTTGTAAGCATTCATATGATGCAGATCTTTCATTCGACTATCTTGTTTAAGTCACGACTCTAAATCATTTAATGATTTTGACTTTAAACTAGTCTCATCTCTATCTTATCCATCTGATAAGATAAGGCGGTTGTGAGAGAGCCAACCTTAATCTGTCCGACATACACACAATAAAATAGCTGAGACTTAAACACAAATGTACATAAAATCATTTGTAAGAAACTTGTATGCAAATTAAACTTTGATCTTCTATAGACATGGGAAATATTACATGATACAGCTCAGCACCTACGCATTCCCATAGATGATAAGTGTTTAAAAAACACATCTCTGGGGATCGCCTTAGTAAGGGGATCCGCTATCATCTCATGCGTGGATATGTATCCTATGTCTACTTCCTTCCGTTTGTCATAGTCCTTCGCAAACTTGAATCGAATGTCAATGTGTTTGGTCTTACAATGAAATTTAGGATCTTTGACGTAAGCAATCAAAGCTTGACTATCACTGTATATGGGAACAGTGCTCGAGTCAGAAGCATTCGTCAGCCTGTCTAAGAATTTCCTAAGCCAAACAGCTTCTTGGACCGCCATGCTGAATGCTACGAATTCGGCTTCCATGGTTGATAAGGCGATGCAGGTTTGCTTCTTGCTGCTCCAGGATATTGCACCATTCCCGAGCAAGTAAACAAAGCCTGAGGTAGATCTTCGCTCGTCGAGATCACCCGCCCAATCAGCATCGGTATAGCCTTCGAGTCTCAAGGTATTGCCTTGATAGCATAACGCATAGTCCGCAGTCCCTTTGAGGTATCTTAATATCATCTTAACCGCTTTCCAGTGTGCTTGTCCTGGGTTGGATTGGTAACGGCTTACCATACCAACAGCATAGCAAATGTCCGGTCTGGTACACATCATGGCGTACATCAGACTCCCGACAGCACTGGAGTATGGAACTTTTTCCATAGCTTTCTTTTCTTTTGGATCTTTGGGACACATTTCCAAACATAGACCCTCGCCTTTGCTTATTGGAGTATCAATTGGCTTGCAGTCCTGCATATTAAACCGTTCTAAAACTTTCTTTATATATGTCTCTTGAGAGAGAGAAAGAAGTTTCTTGGAACGATTCCTTGAGATCTTAACCCCAAGGATATATGCAGCTTCACCCATGTCTTTCATCTCAAAGACGGATGAAAGCCAAGCTTTGATATCCATGATAAGATGCTTATCATTTCCGGCTATAAGTATGTCATCTACATAAAGAGACATAATTACATACTTGTTTTTAATCCTCTTAATATATACGCAGTTGTCTTCGTCGAGCATGGAGAAACCATACGACAAAACGACTTCTTGAAAGCGCATATACCACTGCCTTGAGGATTGTTTAAGACCATATATGGATTTACGAAGTTTACAAACCTTATGTTTGTTTTCTTCTTGTACAAACCCGTTTGGTTGTTCCATGTAGATCTCCTCATCTAGTTCTCCGTTAAGAAAAGCAGTCTTTACATCCATCTGATGTAACTCGAGGTCCAAACAAGCCACCATTGCCAGAATTAAGCGAATGGAGGTAAAACGCACGACAGGAGAGAAAGTCTCTTCGTAGTCTATTCCTTCCTGTTGCATGAAACCTTTCGCAACAAGGCGAGCTTTATATTTCTCGATGGAGCCATCAGCCTTATGCTTGATTTTGAGAACCTACTCGTTCCCAATGGCTCTACGTCCCTTAGGTAAATCAACCAAGTCCCAGACTTGGTTTGTTTTCATGGATTGAAGTTCTTCTTCCATTGCCGCTAATCATTTATCTTTAGCAGGGCATGTGACGGCCTGTTTGAAATTTGCAGGTTCGTCATCATCTTGTAGTAATGTCATGAATGTTTGAGGAAATTCATCCTCAAATCTCAGAGGTGTTAGCCTCGTTCGATTACTACGTCTTGCTTGAGTTTGATCACTCCCAATTGGAATGACATTACTCCCACTTGGAATAATATCACTCCCACTCGGAATAGGATTGGTATCGTTCGTATCATCCATTGGTGAAGTTTGAAACGTATTTTCTTCTTCACCAAGAATTCTCCCACTCGAACGTTCCGATCCTTCTTGATCCCAAGTCTCAAACAAGGATAAGTCTTGACTTATCTCACCCTGTCTTGAAAACTCATTTTCCAAGAAGACAACATCCCTCGATTCGAATTCTATAAGACCCCCATTGTCCTCTTGACCGACGAAAGCATATCCTTTGGAGTTTTCAGCGTATCGGATGAAGATACACTTCCTCCCACGCGGCCCAAGTTTGCCATATTTGTGAGAGGATAAATGTGCATAAGAGGCACAACCCCAAGGTTTTAGAATGCTTAAGTCTGGAGTTCTATTGTTCCACAACTCATAAGGAGTAGAACTTACCGACTTCGAGGGTACACGGTTTAAGATGAACGCTGCCGTCAATAATGCATCACCCCAAAAGGTGATAGGCAAATTTGCCTGTGACATCATTGATCGGACCATTTCCATCAATGTCCTATTTCTTCTTTCCGCAACACCATTTTGTTGTGGAGTATAAGGCATAGTTATTTGATGAACTATGCCTTTTTCATCACAGAGTTCCTTAAAACTCGTTGATTGATATTCTCCACCCCGATCGGTTCGCAAGACCTTTATCTTGCGATCTAGTTGATTTTCCACTAAACTCATATAGTTTTTGAAGCAAGTTAAAGCTTCATGTTTGTGGGAAATCAAATAGATGTGACCGAAACGAGTGAAATCATCAATGAAGGTGATGAAATAGGACTTCCTGCGTCTTGTCTTAACATTCATTGGACCGCAAATGTCCGAATGGATAAGCTGTAATGGAACTTCGGCCCTTGTGCCAGTTCCAAACGGCTTGCGACAAGTTTTCCCTACAAGACAATGTTCGCAAGTTGACATTTCAACTTTTGAAACATTAGATATCAAGCCACTTTTGGCAAGTCTATCCATTCTAGTTGGTCCAATATGACCAAGTCTTGCATGCCAACAAATGATCTCAGACTCAGAGTTAGAAGCATTTGTCAAATGAAAACTTTCATTAATGGAAGAAGAATCATCATACATTGTGTTTAAAACAATTAATCCATTACAAACATTACCAGAACCAATCAAAGAATTATTACAAACAAGGTCAACATATTGTTTATAGAACCTCCACTCATAATCTAAAGACATTAACATGACCACGGATACGATATTCCTTCTAATATCTGGAGCAAAGAGGACGTCGTGCAATAATAAAGTCCGGCCGTTGTCGAGAACTAGCTTGCATGTTCCGACGCCTTTGACTTCAACGCGAGTGTTGTTGCCGACGTATATCCACTTTGTTCCTTGAGTTATCTTTCGATACTCTACGAAGAACCTTCTGTCCTTCGCTACGTGGTCTGTGGCCCCTGAATCAATCAACCAAAAATAGTTAGATTCAGCAAGAAACATGGAACCAGAAACACATATGTAACTAGCCCTACAAGTTACCTTATCACTTCCATCCGTACACTTACGGGCGAAGTGACCGTACTTGTTGCACTTAAAGCACTTGATCTTCTTCAAGTTTTTCTTCTTTGAGTGCACATTCTTTTGCCACTTTTTGTTCTTAGTCTTCTTTGAGGTTTCCGGTTCTTGCTTTCGTTCGTTCACAAACCTTAAGCGTTTATTCTTCCGCTTATTTCCTCCATGTGAGGAACTAGCGGCCACGTGCACTTCTGCACTTGGTTTTGCGGCTTGAATCCGCTCTTCCTCGAGTTCGAGGTGTTTTGATACATCGCTTAAAGTTTTAATGCACTCATTATGAGTGAGGTGCATTTTCATGTTATCCCAGCTATCTGGGAGTGAACGAATGACTGCTTGGATTTGCTGTTCATCAGACAGCGTAACACCCGCATCCTTCAATTCAGATATGAGATTCGCCATGTGGCGGAGATGCTTTTTCATAGAATGATCTCGTCGCATCTTGTACGAATCAAATTGAATATTTAAGGAGCGGAGTTTGGTAACTGAAGTTCCACCAAACTTTATCTCTAGCTCAGACCATATGTCTTTGGCTAGGTCGAATTCCCGAAATAGACGCATTATGTCATTGTCCATGGCGGACAGTAACGTAATACGTGCTATTTTGTTCTTTCGAGTCCAAGTATCATAAGCTTCCCGGTCCCTCTTGTGTTGGGCCGTATTGCCCAACTCAGGTTCTTCCATTATGTTTTGGAGTGTTTCGAGCACATCTTGCTCCTCCAAAACATATTGGATTTTAATTGACCAAAGTTTATAATTGTCGCCGTTGAGCTTTTCACCTTTGTTAAGCTCTGCGACAATGTTCTTAGAAGCGGTAGACATATTCGATTCAAAAAAATGCAAAGAAAATGAAAAACACGATCAAAATTCAATGCATAAAGTTTCGATTCTTTAAACACTTGATAAGTTCCTTGGATGCGTTGAAATGTTACTCTAGAATCGAGAAGTTCACTACGTTCCCAACTACCATCTAGAAGTAACTTTCAAAGTATCCCTCTTACTTATCTCAAGTAAAAAGAAATCAGAAATGATACCCGTATGGTACCAGCAGCGGAAAAATACTTTTGAAAAAACATATCTTTCAAAATAGAATAGGTGAGAGTTAGCGCAAAGAATTTTAGCGCAACAATTGCCAAGCCACGAGACCTGTTCTACACACCCATGGGTTAGATAACCATGGCCGGATCGTGGTAGGACTTGGAATTCTAAATTGCGCTATCCCGATTAAGGACGGGACATAACCTATTTGAAAATACCTTTTTCAAAAATTTGAAAACACATTGGCTAATCTCCGTAGAGTAGAGCACAACGTTATAAGTTCATTGGCTAATCTCCGTAGAGTAGAGCACAATGACATGGCTAATCTCGCATGAAGTAGAGCATTACGGCTAATCTTCAAGGAGTAGAGCACTACGGCTAATCTCGCATGAAGTAGAGCACTATGGCTAATCTTCAAGGAGTAGAGCCCAAAAAAAACTTCATTAAAACGTTAGTCCCGTATGAACTAGTCGGCATTGTGGTTAGCCCCGTATGGGCTAATCGGCACATTCGAGTTTGGCCAAGACCTTTTGTCACCCCGTATGGGTCAGTAGGCAAGTTTGCAATCGACCCAGACCTTCTGTCGGATTGGTCGACCAAAAACACCAAATTGGTCGACCAATTTTTGGTCTGCAACAGCTTCCCGGCCAGGGCCTCTGCCCTGGCCGGGGCTTGGCCAAGGGGCCGGCCAGGGCCTCTGCCCTGGCCGGCCAGGGGCCCTGGCCCCTCGGCCAGGGCCTCTGCCCTGGCCGAGGCCGGCCAGGGCCGGCCATGCCCTGGCCGAGGCCAGGGCATTGGCCCTGGCCTCTGCCAGGGCCGGCCAGGCCCTGGCCGAGGCCAGGGCGCCGGCCCTGGCCACTGCCAGGGCCGGCCAGGCCGGCCTGGCCTTGGCCGGCCATGGCTTGGCCATGGCCGGTCATGGCCAAGGCCATTTTGGGCATTGGCCGGCCATGGCCCCTTTGGCCATGGCCGGCCACCCCCTTGAATGGGGTTGCCGCACACATTCCTCCCCCTTGATGGGGTGGTCGCCGGTGGTTATTGGCCGTAGCCAACCCCCTCCGCAAGTGGAGGGGGGGTGCATGGCCTTCATAGCCCATTTGGCCATGGTGCACATGCACCAAATTTCTTCTTACCCGATGGAAATAACTACCATCATCTTCCTCGATGAAGCACCCGTTCGTCGATGAAGCACCCGTTCGTCGAGAAATTAGTTATTTCCTAATGGCCGTGTGCCAAAAATGAATAACATACTACGTGAACGGTCGGTTCTTCCCGTCACGGAGAGTTCCTACCATATCCGTAATGATAGGAGACCCTAACGTGAAAAGAACAACCGCTGCGTTCTCTCCGTCACGAAGCGTTCCTACCATATCCGTAATGGTAGGAGACCCATTCGTGAAAAAGACAACGACTCGTTCATAGTTTCGACGGGACGACGGTTTGACCGGGGCGAACCCATATGGCTCTGATACCAATGTCGGATCCTGCCAAAACAGAGTTAGGATCGATAATTAAAGTTGAAACTTACGCTTGCGTATGCGGAACGGTAGTCTCGGAACTTTGCCTTCGGATTCGCCACGACGGATCGAGTCTTCTCACGAACGGAGTAAGGCTACTAATCCACAATCTAAATCTCTATTTTAGATTAAGAACTTGGATAGAGGAAGAGAAAGGATTTCTGCAGAGCTTCGCTAGAATGAAGTTGCATGCATGAATGCCATGCAAAAGGTGTAAGAAATGGCTTACCCTTGGGTCTTATTTATAGCCCCCAAGGTAGTTATTTTAGGGTAAGTTGTTCCTTTGGAACAACTTAATTAAGGTGTACCATGATACATGGCACATTATAAGCTTAAGTTGTACCATATGCATGGTACAACATAAGCTTAAGATATTCCCCCTTTATTAGCCATATGTCGCATGCACTTATGCATATATAAAGCGACTTTCCTACTCATCCAGAGATCCTCTCCGAAAGGGAACAAATTCCCTTTGCACACGACTTCGTGTACGCGACGTTCGAGGTCCGTATTCCCTCGTACATCCCCCACAAGGGTGTACAAACGTCTTTCATATCCAACAGAAGGCCCAGCCACTTCACCCTCGGGGGCACCCGATTAGCCCCCATTCGGCCAGATTAACCGCCCCTCAGGATCCGTGATCCCATAATGGCCATTAACGGACCCATTAATGGGCCACCTCTCCACTACGCACGAGTGGGAGGAGGCGGAGGCTGATCGTGGGGACGTGAGAGGAGGCAGGACGTGGGGCAATCACGAGGGACCCTATAAGGGGAATGCCAGGACGACGGAGAAGGGGATCGAGACTCAGGTAATCAACAGAGAGGTACTCCATCAACGACCTAGGCATTCGCCACTCCATTTCCTCCCTCCCCCAAACTCGCGCCGCCTGGGTTGACGTTCCGGCTTCCTTACAAGCCGGATCTCCCCCGTCGAGTATCCCTTCAGACCTTGATCTGACTTAGGCATCGAAGGGGATTTGGCCGGAACCTAGGTCCGGCCTCCCTGACGAGTTTCCTCATCTGTCCAGGAAGAAGATATCCGAAGCGTTGAGGCTACCCCTCAGCGTCGGTCGGCTACCCCCCATCGCAGTCGTCAGGTGGACGGCTGCTCAAGCACCAACCCACTTGCAAGGCGCCGAGACTACCCCTCGACGCAGATCCGACCGAGGCCGAGCGCGACCCAGCCGAGGCCGAGCGCGACCCACCGAGCCGAGGCTTCTCCTCAGCTCCCCGAAGGCATAGGATCGACGCTACCCGGGGACTCCCCCGTCTGCGCCCGTCCCTCCTTCCTCCCACGCCGAGAACAAGCGAGCTCGGCGATCCCAAGGGACCACCAAGTCGGCCCCTTGACCACGTTGACCACACAGCCGACGGTCAACGAACTGTGGTGAGAAAACACCCGTAAACATCTGACGCTGTCTGTGGGAACGAATTAACACCCACGTCAAACCACCAAGATGGAACCCATTGGCAACAGCCTGGGGCGCATGCCACCCATCCCGGAGGAGGGCGCATACCATGCCCCCGTCGAGAACCCGAACGGTCGCACTACCGGAGAGACCGACGACGCCCGGCTGCCACGCAGGGGAAACTCCGAGCCTATGCGCAGGAGACCAACACCAACATCCAAACTTTAGTCGTAATGATTCAACAGCTCGTTAGCAGCACTCCCACCCCCGAGGGTGGGGAGGGACGGGCCTACCGCCAGGAAGAGGATCACCGACCTCTTCACTCCGCCGTGGTTGCCGACCACGGAAAAGGAGTGCAGAACACAGAAAGGAGGTTCACCATGCCCGGTTTTTCCCCGGCGTGGTCTACCACTCCCACCTCATTCAGAGAGGGAAATGGGGGGGACTCGGTGTGGACGGACGACGTCTCAAGGACGGCCTCGTCCGCACGTTTGGGATCGTACAAACGTAGGCGGGATGATCGCCGATCAGCGAGCGTCCGGTCTTACCAGAGCGGAGGCAGCCGACGAGCAAGGGCCCACCACCAGAAGAGCCGGAAAGAATGTTCGCGCCGATCGAGTCCGGCACCCAAGCTGGCGAAGACCCAAGAGGAGGTTGATCACTCCATATTTTACACCTTTTTTCTGCATATTTGCATACCGTTTTGATCGCCCATATCACGCTTTTCACGATTATTCGACAATATTGCGATACTTTTCACTATTTCTTGTTTTTGTCGTATTTCAGGAAATATGGAGCGATTTGGATCGATTGTGAGATCAAGAGGATTTGCACCCACTCCGGAGTGTCAACCATGGCCCTTTTGAGGGTTATTCTGCAATGGAAGAGGAGTGGAAGAAGAAAGAACGTCGTAGGAGCGGCGGGGGAGCGAAAAGATGAAGATTGGGCATTTTCAGCATGCCACTCGGCCGAGTGAAGGAGTCGCTCGGCCGAGCAAAGAAGCCCGCTCGGCCGGCCAGATCGGACACGCAACAGATTGAGTATCAGCGTGCACTCGGCCGAGCATCGCCAGACCACTCGGCCGAGCACGGAGACACCACCCACCCGAGTGGCATCACGACGACGGCAAGCAAAAATCTCAGACTTACTGGAATCCGTCAGGCGATTGAGGGTTCCGACTCGGCCGAGTACCGATTGCCCCGCGGCCGAATGAGTAAAGCCACTCGGCCGAGTCACCTCCGAAGACGGACCCCCCAAGACCCCAGACTTACTGGAATTTTACAGGGTCTATCACTCGGCCGAGTAGAGAAGCCCACTCGACCGAGTAGAGAAGTCAACTCGGCCGAGTGATGCTGAGGACACGCAGCGCCCAGATTTTCAGACAGCCTCCCACTCTTTTGAAATCTGCTATCATTTCAGCAATCAAAGTATTTTTCTCATATTTTTTATGGATAGTAGACTTCATGAAGGTTCCAACGCCGTCAAGAACGCATAAATCGGAGGTCGGATGAAATCTGGGAAATTTCTGCAAGTTGATGCTGCAGTGCTGGAATCTGCATGTCAGTGTCACTCGGCCGGGTCACATATTCCACTCGGCCGAGTGCGGCCTGGGCCCAGATTTTAAGTTGCGGTTTGGGCTGTTTTTGGGCACGAATTTGAGGGGTTTTCTAGGGTTTTTTGCTAGGGTTTTGGGGGAGTATTTAAGGGGTTTGTAGCCACCATTAGAGGGGATCCCCATTATGTTTTCTTAGCCCCCAAGATGTTTTAGGAGGATTATTTTAGAGGTTAGGCCATGCCCTAGGCCCCCTCTTGGATCAAAGAGCTTGTATTTGGATTGGAATTCTTCATCTAAGCTAAGTATTTCTATTCTTATTATTTGAATCTTTGATTTTCTATCTTTTTATATGCAAGCAATGGTTTTTATTGATTCTTATATCCTTATTGCTATGCTTGAGTAGATTTGATGTTCTAGAGTTTGGGGATGAACCCTATGGATCCAATTTCATGTTTGTGATGAATGAATTTCTGAATTGCTAGGAGGTTAGGTTGTGATTGATTTACTACGGATAGCTAGGGATTTCCATCGATTTGGGATTTGCAAGAGATTGGATTCTAATCGATGGGAAGGCCTAGATATTCGATTTAGGTTTACAATTGGGTTTCTCTAGATTTGGTTTGCAAGAGATTGGACCAAAGCTAGGATTTTTAATTGTAAATCTATACCCATATTCGTTTGCAAGAGATTGGACGAATACGAACTATCACAACCTAGATCGTAACTCGAGTTTGCACGAGAGTGGGCTCGAGGAGCGATTGGACGATGATGTCGATCTTCATGCTAGCGGCTTAGGTTAGGGTTTGCAAGAGATTGGGCCCTAATCTAGGTTTGCTATAGACCGGCAATAGCGCGAGAGCGTGAGCTTGGTTCTCTATTCAGTTACGACTAGTTCACCTCAACACAAGTCTAGTAATATTGAGATTCACTATTCACAATGACGAATGACGATCCGTAGTGGGAATTCCCTAACCCTAGACGTCTTTATTTGATTTTATATCCCATACTTTGCCCGACGATTGTGACAGGATCGCCGCAAGGCAAATTCCCTCTTTTATTATATTGTATTTGAATCGATATTTAACCGAGTTCTCTATCTCCGACACCGACATCCACCACCATTGCCATTATATCATTCCATAACCATCTCCACCAATAAAACCATCGTAGTCAAACCAACCTAGGATAGATTGGAGCCAACACCACCTCCTCGTGTTCGATACCCGCTCGCCACTTTACCGTGCGCTTGCGGTAAAACTACAACCGTTCTTTGGGTCACATCCCGGAGCGATCAGAGGTCAAGCTTCCGTCGGCCACCTCGTTGCAGCCGAACGGCAAGGAGGCGGGCGAAGGGGAGCGACCCGGGTGCATCAGCAGAGAACGATGCCCCCTGACTCGGAGGATAACCGAGGCGCAGATACCCTCGAACTTCAAGGTACCGACACTGGAGAAATACAACGGCGTTAGCGACCCCGCGGATCATGTGATGGACTACGAGGGGTCATGGCGTTTCAGGGGGCCGATGACACCCTGCTCTGCAGGGGCTTCTACTCCACCCTACAGGGGGCCGTGCAGACCTGGTACCTCAGCCTGCCCAGTCGGTCGATAGACAGCTTCGAGGAGCTCACCTAGTTGTTCTGCAAGCAATTTATGGCCGGGCGGCAGGTAAAACCTGATTCGGAACACTTGTTCAATGTGGTACAGGGACCGGCCAAATCTCTGAGACACTTCATGCGTCGCTTCAACGTGGAGTGATTGAGCGTGGATAGCTGCCCTGAGCTGGTTGTGAAGGCGGCCCTGAAAAGGGGGCTACGACATAGGGGCTTGAAGAAATCGCTACACAGCGACCCACCGAAGGACCTCGCCGGAATCATGGCCCGAGCAGAACGCTTCATGCTGACAGAAGAGGCCCTGGCCATGGATGAGGGTAAGACCAGGCGTGGGACCAAGCGCGATGAGAACGAGCGTCGCGGCACGGAGGAGCATCGACAAGAGAAGAGGGCCAGAGGAAGACCACAGAGGGAAGAGCCCCGGCACTCCTCGGTGACCACCGCCCCGGACGTGATCCTAGCGCAAGCCCAGAAGGAGGGACATATGAGCCGACCTCCCCGAAGGATGAAGAAAGGCGGGAGGGATGAAGAGAAGTACTGCAAGTACCACAAAGACAACGGCCACGATACCGACGACTGTTGGCACCTGAAGAAAGACATCGAGAAGCTTGTGAGCCAGGGGCGCCTGAAGAACTCCGCCAACGACCCCGCCTCGGGAGAAGGAACGTCCAAACAGCATGACAAGGGAAAAAGGGAGAACGCGGTCCAGACGGTTACGCGTATCATCGAGTGAGGGGATAGAGTAAACAGCCGCCGCTTCACCGGGGGAGGGCTACCCTGCCAGAACCTCCCCTGTCTCTTGTCGCCTTTTCCTTTTTTCATTACTCCAAATGTACTGTCTCATGGAAATGAAGGCATACACTGTCAGTGCAAAGTCAATCACCTGTTTTGAGCAGACGATTCGGGACACATATGAGGACTCAATCAAGGCAACCACGGTTAACCATCAAGTGGGAGGAATGTCGCCCCCCAGAGAATTCGTCAGTCGAGCCCGAGGACCGAAGCGGACCGCCCGTTCGTAAGGCTGGGGGCAACTCTCCCAGCAGACGGGCACGATAGCCGGTCATAAGCCGAGGGGTACTCACCCCCCGCAGACCGAGCAAAACCACCCGCTCGAAAGGCCGGGGGCAACTCCCCCAGCCAAGGAGCACGACGACCGGTCATAAGCCGAGGGGTGCTTACCCACGCAGACCGAGTGAACCGCCATCTCCTAAGGCTGGGGGAAACTCCCCCAGCCGACAAGCACGACGGCCGGTCATAAGCCAAGGGGTACTCTCCCCCGCAGACCGAGCAAACCCGCCTGCTCGTAAGGCTGGGGGCAACTCCCCCAGCAGACGGGCACGACGGTCGGTCATAAGCTGAGGGGTGCTTACCCACGCAGACCGAGCGAACCGCCCGCTCCTAAGGCTGGGGGCAACTCCCCCAGCCGACGAGCACGACAACCGGTCATAAGCCGAGGGGTACTCTCCCCCGCAGACCGAGCAAAACCGCCCGCTCGTAAGGCCGGGGGCAACTCCCCCAGCAGACGGGCACGACAGCCGGTCATAAGCCGAGGGGTGCTTACCCGCGCAGACCGAGCGAACCGCCCGCTCCTAAGGTTGGGGGCAACTCCCCCAGCCGACGAGCACGACGACCGATCATAAGCTGAGGGGTACTCTCCTCTGCAGACCGAGCGAAACGCCCACTCGTAAGGCTGGGGGAAACTCCCCCAGCCAACGAGCACGACGGCCGGTCATAAGCCGAGGGGTATTTACCCCCGCGAACCGAGCAAACCGCCTGCTTGTAAGGCTGGGGGCAACTCCCCCA
Organism: Scilla litardierei; assembly: GCA_030789695.1. NCBI lineage: Eukaryota > Viridiplantae > Streptophyta > Magnoliopsida > Asparagales > Asparagaceae > Scilla > Scilla litardierei. The sequence goes on along the minus strand of CM061131.1, from coordinate 34,249,370 downwards.
GCCGACGAGCACGACGGCCGGTCATAAGCCGAGGGGAACTCTCCCCCGCGGACCGAGCGAAACGCCCACTCGTAAGGCTGGGGGCGACTCCCCCAGCCGACGAGCATGACAGCCGGCCGCAAGCCGAGGGATGACCTCCCTCGTGGACCGAGTGACCCACCCGCTCGCCAGGCTGAGGGCAATTACCCCGACGGACAGAATCGGCGGGAAGAATGACATCCCAAGCCTGGCGAGCCCGGGACAACACCCCTAGACGAGGGCGAAGTACGATGATCGGGCGGAAAAAATGGGCGACGCCCATCCGGTCAAGGAACATGGAAGGTTATTTCAAGGGGGAGGACCCCCGCAGAAGAGACCAGTGGCGTAAGAAAAGCTGACTAGAAGAAATCGTTTTTATTAATGGCATGGGTTACATATCACTCAGCAACATCCTTTCAAGCACTGTTGTTGACAACAAAATTTGTCACCCAAGAAAAGAAAAGGGGGGACAGGGTACGAGGGCTCTTTAGGGGTCCGGAGCGCGAGAGATAGCGTCATCCGGGGCCTCGCCTTGCTCTGAGTAGTGGGGATCGGCGTGTCCCGGTGGAGGGAGGATCGGCTCCCGAGCGAGCTCCGCGAACTGCCGGAACGACTCCCTGACGACCTCCACTATGCGAGGGGCGAGGAGGTCCTCATAAGTCCCGAAGACCTCCCTCAGGACCGACGCAATCTTCGGCCTTATGGCCGTGTCGACGCCCTTCTCAGCCTCCTCGGTGAAACGGAGCCTCCAACGCAGCTCGGTGAGTTGGCCCCAGAGATCCTCCCTCTCCCGCCGAAACTTTTCTTCCGCTTCTCGGCTCAAGTCATGGACATCCACAAGATCTCGTTTGAGATCATGTACTTGAGACTCGAGCTCGTCGGCACAACGGCGTTGCTGCCGAGCTTCCATGCGGGAACCTTGAAGGGCTACGTCAGCCTCCCCAGCCCGAGCGCGCTCCCGATTTAGGGAATCCTCGAGGTTTCTCAATCGGGTCGTCCGGCGTTGCGCCTCAACAGCCATCGCGGTGGCCTGCAAACGAAAGAGAGGTGGATTATACCAAGGAAGATCGAAGGGCAAGGTCGAACCTGTCGGAGATGACCGACCAGAGAGTCCGACAATATGTCCACGGGGGACAACTCCAAGAGGGAACGGTCCCCCAGGAGGACGGAGTCCGCCGCCGGCCGATTCGCCAAGGCCATATCAAGGGGCACCGAGTCCCCGGGGGGGATCAGCCGGTCCCGCTAAGGCGCTCGACGGAACACAGCCTGCCCCCAAGACCGAAGGGGTAGCCGAGGAAGTGATGACGACGTGGGCGGCAGGGTCGGCCGCAACGGTCAGCACGATTTCCTGGCCGGGATCCGTCGGCACGACGGAGGGAGCCGGAGAGGCGGCGCGCCCGCCATTCTTTCGCGACTTCTTCCCGTGGGGGCCAGCGGTAATTGGGGGAGAGCACTTGCGACTCCCGCCCGCGGACGGCCGAGGAGCCGATCCGGAACCCTCAACAAGGAGGGGGTCGGTCCCAGTGACCTCTCCTCCAGGGGGACCCGATGCGACCCGTGGGGGAGACTTGGCCTCAATTCTCCCCGAAGGAGTCTCGGACCGGCGCAACTCTTCATCTACAGAGCGGCGAGGCGCCCGTCTGGAAGAATTCCCACGGCCCCGGCGAGATCCCAGCCGAATAAGCTCGTCAACATCGTGGGTGAATTCGCGGCCAGCCATCCCTGCGAGAGGAAGCGAAATCAGGGTGAGCTAGAGGTTAAACAGAAGGAAGGGAGACAACTTACCGGGGGACCACAGAGTGCACTTAAGAAGCAGGTCGTCCAGCAAATGCCAGACCGACCTCTCCTCAAGAGAGAGTGACGACAGGAGGTGGACCGCGGCCCGCTCGGCCTCGGATAAGGTTACCGCCCTGTCGGTTTGTTGCGAACTCCCCCAACCTGTCAAGATCACTGAGACCCGGGGAAAGACAACGAAAACAAAGCTAGAGTCCCAGTTCCCCAACCAAGTGGGCAGACTGAGCAGGCACACCCGCCCCGCACGGGCTCGGAGGTGCAGCCAAGATCCGAGGCCGACCGTCTGGATCCGGTAAAAGTGAAAGAGGATGGGGAGAGACGGCTCCAGGCCGTGAGTGATACAAAGCGTAATGAACCTGGTCAGCACCGCGACAGAGGATGTCGTTAGCTGGCATATGGCGACTTTCAAGGAATCCGTGAATTGAATGATAAACGGGTGGAGGGGGAAGCAGAGCCCCAGATGGAACATCTCGACGTAGATGCCGACCTCGTTACTCCGCGGGAAGCAGATCTGCTCGTCTCCAAAGGGAATCCGGACGTCATAGGGATGACATAAGTACATCTCTCGTATTTCCCTAGTGACTAAGAAAGGGGCCATAGATGACGACCGGATGATCGATGGAGGGATGCATAATCGCTCGGAAGACGAGGCCACATCGTCCCCAACGGGATCCGGAAAAAGTTTTCCTTTCCCTTTATCCGGGAACCCCGGGGGCGGCGAAGGAGCTTTGAGCCCCGAGGGATGGGCACGATCGGAACCAGGCGTCGGTCCGCCAGGACGTGTATCACCTATTCTAAGCATGGCCATAGCCCGAGTTAAAGAGTGAAAGAATTACCTTGTTAAGAGCTGGGAAGAAGGCAGATGTCGGGAAGAAGAAGCTGGTAGAACGGAGATCAAGAAGGAATGAGCGCGAAAGAGTTGAAGCTCGAGGGATTGGAACGTATATATAGATGACGATGGTTGGATCTGAACCATCAAGGGAGAGCGGGTGGCGACATCAAGACGGTTGCGATGCTTCGAAAACTGCACCAACGAAAGTTCAAACGGAGCGGTAATAATGACATTCATTTAATAGCGGAACCTCGACTGACGCACCCGTCGGATCATGAAAGAGTCACATCACCCGAACCGAACCGACGGAAGCCGAACGGCCCCGAGCGATGGGGGCAATTGTTACGACTAATTTGGACCAGCCCGAATTACAACGGCCCACGGCCCAACCTCAAAGGAGGCGCCCACTAGAGAAGACGGGCCCGCCCGGAAGGGCCCACGGACGGGGTTGAAGGCCCAGCCACTTCACCCTCGGGGCACCCGATTAGCCCCCATTCGGCCAGATTAACCGTCCCTCGGGATCCGCGATCCCATAATGGCCATTAACGGACCCGTTAATGGGCCACCTCTCCACTACGCACGAGTGGGAGGAGGCGGAGGCGGATCGTGGGGATGTGAGAGGAGGCAGGACGTGGGGCAATCACGAGGGACCCTATAAGGGGAAGGCCAGGATGACGGAGAAGGGGATCGAGACTCAGGTAATCAACAGAGAGGTACTCCATCAACGACCTAGGCATTCGCCACTCCATTTCCTCCCTCCCCCAAACTCGCGCCACCTGGGTTGACGTTCCGGCTTCCTTACAAGCCGGATCTCCTCCGCCGAGTATCCCTTCAGACCTTGATCTGACTTAGGCATCGGAGGGGATTTGGCCGGAACCTAGGTCCGGCCTCCCTGACGAGTTTCCTCATCTGTCCAGGAAGAAAATATCCGAAGCGCCGAGGCTACCCCTCAGCGTCGGTCGGCTACCCCCATCGCAGTCGTCAGGTGGACGGCTGCTCAAGCACCAACCCACTTGCAAGGCGCCGAGGCTACCCCTTGACGCGGATCCGACCGAGGCCGAGCGCGACCCAGCCGAGGCCGAGCGCGACCCACCGAGCCGAGGCTTCTCCTCAGCTCCCCGAAGGCAGAGGATCGACGCTACCCGGGGACTCCCCCGTCTGCGCCCGTCCCTCCTTCCTCCCACGCTGAGAACAAGCGGGCTCGGCGATCCCAAGGGCCCCCCAAGTCGGCCCCTTGACCACGTTGACCACACAGCCGACGGTCAACGAACTGTGGTGAGAAAACACCCGTAAACAATTACTATGCTTTCGTCCATATATAGCATTATTATACAATTATATCATTGAATTGATGGGTTTCTATGTTTATTGAATCATGCACTAGTCTACCCGTAGAGGGGTCCTAGGAAGATGATGTGCCATGAGGCATTATCTGCATACAGAAAACCTTTAGAGGTGCCCTAGGAGAGTGATGAATCGCGAGGTTCATCTATTCACACGCTTATGTTATGAAATCGATGATTTCCCAAGATGCAAATTCTACTATTTTTGAATGTTTGACTTTCCAATCTCACATACCTTGGCCTAGATATAAGATTGAGTAATCCAAAGGAGATTGGATAGCATAGTAGACTATTGCCCTAACAATAGCATCACACACACACACACACGCACACACTTCCTCGCTATTTGCCCATCCGATCATCCAATCCTAGTTGTCGTAGATTAGGTTGGTCGTTTCACCCATCTTTTTCCCATTATCCCATTAGTGAGGTGGTTGTACCAGCACCATCGATTTCCCATGATTAGTTGAGACTGCGAGTGTAGAACGAGTAGTCCCTATGATTCGACCATGTGCTCACCAGGAACTTTATTACTTGACGACCTCCTACAATTGGGAGCGTGCGCAATCTTTTGTGCAAGTCATGTACTCGAACAGTCTAATAAATTGGTTGATGGGTTTGGGTTTTATGTTCGACCCGAACCTGTTTATAGAAGGCCGGGTTGACGGGTTTGGGTTTTATGTTCGACCCGAACCTTTTTATAGCAGGCCGGGTTGATGGGTCAGTTTATATGCAACACTGTATACAAGCCCCATCCGTAGATATATCTAACTTTTTTTAAATAACATGCCATGCTTGTATCGAGCCAAAAATCCTATGCTAAACCCTATTGCACTTGCTCATGGGAGCACAAGAGACAACTATTCTCTTCACTGTTTGCACAGCAGATGAGGCATATTCTTCATAGGACCTTTTTATAGGATAGACTTTCTAGAATAGCATAGCATGATTTTTTTTTAATTAAAAAAAAGCTTAAAATCTCAAACAACATTCAAACAATCATCATAAACCCACCATGAATTCTCATAACCAAATCATTCGAAGATCATCAAAGAGAGAGAATGCATGCACATTGCATCATCTCTGACGTGGGTCTTTTTTTAAGGCAAAAAAGTAGCTCTATGTGACCAGCGTAGGATAAAAGTGACACGAATTGTATCATTTTTTTCACATACTTGGGCCAATCAAGACTCGAAATGAGATTAGCACAAAGTATAGAACAAACTCATTAAGGTTAAAGACAAAAATAAAATTAAGAAAAGAATTACAAGTTGGACAAACCAAAGGCCACAATTTACATGATATTGATCTCCCCCACAATATTACTGCTTCGCCCCCGCACTCTCCACTGCGACCCACCCCAATCCATTAGAGCCGATGATAACTAATCAAGTACGCCATCACATCAACGTCTAATCCGAATCGGAATCGACGATCGAGATCTTCCGTCTTTATTTTATCCGTTTTCACTTTTCTCCCTTTGCGAAGATCTGCTGACCTGGCGCCAGGATTGCCATTGGATCGTACCTCCGCTTCCGGCCGACGAATCTGGGCCACTCCTTCCCGTAGTGCTGCGCCCACTCCGCTTCTGTCTCGTAGTGAGGGAGGTACATCTTGAAATCGTAGCCGTTGGCTTGGCAGCACTCGGTGATCCGACGGTTCTGATCGACCAGGTCTTCGACCGGCGGTCCGTTGGGGAAGGGTCTGCTGAACCGGAGCAGCGCCACGAGGTAGAAGATCTCGCTGTCAGGTAGGGCCACCGAGGTCCGTGGGTCCCACCTGCAAATGCGCCAATTGAGCGTTTGGGGGTGAATAAAGCTGGTTCGTTTTTTTTAATTAAAAAAAAGTACCCAGACAAAGGTGGGGCCCTTGGGACAGACGAATGTCTCAAAAGAACGGCGAGCGAAAACTTTTCGTGCGCGAACAATTGAATTGTTCGGCTCGCGCCCACAATGGGCGGAACCCGCCAAAAAAAACTCGGTGGGGACAAAGCAGAGCTTATTACTGTGGGGAATATTGCGATCACATGGTTTGCCCTTGTCTTTTCCCCAAATGGCATCTGTGTCCTTTCGTATCTCGCTCAAGCCAACGATCCAAATCCCACGGATTCTTTTCCTCAACGGCATGAACCCTCAACTTTTCAAAATTTGCATCCCAACCCCCCAAGCAATTTATTACTCAAAATGCTAAAAGAAAAAAAAAGAAAATTGCGGCAGACTTACTTGCTTCTGACCAGTGGGTAGACTAACATCGGGCCACCAATTCCATCCTTGAGTATTTTTTTAAACACGTTCCGATCGAAATCAACGATGTCCAACGACGAAACCAAGAGATTGAGCCAAGGATGAGGAGCATTCCAGCTCCCATTCGCACGTGCCTCCTCCTCCGCCCTCTTAACACGTGTGAGGAAGTCCACGTAGCTGACCTCCGCGCTGAACTCCAGCCCACGTACGTACTCCAACGGCCGCAGCAACTCGGCCGCCCTCTGCAAAAAGGTCGAAAAGAAAAGGGGGTTATTTGAAACATCTAGGTATTTTCAGTTTCTAACAACGACAAACTAAGGATCCCTTCACGGGCGCGTCAGTGGCATTTACGTCAAATCACAGTTCCGTGGACGTACGCGCGTAACCCAAAAGAAACAAAGGAAGGGCATATCCGTAATTGGCTAATAAGCAAAGAGGCAATATGGGAATAAATGTGACGTGTCAGAAAATCCAGCGGGAGATGCACGACGGAGACATCAGCAACAGTGCGCGACTGAACTGTCTGGCAAGGAGCTCACAATACCAAAACTACCCATTCGTTTTTTCGCTAATTACCTTATCCGCGTTGTCGCCTTGCAGATAGTGGAGCGCGACCTCGAGGCAGTAGAGAACCGGGCCCGACCCGGGCGGGACGAGGCCCCCGTCGAATCCGCAAGCGGGCGACAGCGGGACGGATCCGTACCCGTTAACGGGGTCGTCAGAGTTGACAAAGGCAAAGCCCTCCACGTAATCGAACGCTTCGGCTTCGGGTCGGGTCACGAGAAGCTCCGCATCCTTCTTGTAGTCCTCGAAACGAGCGTACACCACCCTTATCCACTTCACCTGTTGAGAAAAAGATGGTTAAAAAGGTTAAATTTTCAGATACAGCTAAAATTTTACGAAATTTGCATGACAAGGCATAATTTAAACAGTCTAATTATTTGGCGATCAACTCACGTGCATCTTTGGCTGTTAAGAAAATACTGGTTGCTTACGTATTTATCCATTGGTAGTAATTTATTAACAGGAATGAATTTTTGCAGGAAACCCCTTGTACTTCTGGAGCAATTGCACTGAGCTCGGATCACGGGCGGAGAGCTTACCATGTCAGGGGCGGGGAACAGTGGGATTCGGGCCCGGGTAATGACTCCGAACTGTCCGAGCCCGCCGAGGACAGCGAAGAAGAGATCCGACCCGTGATCCCTGGAGCACACGTGGCACTCGCCGTCGGGGGTCACGACCTCCAGCTCCGTGACGTTGCTGACCTGGGGGCCGTGACGGAACGCCTGGCCGCTGATGCCGCCGTTGGATAATGTCCCGCCCACGGTCAGGTCGAGGTAGTCGGTCCACGAGGCGGGGGCCATGCCGTGGGCCCGCACGCTCCACGTCAGCAGCTCGTCCCAGAGGGCCCCGGCGCTGACGTCGGCGGCGGCGGGGGAGGAGGGGCCCGCGGGGGCGAGGCGGAGGGGCGGGCCAAGGGAGCGCATGTTGAGGACGAGGCCGGAGTGGGCCTGGGCCTGGCCGTGGACGGAGTGGCCGTTGCCGCGTGGCGCGACGGGGAGGGAGGAGCGGGAGGCGAGGTGGAGGGCCTCGCTGACGTCAGCGGAGGACTGCGGGTGGAAGACGGCCTTGGGCCGGGTCCGGACGAGGCCCCCGAAGTCGGACCCGAAGCACGGGTCGGAATATTCGGAGGAATATTCGTTGTCGTCGTTGCTTTCGGCATGGGGGATGAGGGAATTTTTGCTGCCGCTGCTGCTGAGATAGGCGGCGGCGGCGACTTGCATGACGGCGGCGGCGGCGGACGGGAAAGGATCGGCGAGGAGGGGGTGGAGGGAAAATAAGCGGGGAGATTAATTGACGGAGTGGGTGTGTGGGTGCGTGGTGAGTTATATAGACGTCAAGGGGACGTCAGAGAGAGAGAGAGAGGCAGGAATTGAGTTTGCTGCTTTTAAAAAAAATAAATAAATAAAATTTTGAGGAAATTCACTCAAAAAAAAAAATTTATGTTGGGGGGAAGAAATTGTGATCCGGAACGAGGTCTGCTTTTGTCTGCCACTCCTTTTTTTTAGATGAATGGAATTGAATTTCAGAGGGGAGGAGGTGGGGGGACCGGTCTTCTTTCTTAATACCAGACAGACGATATAAAGGACTGAGGAGGGATTTCCGAGAAAAGATTTCTACTTTTTTTGGTTGCTACTTTTTCCTTCTATATTCTAATTTAGGTTCATCTTTGTTTTGAGATTTCAACAATCAAATTTTCAATAAAAAATGTTGCGGAAATAAAACGATGCAAATTATCACAATATAAATTAAAATAAACAAGTAATCATAACCAAACTAGATAAGCAATAGCGCAAACACTAAGAAGTATCCTGGTTCGGGCTCCCTGTCCAAAAAGTCCTCTATGACAGCTAGAAAATGGCCAGTTTTCTAACGCCAATTCAGTAAATGACTAGTTGATTAGTCAATTAGTGCTTAACCATTAGTCGACTAGTGTTTTGCCAGTAGTTGCTTAATGGTAAAGCATTGGTCAACTAGCCTAAGATGCTAATGTTTCAGTTTTTTATTAGTCGACTAGGGGTTCTACATTGGTCGACTAATAATGATAAAAATGTACATTTTGGGTTAGAAGCTAAGGGGTTTGATATGGATCAAAACCACGATAAACCTAAGTCGTTTCTATGGTTTCTTGTGTATGTGTGTGGCATCTTCAAAGCTTTAACGAATGATCTATAAGACAAGAAAATAAGATTACATCGAATACATGATCAACACTCGAAAGCTTAATTGATGTTGTCATTAGTCCATCTTTTTGTCATCGATGTCTTATTCAATATTGTTGCTTTGATGATGTTCTTAGCATTCAAATACTTGTCATCCACACTTGGTCTTTGGTCCTTCACGGGTGCAAAATATTGCACACTACTCCCATGTATAGGAGGTCGTCAAGTAGTAAAATTCATAGTGAGCCAAGAGCCGAACACGGGGACAACTTGTACACGTATTGCAACGATGATTGACTTGGGGAAAATTTTTCAATGTGAGTAATACCACCTTTGAGGGGGAAGGATTGTTGGTTGAAAATAATGATTAGCTAAATATGTAGACAAATTAAAGTGAATGGGTCATTGTGGTAGTTAGGCATGTGGATATCATCTCAATATATAACTCAATCTATCATCCGGCTAGGGCATGACAAATCGGAAGATCTAGCTTTCACAAACAAATGTAGTTACAAAATATAGTTGATGGATCATCAAGACAATAGGCATGAAAAGCACAATGAGATTCCTCTCGGTTTCTCTCCCCTCTTGGGGTTTGCCCACTTAGGTCTTAACAAACAATGATATGGAATGATGATCCATCAAACATAAGCATGAAAATGTGCAAGAGAATGAACATCCAAAGCATAACACACCATCAACTAGACCATCACCACACAAGAGAGGCTTTAGCCACTCATCACAAAGAAAGACATCATTATCATTGCCAAAAATATCATCAAAGGTTCATACAAGTGATCAAGATGTAGATAAACAAGAAAATTGAAATTTTTGGCTTTAAAGAACCACCTTTGTAGATGAATCCCAGCTGCAAGCTTCTTCCCACGTTGGGTTTCCTTCTTCCCTAAGCTCCTCTCATATTGGCTCATGAAAAATCTAAAATGAGGATTAGTTTAACCCTAAGAAAAGATGAGTATTTATAACCCTCTCCCCTCATACAATCAGCACCCTTGGATCAAAGATCAGGGGTCAGCCTCTTAATATCTTAAGTTTCAGATTCGATTCGAGTTGGATGAAAAAGTGTGAAGATTTGCTTTTAGAAATCAACTGCCTAAAGTCGAGTGCAGCAGTCAGACGTCTGGAGTGAAGGCTATAGACATCTGGTCTCGGGCGCTTTAAGCTTTAGTTGGTCTCTTAGCCACCTGATGGAATGTCCCAGTTGTCGGGTCCAGTCAGCCACTTCAACTTTGAGTGGTTGGGTCAGATGTCTGGTCAGATGCATCAGACGTCTGGATGCTTGTCTGCTCTAGCTTGAGTGCAGCAGCTAGGCGTCTAGTTTGAAGCTTCTATCCATCTGGTGTATCTGTGTATCAGTTGCTTGGATTGATTAGACGTCTGTTCTAGCTTTTTTAGATGTCAGAGTGGCATGAGATGTAATATTTTTCAACTCTTTGTTTTGTGGAGCTCTTGAGGCGACTGTAGCTAACAGTCTAATGGGATGGTCCAAACGTCTGGAGTTCAATGTCCGGACATCTAATTGACTCCCATCAGACGGTGTCTTCTTGAAAATGTGGCAAATGATTCTGATCTCAAAAAAATATGGAAAAATGTTCATTGTATTCAGAAAATTATCTACTTCGATTTAAAAAATAGTGGAAGACAAAAATAATCCATAAAATTGATGTTTTTATGCATAAACAAATAACAAGCTCTAATTTCATGTGATGTTCTAAAAGCGTTAATATTAGAGATCAATTGGATAACATATGTGCACAAAAGGCAACCAGATGAGGGGATAAAGCTGCAATATTTCACCTGAATAAGTCCGTTGTCTTTTGGTAAAAGTATCCTAACAATTACACAAACACATTAGTCCAAACATTATGTTTGATCATCATCAAGACATATATTGTGGATTCTAATACACAACACTATCTGTTCATTCCGTCTATCTTTTTCTCTTTCGGTTTTCTTTTTATTTTCTTCTTTGCTTTCGTACTGAGAACCATGCCTTAATAATCAAATATATACCAAGACATTGATTAGTGACAATAATCATTAAAATTAACATGTTATATTAAGTCAAAAATTGGTATCATTATTGTTAGTGTGCGGGTACTATTAGTGCACGGGTACGAATCCAATTTGGATATTCGCATACCCGACCTGTTTAGCATCCACGACCTACTACCCTCTGTGCTCTTAGCGGGATACAACCAAGTCAGACGATTGGGTCATTTGACCGTTGGGCTGGCATCGACATTCCGGGGAGAGCTAAGGGGGCCGAGTAAATGGGCACCCGTTAACTCGAATCCCGAAGAAGATCGTGCCCCAATCAATGAGGGACGATTACACATCATCAAGTGGGAATTACCTATAAATAGACCGACGTACGAAGGTAAAGGTGTTCCATCTCTAAGGTACGAGGTCTAAGACATAGAACTCTACTTTCTTAGCTTACATTTCTTATATTCGAGCTTGCGTCGCCAGTCTTGAGACGAACCTCCGTGGGTCGATCTCAGCTGCTCCATGATCCATCCCTGTCTTAAGTTCCATTTTAACTTAAGCATCGGAGTTGATTTGGGTCGAAACCTAGATCCGACCCCCTAACGAGTTCTTGTGATGCAGATCGACAGTCATCATCTAACATCGAAGGTCGACATCGAGCTTCCCAGCCTCAAACGATCAACACAACTATCGCTCGAAGGTCAATCGAAGGTCGCATGATCTCCAACTAACATCATTCGACCCTGAACCAAAGGTCCCACTCCAATTACTGACGAGTCTTCGACTCAGCATCTCGAGTCTACGTCAGCTCGACAACTGTATCGGTCAATTTTGGCCTTATCAATTTGGCGCCGTATGTGGAAAACCACGAGTTGACATCCCAATCGACGAACTACTCGACCATGTCGACTCGCCCATTCACATCCTCAGAGGTTGCCACGAGACCTCTCAGCGTCGGACTCATCGGCATGATAACGGGAGGTCCCCCGCACTCGGAGTTATCAACCTCTCTCCAAAGCTCCTACACTGGGAGGTTGATGCCAGTATTCGTGGGGGCAGAAGCACCCAAGAGATTCTACACCACCTATCTTCTTCTCGGATGAAGATCTAGAAGGTGTAGAGCTATCACACGATGATGCCGTCGTCGTCACGGCCACCATTAAAGAGATCGTCGTGAAAAGGATGGTTGTTGACGTTGGAAGCTCGTGCGACATACTCTTCTTGGCTATGTTGAAGAGGATGAAAATGTCATCCGTGGGGTTGACGCCTTGTACGGGACCCCTGGTGGGATTCATCGGACATTCCGCCCCGATAGCGGGCATCATCACCTTACCGGTGACCCTCGGTACGTATCCTCAACAAATCACTCGCTTAACCAGTTTCATGGTGGTGAAGATCAACTCGGCGTATAACGGATCATCGGAAGACCACTACTGAATGCCATAGAAGCGGCGGTCGCAACCTTCCATCATATGATCAAGTTTCAGACCCCTGAGGGAGTCGGAAAGGCAAAAGAGAATCGGAAACAGGCACGGTCGTGTTACACGCTGTCCACCGACCTGAGGAGGATCGAGTAGATGGATCCAGTCGACCCACAGATCGAAGATCGACGGCTTGCCGCAGTCGAGGAAATGGAGAACATCCGAATCTCCAAAGAGGAAGGAAAAAACCATCTCTATTGGGTTGATGCTCCCTCACGACCTAAAGGAACAGTTAATAGCCCTCCTAAGAGAGCATGCCGACATCTTCTCGTGGACCCCAAAGGATATGCCTGGCATTGACCCCGAGGTGGCATCCCACAAGCTGGAGGTCGACCCGACCTCCAAACCCATGAATCAAAAGAAGAGAAATGTGGTAGGCAAAAAGATGAAAGCCACGATCGAAGAAGTGGGTCGACTTCTAGAAGCTGGCTTCATTCGGAGATTCAAGTACCCTGAATGTCTCTCAAACGTCGTGATTGTCAAGAAGGCAAACTGCAAATGGCGAATGTGCGTCGACTTCACTGATCTCAACAAAGCGTGCCCAAAGGATAGCTACCCCTACCACGAATCGACCATCTGGTCGATAGTGCTTTGGGCTACAAGCTTCTCAGCTTCATGGATGCCTTCTCAGGATATAACCAGATTCAAATGTCGCAAGAGGATGAGGAGAAAACTTCTTTCATCACTGGTCAAGGTATTTTCTATTACACCAAAATGCCATTCGGTTTGAAAAATGTAGGGGCCACGTACCAACGCATGATGAATGACGTCTTCGAGGCTCAAATAGGACGAAACCTAGAAGTCTACGTCGATGACATGTTAGTCAAGTCGGAGAAGCCAACGGATCACATCGTGGACCTCCGGGAGATATTTGCACAAATCCGACGATACAACCTTCGGCTAAACCCTGCCAAATGTACCTTCTGGGTTCGATCGGGAAAGTTCCTCGGTTTCATGCTGACGAATTGAGGGGTCGAGGCCAACCCCAACAAGATCACTGCTATCATCACGATGAAGGAGCTCTCGACTCTCAGAGAGCTCCATAGGCTAATGGAAGGATAGCAGCCTTGGGACGATTCTTGTCTAAGTCAGCCGAGAGGTCATTACCTTTCTTTAAGGTGTTGAGAAAGGCGATAGCCTCTGCATCGAGTGACAAGAGAGTCATAGAATGGGATGCATACTGTAAAAAATCTTTCTCTAAGATGAAGGAGTACCTTCGCACCCCACCGCTCCTGACCAATCAAGATAAAAATGACCAGCTCATCATCTACCTAGCCGCAACCAAGGAGGCCGTAAGTTCGACGCTCGTCAAAGAGGACGTAGGGGTACAACGGCCCATTTACTACGTCAGTCAGGTTTTTCGAGGCGCGGAGATCAACTACTCGAGGATGGAAAAGATGGCTTTCACACTGGTCCAATCCGCAAGGAGGCTGCGACCGTATTTCCAAGCTCACACCATCTTGGTCCTCACCGACACTTCCTTAGAGTAGATCATGTAGAGGCTCGATCGTTCAGGGAGAATGACGAAATGTGGGGTCGAACTAAGCGAGTTCGACATCCAGTTTAAATCAAGGACCGCCATCAAAGGGCAGGCTCTCGCCGACTTTATCTTCGAGCTCACCTACAACGATGGCCCCCCGAGAAGAGGTTTATGCAACTAGCGCACTACCTTAGGCTACCCCTTTTCCTCAACAAGCATCAACCCACCCAGTAGAGCAGAAGATGCAATTGAATACGAGGGAACCTGGATCGTACAAGTCGACGGTTCGGCCACACAAGCTGGAAGCGGAGCCGGAACAATCGTCCAAACATCCGCGGGCGATATATTCGAATACGCACTCCGCTTCAATTTCCAAACCACTAATAATGGTGCGGAATATGAAGCGGCCATCAACAGACTCTGACTGGCTCGGGGCGAGAGTGGTCCAACTACTCAGCGACTCCAGTCTTGTTGTCCACCAACTGAATGTGACCTTTGAGGCCAGCGACGACTCAATGCAGAGTTACATGTAAGTCGCTAAAATAGAGCTCGCCAAATTCGCACGCATAAAAATTCATCACGTGCCAAGGTCGAAGAATCATCGAGCTGACGCCTTGTCGAAGCTTGCATCCTCCTCCCCTATGGGACTCGGTCGGACCATGTATGTACAATGTCTACCCATCCCAGCGAGCTGGCACAGGAACTGCTAGACCTCGATCAAGAGATCACGTGGATGGACCTGATAATTCGTTACCTCAACACGGGAGAGAAGCCGACCGACCCGGTGGAAGCACGAAAGCTAGAACTGAAGGCCTACTGATTCGTCCTACTAAATGGTTCATTGTAAAAAAGATGATGGACCAGGTATGACATCTTCCCATATCTTAATGTTTAGCCCTACAGGAAACGCACTACGTGATCCAAGAGATCCACAAGGGCGACTATAGAAACCACTGTAGAGGGAAGTACATAATCTTGAAAGCCGTTAGACAAGGATATTTTTGGCTAACGATATTCAAAGATGCCGTCGAATAAATTTGGCGGTGCTCGACTGCCAGAAATTCTCAAAGGTCAGCTCGGCCCCACCAACTGATTTGATCCCCATCGTCAGTCCAGTTCCTTTCGCCAAGTGGGGACTAGACCTCCTCGGACCATTCAAGCCAGTGAGTGGACACCGGAGATACTTAATAGTGGCTATCGACTACTTCACAAAGTGGATCGAAGCAGAACATCTATCCTGAATCACTTTGAAAGAAGCTCAAAAATTCGTCTGGAAGTTCATCGTCTATCGTTTTGGCATCCCACAATCCATAGTGACGGACAATGGGACACAGTTCAACGGCGCCGGCTTCAGAGACTTCTGCTCAGAGCTGAAGATCAAGTTGCACTTCGCCTCCGTCACCCATCCCAAGTCGAACGGCTTGGTAGAGTCAGCCAACAAAAGCATCCTCAGGCCCCTGTTGAAGAGAATAACCGGGCTCGAAGGAACCTAGCCAGACGAAATCCCCGGCATACTATGGTCGTATAGAAACACCCACAAGACCTCGACGGGGGAAACACTATTCATGTTGGCTTACGAATGCGAAGCCGTCGTCCTAGCCGAGGTTAATGAGCGACCGATTTGTCTCCAATACTATGATTAAGAAAGAAATCAGAGTGCCTCGAGCTCAACCTACAACTGGTGGACGAGGTCCGCGAACGGGCTTTGGCGACCCTCATCGAACAAAAAGGATGCATGGCCTGCTATTTCAACTCGAAGGTCCGCAAATGCAGCTTCTGCGTGGGCAACTTGGTGCTGCGTAAGGCCACCTTTACTTCAGAGATTCTCAAGCAGGGGAAGCTCGCTGTGAAGTGGGAAGGACCCTGCACAGTGATCGATGTACTCGGTCCTGCCACCTACAGACTCGCTACTTTGGATGATAGAGAACTTCCTCATCCCTGGAACGCTGAGCATCTACGGAAGTATTATCAATGATTGTACTAACGGGGTAAAATGATCGAAATCCATCTTCATCTTTTATCCTATGCATATTCATTATGACTACAAAGTAGATCGTTCTTTGACATCAACCGTAAGTCGAAGGGGCCTCGCCCCTCGCCACCGAACGACCCTCGTCGGTCGTAAGTCAAAGGGGCCTCACCCTTCACCACCAAACGACCCATGTCCTCAGCCGTAAGCCAAGGGATCCCTCCTCGCCACTGAGCGACCCCCGACACTCGTCGGACATAAGTCGAAAGGGCCTTGTCCCTAGCCGCTGGACGACCTTGGTGCATATGTCAAAAGAGGGTCGTCCCCTCTACCCAAGGAAATGCGATTCATAGTCTAAAAGGTTATATCATTGATTGAATACGCCTAACCTGTCCACGACATAACTTGCCTAAAGATTTCTATAAAATTTCAAGTTAGGTCGTTGAGGGGCCATACACACGCAGATATTCAAATAAAGGAGAAATTTTGCAAAATTTGTTTTTTTCATTTATTCAGATAAAATAAAATTACAACACAACAAAACAGAGGGCATGCCGGCCTAAGAGGGAAGGGGAACGCTTCCTGACACAAAGACGCTGGTAAAAGCCTCCATCGCCTTTGTGAGCTTTGTCGTAAGCTTTGTCTTCTCCCTCACAGCGTCCTCCTCGAGCCCAGCAACTTTGGCTTGGAGCTCGGCCATCTTTGCCTTGCAGGATTCCGCCCACCTCTCAGAGTCGCAAGCTTTGGTCCGAAGCTCGATCTTCTCCTTCTAGTAGGCGTCGAGATCCTCCTCGAGCAAGGACCTCTCCAACTGCCACTGAAGCTCGACAGATTTGTAGAGGCCCGATAGCGACGACAGGCTGTCCTTGGCCTCCGTTGCCTCCCACTCGACCGACACCTTGCCTGTGAGAGCTCTCACCAGGGCCTCCTCTGCCTCCTTCGCACGTGCCTCAAATCTGAGCGCCTTGCGCTCCGCGTCTGCCACCTGCCAACCTCCGTCGATCAAGTCAGCAACTTGGCAGCATAGCACGGCCCCAAGAACAGACATCTGCAGACAAAATGAGGGTTACTCAAAAACAACGACCGACTTGGACGACGATAAACAAAGGCTCGGGTGACATATCTGGTATCCACTCCCTACAAAGAAGTTGGCCATCACTGGTTCAGTCGCCTCAGCTTCTTCGACCGTCATGGTAAAAGATTGGCGTTTTGGCTGGGCCTGTGGGAAAACCCTCTGCTGTGAGGGTAAGGGTGGTCCATGGGATGTCGATCCAGGAGCTCTCGTAGTCAGAGTCATTGGTTTATTGATGCGCTGAGGGCAGTCTTTAACAGTGTGCTCCGATGATCCACATGCCAATCATTGGTTCAATAGTTGGCGACAGTCCTTCTTGAAATGCCCGGTCGGGCAGTGGAAGCGCATCATTGTAGCTCGATTGTTGTTTGGAGGAGCAGCGGTCCAGTTGTTGGCTGGAGCAACAGGCCTGTAGTTGTTGGGAGCAGTAGGCCTATTGAAGGTAGTAGTCTGCATCGATCGGAGATTGTTCCTCGGTGGTTCCATCGGACGCTTTTCTTGGGCCGCTTTATGATGTTTGTCAACAGCCTCATGGTTGCAGGCAGCCTCCAGTATCTTCTTATAGCTGGTCAGATCAGCTAAGGTCAATGAAGCTTGAATATTGAAATTCAGACCTTGGCGGAACTGGAAGGCATGATCTTCTATATTCTCGACCATGTGAGGAGCGAATCGACTCAGCATAGAGAACTCAACATCGTATTCATCAACAGTCATTGATTCATGTTTCAAGTTGACGAAACATTGTTAAAGTTCCCTTTTTGCTGCTTTAGGGAAAAACTTCGTGTCGAAACATTCGCGAAATGTGGCCCAGGCAATAGGCCGCATTATACGCTTTTCCTCAGTGTCCCACCAGGTTCGGGCGTAATCAGTCAATTGGAGCCTGGCTATTTCTACCCATCCTGCCTGGAGGATGCAGGCAGCGCTTAAATTATCTTCAATGCTTCGGGCCCATTCTTCAGCTTCCAATGGACTTTCCTTTCCTAAGAACATCTTAGGACGCATCTCACAGAATTGTTTAACTCCGGTATCTCCTCTGTGATCAGTTCGAGGTTCATGCTCGAGGATGTGATGCTGGATCTCCAACATCTCTCTGATGATTCACATAATGTCGTTCTCAGTGATGCCATTGGCGTTCCTGGTATTGGGTCGACCTGCCATGCTGCAAAACAAACCACAATGTAAGTTTGGTAATTATATTCTAGTTAGATACTTTGATATCAATGTCGTCCAAACCATTTCTTAAGGTATTCGCATAAGCAAGACCTGCATGGGCCACCACTAAAACCTGACACACCCCGCTTCCCATTATACTGGGAGCGAGGATGCGAGCGGGTCCGCGATATGCTTAAAACAAGGAGGAGTACTTTTTTTCTTTTTAAAATCTTTTTCTTTTCTTCCTCCTTGGCTTAAACACGCTAAGCATCTGTGAAATAAGATGGCAGGATCTTGCATGCCTATAAGAAATATTACAGATGACATTATTACAATACCAAAGCGTCTGCAAATAAAGTACAACATAGGCCTAGTATGGCCGAAATCAACAAGTACAACAATTACATTATCTCAAATATATAAAAGTGCAATCGCGAAGGTAAACATCTAGTCTTCTGCGGGTAGGTACTCCACATAGCCTTCGAGCACTGGCTCGGTTCCTGCCACAAGGACTTCAACGAACTCATTATCGATATCTGACGGACATTTCATAAAATAACAAGGTGAAATGTCCGTCGGCGAGGTATACTCGGCAAGATAATCTCAAAACCAAAACGTTAGACATTTTAAATTAAACAAAGCTGAAATGACAAGTGATAAGTTAAATAGAAAAGACTTATGGCAGTTTAAGTATTTCCAGCAATTGCAACCTGCAGCAATTTCATTATTCAATAACAATTTGCAAAGCCATCTGCAACCTGTGACAATTTAGCATATAATAAGCAAACTGTAGCAACCTGTAGAAAAAGTGTTTAGAACAATAATCAATAACCAATAACCAGTCTATCCTAGTGATAAGTTCATGTCCAAGAGTACTAGAGATAACCAACATGCACCCTGCGACGGGAGCAACTCCGAGGCGGTACCCACCGTTCCGATATGGTAAAGGTCAAGGATCTAACCCCCGTAATATGTTGGAGATAATTTAGCATGGGCGCATCCAGCCACTCTGTAACATTTTTGATCATAGACTACCCCAATCCCAGGTCAAGTCAAGTGTCGGGTCAAAAGGACGTGTACTATTTATTTATTGTTGAAATTCCATCTTCCATTCTATATATTAAAGTTCCATCTTCCATTCATTATTGTTGAAATTCCATCTTCCATTCAGTCAATTCAGTCTCGGTGTTTCAATAGTTCGTATAATAGTCTTGCAAAAGTTCATGACTTCACGACTCGATTTAACAATTAAACGAAAACATAAAAATTACTTAAATAGATGAAAGAACGAATAAGAAATGATTTTAACTAAGAAAATGAGTTTAAATTAGCTTAAAATATTTTTCTAAGACTAGTAGTTATTTTTCAAGATTGTTAGATAATTTTTAAGCAATTTTAAACAATTTTAAAGTGCTAAAAACAATTTTAATATCAAGAAATCATTTTTAAAACATATGTTCAAGGAATTGTTTAGAGCAAACCGTACGTCAGAATTCTTGCAACAAGGAGTCAAAATGAACGTATTTACTATTGCTACAACATATATTTTTCTCGTACGTCAGTGTACGTGAAAATCACAAGATACGAATTTTAGAATGAATTTAAAACAAGAAATCATTTTTACTATACATGTTCAAAGATTTATTTCGGGCAAACCGTACATTAGAATTCTTCCAACAAGAGGTCAAAATGATTGTATTTACTAGTACTACAACATATATTTTTCTCGTACGTCAGTGTACGTGAAAAATCGCAAGCTACGAATTTTAAAGTGATTTTAGCTTATTTAAGTTTTGTCTTTGAAAATTCATTGTGAGAAATATACTTGCCTTTTGACAATGAAACTAGTGCCAATGGATCTGTTTCGATGTTTTTGATTTTCTGGGACTGGTCTCGTAATTTTCTGAGGCCTGTATGAATTACTATCAATTTATTACTATCGAAATATTCTTTTCGTATTTCAATACGTATTCAAATATGTATAAAATACATATTTGTATTTAAAATTTCCCATACATCAAGAGAGAGTGTGTGTGGGTGAGAGAGACGTCTGAGGGAGGTGCTCCGGCGGCGGGCGGTTGATGACGGCTGCGTACATTGGGGCGCCGGAGGACGAGGAGGCGGAGCGGGGAGCTCGGAGGGTGACAGGGTGAGAGGAGGAGAGCAGGAGGTACTTGGGGGTCTGTTGCGACGAGCTCGTCATGGGGAGGAGACGGAAGGACGTGGCGGCGGACCGAACGACGGCGACGGTGGTGACGGGCGGTGGGCGCTAGGCGTCGTCGGTGTGGAGCGACGCTCGGGGATGCAGGGAAGCACGGCGACGGGCTCGAGGTAGGCTGTCGGGCGACGTCAGGGGGTTGGCTGTCAGGCGTCGTCAGGGGGTTGGGCTGTCATGGTTGTCGGCGATGCACGATGGCGGTGGTCGCGTCGCCGTGGGGGAGAGGGAGAGGGTCAGACGAGAGTAAGAGTGAGGGAGAGAGAACAGGGAGAGAGGGTTCGGGCTGCGTGAATGAGGGAGAGGGGGTTGCCTGGGGATTAGTCTGAGGGAGAGAGATTAAGGGTGAGGGGATTAAATAGGGTTAAGAATTAGTATAATAATAAATATAGTTAATGTTTAGTCAAGCCTATTAAATGAAAATTTAGCTTTTTGACATTGAGTAAGAAACTTAGACTAAACTTCCTTATTAAAACTTGTGAGGTTGCCGACAGTTAGGGAATTTAACTAGGTAATTAAGCTAAGTTAAGAAGTAATTAGTGATGGGTCATTATTAAAATTTTGCAACGAAATTACGATTTTGCTTCAGGAGTTAAATGACTCCGAAAAATTACGAAAACATAGCCATGTGTTCGTATCGTCACGAGGATCGTGACTACAAGATCTATTTCGTAGTTTGAGCTACGGAGATACCAGTTTTGGGCCAAAATGTTTAGGATGCGGGTTTGCGGGATCGCTATTGATTTGACTTCAGAAAATTACGAAATTAATGTGGGGAGCACTAAATGGTCTTAGAAGCTTATGGTAAAAGTTTGAAATCATTTTAATTACATTTATATAGAAAAATAATTATTACGGGTATAACATTAATAATTGAGTTTAAATAATTATAAATGTTTAGAGGTTTAGGAATGTACTCGTAAACCCTAAAATAGGCTATAACAATATTGATTCTACAGAATATTTTTTATTAATGATTTAGAAACTATTTTGATATAAAACTACTGATCAACCATTATAAAATATTTTTAGTTTAAGAAAGTACGTAGAAAATGAGTATTGCTGAATACGGGTCATCACAGGTGACACAATGTCACCCCAAGGCCACTGATCCAGGAGTGGTGTCGTAGAAGCCTGAGACACCAAAGGGGTCTCCATCACCTCCAGAGGCTCAAGAGGAGCGACCCCCCTTACCTTTCCACATGGGATCCTGTAACGACTGGTTTTCGTGCTTTGTTGCAGGGGATACGGTGTTGCTGATGTTTGCTGTGGTGGTGAGTGGACACCAGGGGCCTGTCTTGAAGACCGCTCGTGCTCACTTCCTTTTTAGGTTTGCTGTTAGTCTTTGGTGCGTGGCACCTTTGTATGTAAGTTATACTCTGTTGGCCATGTTGGGCCTTAGCTTTTCCCTTTTGAGCCTGGTGGCTTTTCTGTGATATTGTAATTTATTTATGGATATTCAGGGATTCAATAAATTGCTTATTGTCTCATTTTCTTATTGTTATCTTTGTTTCGTATCGCATTTGCAAGGACTTGCCATAATAAGTGTTTATATACGCTTATCAGACTTGGAGCTTCACAGCTTCAAGTTTGTGCGGACCTTCTCACGCCTCGCCTCCACGTTTTTGGGAAACGGGGCGTGACAGGTTTTAGTGGTGGCCCATGCAGAGTCTAGGGTTTTTACGTAAACCTAGGCGTATTTATGTTTTGATCATCCGACCAATTCCTTGCCTCGATTCACGTGATCACCACATTTCGAAAATCGTTGACTTTCAAATGTCCTCTTTCGCAAAACTTGATTTTTCCAAAGTTATTATTTCGATTTCCCCTTATTAAAAGATTTTCGCTAAGTTTAAATTTTGTTTTAAACCCGCTACGTATATACTTGAATTTCTCACTTTTCGATTGAGTCAAAATTCCTTGTAGATTTCGGAGTCTAATGGTTGAAATTATAATTGCTATCTCGTAGCCATTTTCTTGTCTATATTTTCGCATTTCGGTTTAAAGACTCCAATACTAGTTTGGAAAAAAAAAATTCGATATACCATTTTCTAACTATGAGATCCATTTTAATCGCATAGCATACATACTTTAAAATCTTTTCCAAGCTAAATGGAATTTCAATTGTTATATGTATACTTATATCTTGTACTCTTTCATTGACTTAAATTAATTTTCGGAATACGAAAGTTTTGACGAGATTTTGATTACTGTTTTATAATGTTTTACAGCCTATACCTTTCATACCTATTCGAATACCTTGTCTCTTTTCATAAATCGATTTAATTCTGAGCTGCAATTCTATTTTCCAAATTCGATTTATGAATTTTCTTTTTATTTATGCTATTCGAATGTCTCGTCGCAGATTTTTGGGAAATTACCAATTCAAATTTTGTTCTAAACTTCTTTAAATATGTCTCCCTAAATTTCGATGGAGTTAAAAGTCGTTCTTGAATTTTGAAGACTTTTGGTTGTAATTTTAAAATTACTAACTTGTACTATTCTTCTAACGATGTGCCTTTCGCATTTTGATTTTTAAACTCTATTACTATCCTGATGGTTCGATATACCGTCCCTTTCTCCTAAATACAAAAATTTATTTTAACCACTTATCTTACATACCTTTAGGGGTATTTTTCCGAAACTGAATGGACTTCAACAAATTTTGTATGTATCAATTATAGGTTCGTCGTACTCGTACTTCAAAAGTTTTTATACCAACACGTTCTTTTGGTGAATCCTTATTTCCCTAAAAGTATCTTCGATCTTCTTCTTTTGTTAAGTTTGAATTTGTTCGAAACACTTTTGATATGTGTAAGGATTCATGCTCCTTCGCCGACTTAAATTATTTATGTTTTTAAATATCGAAAACTTGTGTTGAGATTTTTAGATTAGAAGTTTATAATATTTTCAGCAGATACTTTCGTATCGATATAAATGTCTTGTCCCTTTTCATATGCCAATTTCATTCCGAACCGTATTTCTATTTTCCTAACTCGATTCATAATTTCTTTTCTTACTTATGCCATTAAAACTTGTTCGAATACCGCATCATGTTTGCTTCTTATATACTTTTCAAGTCCCTTTGGACTTCGGCTTTTAGCGAGTCAATTTTATGCTCAACTTTTTCCCTAGTTCAGAATTTTTGTAAAATTACTTTTCAAAACACTTTCCTGATTTAGACCTCCAAATTCGGTTTTAAAGTTTATTACCAATTTAATAATCCTATATATGTATATATTTCCCCCACTTACTTCCATGCCACTAAGATGTTATTATCTTCCATTCTTCATAAATATATCAAAAAAAAAACGATTTCTAAAGTAGAACTTCAATTAATTTTTATATATCAGTGCTACGACCTCAAAATTCGTGTAAATGATTCACTTTCTTTTAATGACCTTACGTGAGCCAATAAACCGTTTTCTCCTATTATGTATATTCGACTCAAACTTATTTCAAACAATTTGTTTTGTTGACCTCTAAATATTTTTATACGGAAAAGGACTCCAACTTTGAAGTATAACGGTTTTCAAACTTTTCGTATTTTAGAATATGTTACTTACACTATTTTCTATGTGTCCTAATGGAGCATCATTACATCATTACACGACCGTTTTCATGCTTTTCGATCCTTCTATTCGTTACGCTTTTGATTTCAATTTCTTTCCTTTTGTCTAGCCCATAGAGCTTGTCGTTGCCTGTGTCAACCTTGTTATGGTTTGGTGGGCCCATTAGTTAAGTGGTTATGTCGTCGTAGTGTTGGTTTCGTGGTGTGTATATAGTGGTATGGGTGTTGGCATTTGTATGTTGTGTGTAGGTAATTTTCTGCTTGAGTATGATGTGATGTACGTATGATAACAGAATAATAATTTTGATTGGTACTACTTGTTTTATGAGATGTCGTATGCGTGTATATCAGGAGGTATACCCGACTATTGCATCTCTTAAACTTGTATGTAGTTGATGTGTTGTTATGGTAATTATAAATGGATGGATATGGTGTGAAAACATGTGATACGTGGATGTGTATGCCTTGGAGTTGTATTGGTATGTGTATGGATACTGTGTTACGCATATAAATGCCCTGCTATGATTTGAGTCTCACTCAAGCTTGAGTGGGTATACTCTATGTACCTTGGTATAATTGTATGTGGTGATGAATAGTGATGGATGATGTATGTATGGTGTTTGGGTTGTTTGTGCTTGGTTGTGTTACGCACACGATTGTGGGTGGCTATACCAATATATAGTTATAGGACTATATGTGAGGTGAAAATAGGGTGAAATGTTTGCATGTATTTGAATGACTAAATAAATGTGAAATTATTTTCAAATAAGAGAGGCTTGGTTATTTTCTTATAGTAAGTGATAAGTGTTTATTGTTGTATAAATATATTGACTATATATATGTGATTGAAATACGTGTATGAAATTGATTGACTATAATAAGTATGAGTGCACTATGTGCGTGAAAATATGTGTGTAGTGGTAGTAATATTTGGTTTCTAGTGCATATATATATAAGCACTCGAAATGAATGTACTTGGTTGAAATTGTGATGTGATATTGATTGAGGGAAATTACTAGGGTGGCTAGATATAGCTATAGTTAGAAAGTCCGAGGACGGACTTTATTCTAAGGTGGGTAGGATGTAACGACTGGTTTTCGTGTAATTGGATTATTTATATTATAATATATGCTTGGTGGATTTTCTCCTTGGATGTGTGGTTTCGTCTCCGTAGTTTTCATTTTCGATCGAATCGTCGTATTTTCTCGTTTCCTCCTTAGGATCGTCGATTTCGAAGTACGTCGTTTGTGACGGGCTTCATAACGGTCGTATCTTACTATTAGATCAAGCCTAGGAGTCTTAGGAATCGATCCCGGGGCCCCGCGCTCCGTATCGGAACTTTTGGTGCTCATTAGCCGGTATAAGAAGGGGCACCGACCGACTACATGTCGATCCAGTCGGTCGGCAATCCTTCTTGGACCGACTAGTTAGCTTTCTAAATTTCTCAGGAGTTACTGTTTACTCTTAGTCGGTCTAAGAACGTTCATCGACCGACTAGATGCTAAACTAGTCGGTCAGTAATTGTTCATGGACCGACTAACTCTAAATCATATTTTCGTTCAGGAGTTACTGTTTGCACTTAGTCGGTCTGCGTTGGTCGACCGACCGACTAGTTGCCAAACTAGTCGGTCAGTGGTTGTTCTTTGACCGACTAACCAGTGTTAAAACCCTAATTTCTGGGCAGCCGCCAGCCTAGCCTATTTATACCCAACCCAAATGATTTCATCTTCTTCCACTCGACTCTAAACCCTAAAATCTTCCCCTTTGAGCCCCCATCTTCCTCCAAGCTTCAATCCTTCATTCCAAGCCCTAAATCCATCATCTAAACCCTCCATCAACTCATTCCACCTCTCATCTTCCCCAAAAATCTCATCAAACCCCAAAATCCCCCAAAACCCTAGTTTCCCCAAACTTCTCCAATCTTTTCCAGATCTGATCCTAGGGTTCCCCGGAGTGTTTCTTCCGCCTCCTCTCGGTAAGAAATCGATCTACCGTTGTTTTCATATCCTATTGTAATTTTTATGAAACCCTAATAAAATACTTGTGTTTTGATGATTGTTCCCCATAACAGCGATTCCCCGTAGGCTAGCATCCGCGGAAACGAACCTTCGTAACCGTCGTCCCCGGTGATAGGCAAGTGAAACTTGCAACTCTTGAATTGGGCCATGTCTTAGGCCATTTACCTTGCTTTAGCGTAAAAGAGACTAAACGGTGAAAGGATAGCCGTTTAGACGCCCTTGACCTAGCTTGACAACGAAGCTGGGTCCGTCACCCTCATCATGCTCATATGTCACGTTTACTTTAAATTATCGGTACGCGAATATGTTCATATCATTGCATTTTGCCTGTCACGTTTAAATTCCATTAACGGTACGCAATTATCTGTTCATGGCATTGCATAGTGATTATTTATCGTGATTGCGTAGCACACGCTACAATCCCATGTTTCCTGGCTCGTGTTCCAGAAGCGAGCCCTGTAGTTGGAAACCCCAACGCTCGAATGTCAACACACACTTATTTTCCTGGCTCGTGACCAGAAGCGAGCATAATGAGTTGGAAACCCCAACGCTCGTCACATGTGGGTGGGGTAAGAGATAAGCGGACTGAGCCCGAGTTGGCCTGATCCGCCTTTCCGGCCAGCAAGTGGACTCTCTAGTGTTTAAGTGATTGATAGTGATAGAGATAAGCGGACTGAGCCGAGTTGGCCTGATCCGCCACTCCGGCCAGCAGGTGGACTCTCTATGCACTAAGTGATAAGTAATAAGTACTAAGTAAAAAGTGATAAGTGTTATTATTAGTGATAGAGATAAGCGGACTGAGCCACGAGCTGGCCAGCAGGTGGACTCTCTATGCACTAAGTGATAAGTGTTAAATGATAAGTGATTAGTGAATTGGTAGCTTTTGCTACATCGTGCATGCTTGTCTCTCTTTTAAATTGTTGCATCATACTTAACTGCCATGTCATTACTTAATATTATAATTGCTAGGTTGTTAGTTACTTTCAGTTTCCTTGCACAAGTCTTTCCAGACTTGCTGACATGTGCCCCTCTCTCTTTTGGGTGTCACATGTTAGACCCAGAGCCAGAGCTTTGTTGCAGGGGATACGGTGTTGCTGATGTTTGCTGTGGTGGTGAGTGGACACCAGGGGCCTGTCTTGAAGACCGCTCGTGCTCACTTCCTTTTTAGGTTTGCTGTTAGTCTTTGGTGCGTGGCACCTTTGTATGTAAGTTATACTCTGTTGGCCATGTTGGGCCTTAGCTTTTCCCTTTTGAGCCTGGTGGCTTTTCTGTGATATTGTAATTTATTTATGGATATTCAGGGATTCAATAAATTGCTTATTGTCTCATTTTCTTATTTTTATCTTTGTTTCGTATCGCATTTGCAAGGACTTGCCATAATAAGTGTTTATATACGCTTATCAGACTTGGAGCTTCACAGCTTCAAGTTTGTGCGGACCTTCTCACGCCTCGCCTCCACGTTTTTGGGAAGCGGGGCGTGACAGATCCTCCTCCTCCACTCGCCTCCTCTTTAGAGATTCCTACCCCCGTGGGAGGGCATCTCCCTTTTCTAGCCGACCGCTTCAGTCGGCTCAACAATGTCGGCAGCATCGACGTCGACCACCTCCTGTGGCTCTGCGACCACGACAGAGGCCAGTGGCACAGGGGGTCGTACGGGAGCCTGGCTGGAGGCTTCCCTCGAAGAGGCTCAGGAAGAAGACATGGAGGCCTGCCTAGTCTCTCCCCCTTCGGAAGAAGAGCTCTGGTGGACGTGGAGAGGAGACCGAGAGACGGGTTCCTCGATGTGTACGCTCGATCGTTCGGTGCGGGCACCCGACCTTTCGATCGTCCTCTTATTCTTCCGTTGTTCCTTCCAGACTTGGTCCAAACTGTACTCGCCACTGCGTCGACTTCCGTTGGTCATATCTACAGACAACGAACATAATTATCATGAGTGACTGAGATAAAGATATAGATTCGAAATATATTACCCGTGCTCCATAGAAGGATCTTTAGCATGTGATCATCCAACAAATACTAGATCGGCCTATCTTGTCTTGGTCGACTTAAGAGAGACTTCATTGCCTCGGCCTCGCCCGGCGATAACCTGGATCTGACCTCCTCCAAAGACAGCCAAGACTCCACCGCAAGCTCAGGATTCGGAGAACTCCAACCATTAAGCAATGATCCCAGATCAGAAAGAACGACGAACACCAAAGTATGCGTCCACCCAGGGTCGGAAAATGGAAGGTCATATATGAACCTCGTACCCGGGCAAGCAGCGATATGGTACTACACTCGGTAAGGGTCGGCTATTATTCTAAAGAAATACCCAAATAGCCCAAGGGTCGGTCGGACTCCACAATGCTCGAACAACTCGATAAAGCCAACTAAGGGAGGAAAAGCCTGAGGAGCGAGTCTACAGATGGAAAGCTCCAAAGAGCATAGAACTTCCTTAATGAAGGGGTGAAGGGGGAATCGGAGTCCTAAGCGAAAAGCTCTGAGATACAACACAACCTCACTTTTTTGCGGGAAACACACTCTCTAATTCGGATTGGGAACTCTAACCCTAAAAGGATCACAGAAGCAACCTCGCCACACCTCGGCAGTCAGATCGAGGGAAAACCTCGGGGCCATATCTAAGATGACTCTAGGAACCTTCGACCTCTGATCCCTTCGATGAATGGGAAAGGTTGGCTCAACCCAGATTCCTTTTCCCTTCCTAGGAACTTCCATGCATCGAGGGGGCCGGAGGCGCGCCGCAAGCTCCTCATAGGTTGGCTACTTGAATACGACCGGAGCAAACATACCTGACAAACCTGAAAAAGATCAGAGTCAAAGAGGGAGGATACCTTGAAATTGAAATGAGCGATTTCCGAGGAGGCGACGCTGGAAGCAAGCTTACGAAACAAGGAGGAAGTGTCACGCCCCGATGCCCAAAAACGGGGAAAGGGGTGACGGCCGCGGTACGGGAGTACCAAGCATTAAGGCACTACAAGAGATTAGCAGGTCACTGCAACTGCTAGAACAACACATGCAATTAAATCAGGTGCAAAAGTAAAGCACGAACTGTAAAGCTCCAGTACAACACAAAAAGATACAGTGTGGCGACGGCAAACAACAATCGGGAGCGTACGAGTGTGTACATAGACCATCAACTATCAACACACCACGCCATCATATACTGTACATATACCACCATTACCAGGGGCACGTGACACAAAATCTAAAGAGGGAAACAAAAGTAACTGCTCACAAAAGAAACTACCCCGACCCACTACACCCGAGCCCTAACTAACCACTCTGGGCTCCTGGCCTGGAAGAGTCGCCCTCAGGGCGTCGGTAGTCCGGCTGGTGAGCTGGCGTCCCTGGACATGTACCTGGAGAGTGGGGGGAAAGGGACACGTCACAGTGTGTCTAATAGGAAACTCAACCACACAAGCCATAATCACAACATGGCACATGGGTCACTAGTACTAAGTTTGTTAAATTAATGTTCGTTGTTTGGAACCTAAACATCAGGTGGGACACAAGGGAGCTGGACCTCACCCATAAGGCGGGTGGAAATAATCTCCTACTCTCTGGCGTGCTAGCTCGTCAGGAGCCTTCGTAACCCAACCTCTCTCCACGACCTAAAAGGGCCACGACCTCGGAAGGCCAAAGAAACCACACATCCCAAAGGGGCAAGACCACTCCCCGTGGTAGGAGGGCCAAGAAAACAACTTCGAAAGTCCAGTCCACACTATGTCCACCTAATGCTTTGGTTCCTCCACCCCATTCCCTAAGATGCTCACCCACCTTAAAGTGGAACGAGACATCCCGGGTTTCCATTTTAATCATTTAACATTTAGCATTGTATCGGGATTATCTACAACATAATGGTGTAAACTTTGGACATCCATCTTTCAATGTAACAAATCAAACCAACGTTATCATATTTTAAGGAAACATCGCCATGGCATGATAATCATTTTCAGTAACGCCTTCAAGGCGTAAGGAAAATTCACCATTCGTCATTTGCTTAATTAAGAACATAAGAATATGACCCATAGCTACAAGCAACTCCTAAGGAAACTTCAAGTGTGGTTATTGTTTTCATTTGGAAGGAAATAGAGAAGCAACTAGGGTAGGAGGAAACCAATGCATTAGTTAGTTAAAACTTGTAAAATTTGGACGAGGGTTAATTTAAGATTCATAATGAATAGAATGCCTTACGCATAATTTGAAGAATTTCATTAGGGGTTATTTAAGGTTATTTGTAAGTGCCTAACACTAACTTTTTGCTTATTGCTAAGATTGACAAAAATCCTCTTACAAAAATCATGGTTTGTCATGAAAGTTAAATTTTTCAAGGGGGTTCTTGACCGATTCCATGTAATAATTCCTAAATAGGCATAACTTATTAATAGTTATCGGAAAACTAAATTCTCATTGGAAATGGACCAACTTGTTATGGAAATCAAAGTAACTTGTTGGACCTTGTAACTAATGGTAATTAGGGTTCCTACACTCTCTAAATCCATTTAGAGCTCCTAGCTTGAAGGTTAGCCAAAGCCCTCTTACTAATTCTTCTTCTAGGCTAATTTTTCCAAATGAGTTTTCTTTTAACCATGGAATTCTAAGGGGGTTAGCAAGTAGCATTGTGTAGTATTCCTAACTTAAGTATCTAATGCCTAGGATGTTATGTAAATAATTACGAATTGCTCATAAAAATTTCGGGCAGAGTTCTCTTTGTAATTATCATGAATTTCCAATTACAACATAAAGAAAATTAAGGGGGAAACATGCTATAACCCCAAAAACATGGTCACATGGTCATACTCAAGAATCATGGGGAAAATAATTTCCAACATCAAACATGGGATCACAAAAATTAAACCTAGCACATGCATCCATTTGATCCAAATGACAATTTTTACAAAAGAGGAAGAAATAAAAACCTAAATTTCAACAAGTAGCTACACCATGGTAGAGTGGTGAGAACCCTACCTTGATCTTGCTTGTGGAAGGTTGTAGGGGAGCTAAGAAAGTCCCTAATGTTGTAGTAGCAAGCCGCCTCTTCCAATTCCCTACTTTTTCTCTCTTTTCCCTCTTTTTCTTGTTGTTTTTTTGTCTTTCTTTTTTTCCCAAGCTCCTGCAGGTCTCGGCCTTATTTTTTTGGGTTTGCAGGTCGTTAACGAAGTGGATGAAGGAAAAATAATAAAAAAACTAAATGGAAGGGAGTGTGAACTTCTAGAAGAGCGGAGAAAAGGGGGGTTTAATTTATTTACAAACTTGCCATGCTCCTCTTTTTTTCTGTGTGTCTTTTTTTGTTTGTGTTCTAGGTTTCGGCCACAACCTGCTTGTGCGTGGGTTTTTTTTTAAAAATAAAATAAAAAGAAAATGGGAAGAAGGAAGAAGATTGTAGAAAGAGGAGAGAAAAGATTTTTTTTACAAGTTTCATTTATTACAAATTTGCCTTTGCTTTTAATCCCTAATCAAAAAGCCCTCACACTTTGTTCTTATATTACTTCGCATGCCATAGCCTATGCCTCTCCTTAAAAGCCACTCCACTTAGTGGTTTAATTACGAGTTTGCCATTGTCGTTCATTTTCATTCATTTTTTTGGGCAAGTTCCTACAGCATTCACTTTAATAGATTGGGTGTAATTGCAACTAGTTGGACATGTAAAGAATTTTGGTCCAGATTAGTGGTTAATGTGTGGATTTCCCCATACGTACTGGTATTACACTTATGAGCATTACACCCTACCCTCCTTAAAGAAATTCCAGTCCTCGGAATTTAAAACAAGGAGGGTCTTTGATCTACATGACAAACATACGAAGGATCTTTAAACAAACAGATGAGGATACTTCTCCCTCATTTCATCCTCTCGCTCCCACGTTGATTCTCCGGGAGATTCTTGTTGCCACATGACCCTGACCAAATGAATAGCCTTCTTCCTCAACATCTTCTATCGCCGATCAAGAATTGCCACTCGCTGCTGTTCATACATCAGGTCTGGACGTAATTCAATCTCTGAGTAGTCCATCATATGGCTAGGATCTCCAATATATCCTCTTAATTGCGATACATGAAACACATCATGTACGCCTTCATGATGTGGCAGCAACACTAACCGATAAGCCACTTCGCCTATCCGGGCTGTAACTTCAAACGGGCCTATATATCTCGGGCTCAACTTCCCATGTTTACCAAACCGGATCATTCCACGGACTGGTGATATCTTTAAGAATACATAATCACCAGGCTGAAATTCAAATGGACGCCGCTTCGTGTTTGCCCAGTGCGTATAACGGTCTTGGGCTACACGAAGATTCTCTCTGACCGTCCGCACTACATCAACCGTAGCAGTCATTAGGTCTGGTCCCAAATTTTCACCATCTCCCACATCATCCCAGCTCAGGGGCGATCAGCAATTCCTACCATACAAAGCCGCGTAGGGAGCCATACCAATGCTTACCTGATAACTGTTATTATAAGCAAATTCCACTAGATGGAGATGGTCTTCCCAGGCCCCCTTGAAATCCAACATGCAAGCCCTAAGCATATCCTCCAATATTTGAATGGTGCGTTCTGACTGTCCATTTGTCTGTGGGTGATATGCGGTACTGAACTTCAAATGGGTCCCCAAACTGGCCTGCAAGCTCCTCCAGAAGTGAGATGTAAATCTAGTATCACGATCCAACACAATGCTCACCGGAACTCCATGCAACCTTACAATCTCTTCCATATACTTCCGAGCTAAGACTTCTGTAGACTGACCAAGTCGAAACGGAATAAAGTGCACTGTCTTAGTCAATCGGTCGATAATCACCCATATAGCATCATTCCCCTTCGCAGTACGTGATAGACCAGTCACAAAATCCATGGTCACATGTTCCCACTTCCATTCCGGTATCGAAAGGGGTTGCAATAAGCCTGCAGGTCTCTGGTGTTCTGCTTTCACTTGTTGGCAAACTAGACACGAAGCCACGCTCTTCTCCACACTTCGTTTCATCCCATGCCACCAGTAGTATCGTCGCAGATCCATATACATTTTGGTCCATCCAGGGTGAATAGAATAAGGAGAATTGTGTGCCTCCTTCAGCAGCTCTTCTCGAATATTTCCCGCTGGCACACGCACCCTGTTCCCAAACCTTAAGAAACCATCCTCATGAATACAAAAGTCTTTCCGAAGCCCTGCCTCGACTTGTTCCCGAATCTGCTTCAATTTCACCTCGTCCAGTTGATCTGCCTTAATTCTATCCATTAGGTCAGATTGAATATGCAAACCCAACATATCTACCCGTTCGCCTGGAAGGATCACTTCAACATCCATCCGTCTTATATCTCCTCGAAGCCGATGCTGCATAGTCAACCTCATCACAGCTGGCAGTCGACTAAGAGCATCAGGCACCACATTCACCTTCCCTGAATGGTACTGCAAATCAATGTCATACTCAGCCATTAATTCAAACCAACGGCGTTGCCTCATGTTTAATTCCTTCTGAGTGAAGACATATTTCAAACTTTTATGGTCAGTGTAGATCTTTATATGTTCGCCCAGTAAGAAATGTCTCCACAACTTTAGGGCATATATGACAGCAGCTAGCTATAGGTCATGGGTATGATAATTCTGCTCATGCACCTTCAATAATATGGAAGCATAAGCTACTACTCGCCCATGCTGATGAAGGACACAGCCAAGTCCCTTCCTGAAGCATCACAGAAAATCTCGAAACCACCTGATCGGTCAGGAATTGTCAACACTGAAGCAGTGGTCAATCGACGCTTCAGTTCCTCAAATGCGCACTGACACTCTTCCGACAATACATAAGGCACTTTCTTCTTAGTCAAATGAGTCAAACGTGAGGCAAACTTAGAGAAGTCCTTGATAAACTTCTGATAGTATCCGGCCAACCCCAAGAAACTCCTGATCTCAGTGACTAATCAAGGGATGGGCCAATTCTCTACTGCAGCGACCTTCTCTGGGTCGACTGACACTCCTTCTCCGGTAATAATGTGTCCCAGAAATGCGACTTTCGTCATCCAGAATTGACATTTACTGAACTTAGCATACAACCGATGCTCTCTGAGAGTATTCAACACCATTCACAAATGCTCAGCATGTTCATTCTCAGTCTTCGAATACACTAAAATATCATCAATAAATACTACCACAAACTTATCCAAATAATCAAAGAAGACCCGATTCATCAGCCTCATAAAGGTTGCCGGGGCATTAGTTACTCTGAATGGCATCACCAAGAATTCATAATGCCCATACCAAGTTCTAAACGCCGTCTTCGAAACATCCGATCCACGCACCTTCACTTGATGATAACCACTTCGTAAATCTAGCTTCGAGTACACTCGTGAACCACCGAGCTGATCAAAGATGTCATCAATCCGAGGAAGGGGTACTTGTCTTTCATTGTCACTTTGTTCAGATCCATGTAATCAATGCACATCCTCCGAGTTCCATCCTTTTTATTTACTAGCAACATTGGTGCTCCCCACGGGGATACACTCGGACGTATCAGTCCTCTATCAGACAAATCAGTCAACTGATGGCGAAGGTCAACTAATTCAGGTGGAGACATACGATAAGGATCTTTTGCTATTGGCTGTGCACCCGGCAATAGGTCAATAGTGAATTCTAACGACCTATCTGGAGGTAGTCCGAAAATATCATCGGGAAATACATCTAGAAATTCCTGAACTACCTTAAGCAAAACTAGTTCTGTGTCCATCGTCATCTCCAAGGATGTCGCCTTAAACTTCAAGGGTTCCAGAGCCCGAGTACCACTACAAAAGTCAAACTCTGGGTGGTCAGGGATTTGACAGACTACCCTCCTTAATCTACAGTCTATAGTCGCATAAAACATCCCCAACCAATCCATTCCAAATACTGCCTCATAATCTGGTAGTTCAATGAAAAGAAAGTCTGCATATAGCTCTCGACCTCCCAACTCCACGGAACAATTCTGTAATCCTGACACACTGCATATCACACCATTACCCGTGTGCACATTCCACTTAGCAGCAAAAGAATCAACAACTATAGAATGCTTCGCCACAAATCTCTTGGATAAAAAACAATGTGACGCTCCAGAATCAAACAAGGACCAGGCTGGATATGAAGCTACTCTAACCATTCCTATAATAGCACAATACAAACAACTAACCATCGAGCAATAGTTAAACACAGAACCATGAAATACAAGGACTAGGGTTAGGGTCATACGAGCGATCACCTGTCCTGAGCGCTCGGCCTCGACTGCTGTCATCTGAAACTGCAGCGGCCTCTGCGAAGCAGGAGCCTGCCTCTGTAAGTCGCGTCGTGGAGGTGATCGTGCCCAGGTATGCACACGCACCTGGGACAAGCGACTCGTAGTCTTACCGCAAGCGCACGGTGTAGCGGCGAGCGTGTATCGAACTCAGGGAGGAACAATGACAGTGTCTCTTTCTAATAACCTAGCTATCAAAATGGTCGAGAATTATTCGGGGTGAAATTGTCACAATCGTTCAAATGTCTATGGAAATATCAATAAAATAAAGCGCCTAGGGATAGGGAATCCCCGCTACGAACCGTATCTCATCGTTGTGATTCGTAGGTTACTTCATTGCTAGACTTGAATTTTAGGTGAACTAGTCGCAACTAAATGTAGAACCAAGCTCACGCTCTTGTGCTATTGCTGGTCTATAACGAACCTAGGGTAGGGCCCAATCTCTTGCAAACACTAACCTAAGCCGCTAGCGTGAAGAACGACATCATCGTTCAACCGTATCTCGAGCCCACTCTCGTGCAAACTCGAGCTACGACCTAGGTTGAGATAGTTCCTACCCGTCCAATCTCTTGCAAATGGATATTGGTATAGAAACACGATTAAAAATCCTAGCTTTGGCCCAATCTCTTGCAAACCAATTCTAGAGAAATCCAATCGCAAATCTAAATCGAATTTCTAGGGCTTCCTATCAATTGGGACCCAATCTCTTGCAAATCCCAATCAATATGAATCCCTAGCTATCCGTAATTAATCAATCCCAACCTAACCCTAATCAATTCTAGCAAGAATTTCACCAATTCATCACAATTTAGAAATAGGGTCCGTAGGGTTCATCCCTATGCCCTAAGACAATAAAACTACTCACTAATCATCATGCAATTCATGAGAAAATCAATGACAAAATCAGTACAATTCATTGCAATAGAGAAATTATCAACAAAAATAGAGTTTTTGATAAGAAAAGAGACAAACCAATGAGAATCCAATAGCATCCAACAAAAGTAGCCTTTCTAATCTCTCCAAAAAGCCTAAATCTAATTATCTAAAAAGCTCTCTAAAAAGGCTGCCAAAAGTATCAAAAAAGTCCTGGTAAACTAGGACAAAAACTGGGTTTAAATACCCCTCAAAATCGTCCAGAAATTGGTGACAAAAATGCCCCATGCGCAGCCCAGAAATCGCACTTTACGCAGCAGGCGGGGCGGCTCACTCAGCCGAGTGACAAACCCTGTACATTTACAGTAAGTTGGGGATTTTCGGGGGTCTGTCTTTGGAAGTGACTCGGCCGAGTGGCTTTACTCACTCGGCCGAGGGGCATTCAGTACTCGACCGAGTCGAAACCCTGAATCGCCTGACGGATTCCAGTAAGTCGGCCACTTTTGATGGTGGATTTTCCATGCCACTCAGGCGAGGGGATCTTCATACTCGGCCGAGTGAACTATCGTCACTCGGCCGAGTGCACGCTGATTTCCTTCTGTGGTGCATGTCCGGTCTAGTCGGCCGAGCGGTCTTCTTGCTCGGCCGAGTGAGTGCTTCACTCGGCCGAGTGAGATGCTGCAGATGCCCAATCTTCATCGTTTCGCTTCCTCGTCACTCCTACGAAGTTCCTTCTCCTTCCACTCGTCTTCCATCGTCGAATAGTCATCAGAAGAGCCTTGGGTGACACTCCGGAGTGGATGCAAATCCTCTTGATCTCAAAATCACCCCGAATCGCTCTATATCTCCTGAAATACGACAAAAACAAGAAATCGTGAAAAGCATCGCAATATTGTCGAATAATCGTGAAAAACGCGATATGAGCGATCAAAGTGGCATGAAAACATGCAGAAAAAGGGTGTAAAATATGGAGTGATCAAAATCCCCCAAGCTTACCTCTTACTCGTCCTCGAGGAAGATGAGTAAAAAGCGAGCCCGACGGGCAAAATGATGGAAAAGAGGGAAAATAAAAAATAGAAAATAAAAATAGAATAGAAAGCGAAGAAGGGGGGTGTTAGATCGTTTTTCTCAGGACGTGGGTTTTACTTACTCATATAGCATACATCGAATATAAAACACTTGTCACAGACTTTTATCTCAATATCATAGTATAATGATGCATTCGAAGTAGAAAACCCCAAAATATCAAAATAGCATGAAACATGGAATCATTCTAAGATTAGCATCGTCTGAAGCATCTATAGCGGTATGCATAACCATAGATCACACACTTTTCAATTGAATGCTTTCTATAAGGAGCATAAGAGATATTGTAATGCCCTGTGTAGCTACTGCACAAGTACTCGAGGGAGGGTGAATAGTACTTTAAAATAATCAAGAGAGTTATTCCTAATTATTGTGCAAAACTCAAACAACAATGCGGAATAGAATACAAACAACAAGAATAGACAACACAAACAATACGATATAACGGGTTCGGATCCACCCAAGTCTCCCCGACTTGTTACCGGTGATCCTACGTCCCAACCACCCGGATCCCCTCCGGATACTTGAGTTAGAAATCACTAACCCAAGATTTAGCACTATGAAATTCTTGTAGAAAAACCTCTACAAGACCAAATCATACACAAATGACATGTGACTCCCACAACCTGGGATCACACCCTCTCTCACAACCGAGAGACAAACTCAAATAACAAATGAGATGAAATAATGAAATACTTACCACAAAATCTTATGCCTTGAGTATACTTACCAATTTAGGGCAAGAATGGATTTTGAGGAAGAAGATGTCACCAAACCGAAGCTCCACCAATATGATCAGTGATCGAAGGCTAGGATGGAGGATGGTGACTAGAATCAAGCTCTTAGCTTGAGAGGCTCACAATGGAGAGAATCTCTCTTGAGGAATTAGGGCTCAAGAAGTTAAGGGAGAGATTCTTGTGAGGAGAGAGAGCTTTAGAATGGAGTTGATTTGCTTCTCTTTGATTTCTCTAAAACCCAATATAGGCAGCCTTAAATGCTAGGAAAGAACCCCTTCAAGTATATATAGGATAGAGGAAAGAGAGAAGAGAAATCGTGGCATTTAATGCTCCAACGGCTCTATTCTGAAGCAGACTAGTCGGTCAAAGAAGGATCACTAACCGATTAGTTTCTCAACTAGTCGGTCGGTGATTCTTCTTGGACCAACTAAGAGGTTGACAGCCAATAAAGAGAAT
Source organism: Scilla litardierei (assembly GCA_030789695.1). Lineage (NCBI taxonomy): Eukaryota > Viridiplantae > Streptophyta > Magnoliopsida > Asparagales > Asparagaceae > Scilla > Scilla litardierei. Next base: position 34,211,049 of record CM061131.1, on the reverse strand, counting down.
TCCAGGCAATATGAACTAGTCGGTCTAAGAAGACTTGCCAACCGACTAGTTTACCAACTAGTCGGTCGGTGAATGTTCTTGGACCGACTAAGAGTTGAAATACGATAGGCTGAATTCAAAGACAGCTAGTCGGTTTAAGAACAAATTCCAACCGACTAGTTTCACAACTAGTCGGTCGGACGTTGTTCTTTGACCGACTAACTGTAAATAGTAGCTCAGGCTGAAATGAGGCAATGATAACTAGACGGTCTGAGAAGGATTCCTAACCGACTAGATCGTCATCTAGTCGGTCGGTGAACCTTCTTGGACCGACTAATTGATCAACAATGCCTAGGCTGAATTGAGCAAGGACATCTAGTCGGTTCAAGAGGAATTACCGACTAACTAGATCGTCATCCAGTCGGTTGGTTCTTCTACTTGAACCAACTAAGATGCACTAGAAGCCGAGGGAAGAAGCGATAGTCTTCGGGAAAGTTTCTAATGGCTTCTAAGATAATCCTAGCTCTAAGATATGAGCGATAAGAGGATTATAATGTAGGTCCTACTCAAGGCTTAACATTTTATTCTATAAAGCTTGAAGACATTGAATTAAACACGACGAACCGTCTTCAAAGCTTCAATCTTCACTTTTGACTTCAATAAAGCTCCTTGAGCTTCAACGAAGCTTCAGGCACACGATCACGCGTTTTGAGAAGTCTTGAGACGTCGCTTTTGATGTACGTAGTATTTTGGCGACGATCTCCATAACTGCGCTCACAGAGAGTTAGTACACGATATTTATGTTTGCTCATCATCAAAACCAAGTCCGGGGAATCAATACTCAACAGATATCACACGATATGGAATAGTAAGAATAGAAAAGTATGGTTTTCATGAAATAAATGCTAAGTGTCGATTTCTGGATTTCGTGAAACTTTAGCAATCTCACCGAGTATAGAAGATTACTTAGCCTAGGTTGTCATGCACCGTCAAGTAGTCACTCTCTCACACATCATCGGATCCTCTCCCCAAGCTTATCCATAAGCGTGGTGGCATAAACAAATCAATATGTACATTTCCCATTTCTTTTGAAGCTCAAAAAAAATAAAAATAAAAACGAAAGAGGGAAGGAAGAGAGAGATAGTATGAAATGTGATCGTTATAAACTTCTTTTCTCTTTTCTTTTCTTTTTTTTCCTCAATTTTTCTCTTTTTTTCTTCTTCTTTTTTTTGAATAAACATATATACATAAGCGATCCCAAATCAAAAGAGAGAAGGATATACATGTATATATGTATATATATATATTTCTTTTCTTTTTGATTTTGGAGAATTGGAGCATGGGATATAATAGCGGGGAAATGCCGATAATAGACTTGCTAAGGGGAGGATTCACCAATGAATTTTAAGTAGAGAAATAATGCTCAAGATATGTGGAGAAAGAAATAAATGTATCACTCGGTTCACTCTATAGGACGTGCACGACAACTTTCAGCAGAGTAATATAATCTACTCAGTTTAATCTCAAAAAGTAAACTAGTCCAGATATATCATCCTAGCAATCATTCAATCAACCTGAAAGTGAAGCGTACAATTCATGCAATAAAAAGTGATATGAGAAAGGAAAGCGGTACTCCAGATATAAGCAATCAATGCGTGAAGCTTGGTGTGTTTTCTTTGGAAAGCATACATATGAATTATCAGACATCAGCTAATAACAGAATTTCATCCATATTCATACAGAAAAAGAGTGGGTTACTATTTCAAATGCAAAGCAGAACATAGCATATGATATCTGAAACAAAAGCTTGGACATGACAAAATAGCATGCACATAGAGATAAGCTAACACCACGTCATCATCATCACAGAAAAGTCATCTCTAGCAAAAGATGAAAGAAACAAAGATAAAAGAAAATAGAACTATATATACAATGCAACATACTCAAAAAAGATAAGAAAACGTGATGCATGATAAAAAAATGAAAAAGTGGTGAAAATAAATGCAGAGGTGGAAAGAAAATGTGAGAAATCAAAAATAAAGGGTGGCAAAAATAAAAAGTGTGAGAACTCACTCCCCCAAGCTGAAGTGCACAGTGTCCTCAATGTGCGGAGTGTAGCACACCGAGAGACGTGAAGTGGGTGGGGTGGGTGAGGAAGCATGCATGATGAAAAAGAAAGAAAAACAAAAAGAAAATAAGATGTGAATGAATGTGATGCATGCAAAGATCAGGATGGTGCAAATACAAGTGTCCCCAAAAAGTCTCTCCCTCACTCCCAAAAAGATATAAAAAAGATATGATCAGGAAGGCACCAAAATAGTACGTGGAGGAGGGGGGCAAAAAATCACCAGGCCCAAGGACAAACGGGCAGCAAAATGACAAAAATATCAGAGGCATCAAGAGTGTGCCTAAGCTGGTGGTGGCGCTGCACCAGCACTGTCCTGTGGCGGAGGTGGTGGTGGAGGTGGTGGGCATGGTGGCTGCTGGGAGGGTGGGGGTGGTGGGGGCAGACGCGCCAGAATCTGATTCAGGCAAGCCTGAATATTGGGAAGGATGGCGACGCATGTCTGCACGGCACTGACCGTGGCAGAGAGAGCCCTAAAGTCTCCTCGAAGTCCACTAACAGCCCCCTCAAGAGCACGAATGCTCTGAACTAGAGTGTCTGGGGGTGGTGGAGCAGAGGGACGCATAGGTCTAACAGGTGAAGTGTGGTGCTGTCTCTGGCGGGCAGTGTAGAGGACGGGGCCAGCAGGAAAGTGTGGAAGGGGTGCTATGCTCATTAAGGGATGCCTAGCCTCAGTGTGAGGCTGGGACGCAGGCTGGGTCGAAGCAGAAGCAGTAGCAGCAGAGGTGGAAGGAAAAATGGGCGACGAGGCAGCAGGAGAGGTCAATGACGTAGACGTGTGTGATGCCCCGTATTCAACAATACTTATTTTCTACGTATTTTCTTAATTAATAATATTTTATAATGGTTTGTTAGGAGTTGAACATCGAAATAGTTTTTAAATCATTTATAAAAAAAATGTTTTATAGAACCAATATAGTTATAGCCTATTTTAGAGTATACGAGTGCCATCCTAAATCCCTAAATGATTTTTATAATTATTTAAACTCAATTTTAACATTTCAGCCTTAACAATTATTTTTCTAAGTAAACGTTTTCAAAATGATTTCAAACTTCTACAGTATCACTCTAAGACCATTTTGTGCTTCCCACATTAATTTCGTAATTTTCCGAAGTCAAATCAATAGAAAACCCGCAAACCCGCTTCCTAAACGTTTTGGCCCAAAACACGTATTTCCGTAGTCCAAACTACGAAATAGATCTCGTAGTCACGATCCTCGTGACGATACGAACCTGTGGCTATATTTTCGTAGTTTTTCGGAGTCGTTTGACTCTAGGAGCAAAATTGTAATTTCGTTGCAAAATTGTTATAATGACTTTTCACTAATCACTTTTTACTTAGCTTAATTACCTAGTTTAATCCCCTAACCGTCGGCAACCTCACTCACACGTTTCAAATTAGGAAGCCTAGTCTAAGTTTCCTACCTCTTTTTCAAAAGCTAAACTTTGTATTTAATGCAATTTGACTAAGTATTCATGGGGTATTATTTAACTAATTATTATTATCTATATAAACCCACCCCTTAAGCTTTTCTCCTTCACATTAATCCCCAGTGCAAACCCATGCTTGGCCAACTCACGCACGCTGTGTAAACCCATACCCATTTGAGCCCGTAACCCACTCACCCCCTCCCCTGTTTCTCGACCCACTCACCCTCTCTCTCTCGAGCTCTCTCCCATGTTTCTCCGCCATCACCGTAGCCCCCTCTGCCCCGGAGCTCCGACGAGCGAAGCTTCCTCTCCGACCCGAAGCACACCGCCCTCCGATGCTCGACCCTCCTCCTGTGCTTCACCGCCGGTCGTTGCCGCACCGACGTCGCCCTACGTCACTGCCCGCTTACGGTGACCCCCCGCTACGACGACGAGACCCACGTTCAACCACCGCCGGGCTCCTCGCTGCTCCACCCAAAGCTCCGCCTGAGACCCCCGAACGCCGGAGCTCCGCCCCTCCCTGCAGCGCCACCCCCTCCCCTGTTCCCGCTCTCAGACCAAGCCCGCTTGCTCCGCCGTCGTGTTCCGACTGCGGCCTCCCCTCGTCCGCTCCCGACCCGCCGTGAAGCTCCTGCCACCGTCCTCTTTGCACCGCCCCACAGCGTCGCGATCGTCGCCGTAAGCTCCCAGCAGCGCCCCGCCTCGCTGCTCGACGTCGCTCCGACCCCAGCTGCCCCTGCCTCCCGAAGCAGCTGCACGCCGCCTGGCCGCCCTCCGTTGCCGCACCGCCGTCGCCCGCCGTCGCCGCCGCTTTCCCCGCTCGTCCGCCGCCATCGCTCCGCCCCACCGCCTCCTCCACGCCGTCGGCGAACGCGATGAAGCCCCCCGCTGCTTCGTCGAGTATTTAAGGGGTGAGAAGCGACGTTCTGTGCGTTTTAAAACTAATACGTAATGAATACGTATTTCAATACGTATTTTCGTATTTTCTAATATTTATTAATTGATATTATTGGATTTAAATTGATAGTAATTCGTACAGGCCTCAGAAAATTGCGAGACTAGTCCCAGAAAATCAGAAACGTCGAAACGAATCCATTGGCGTTGGTTTCATCGCCATAAGGCAAGTATATTTCTCACAGTAAATTTTTAAAGGCAAAACTTAAATAGGTTAAAATCCTTTTAAAATTCGTAGCTTGCAATTTTTACACATACCGCTGTACGATAAAAATATATGTTACAGTACTTGTAAATACGATCGTTTTGACATCTTATTTACAGAATTCCGTCGTACGATTTGCCCGAAATAAATCTTTGAAGATATGTTGTAATGATAAATTCTTGTTTTAAAAATCCTTTTAAAATTCGTAATCTGTGATTTTTACATACACTTATGTACGATAAAAATATATGTCGTAGTACTAGTGAATACGATCATTTTGACACCTTGTTTGAAGAATTCTGATGTACGGTTTGCTCTAAACAATTCCTTGAACATATGTTTTAAAAATCATTTCTTGATTTAAAATTGCTTTTTGGCTATTTAAAATTGTTTAAAAATTGTTTAAAAATCTTGAATAATAACTACTAGTCTTAGAAAGTATTTTAAGCTAATTTAAACTCTTTTGCTTGGTTAAAATCATATCTTACTCGTTCTTTTATTTATTTAAGTGATCCTGATGTTTTCATTTAATCAAGTCGTGAAGTTGTGAACTTTCACGAGACTGTTGTACAGACTATTGGAACACCGAGATTGAATTGACTGAATGGAAGATGGAACTTCAACAATATTGAATGGAAGATGGAACTTCAACAATATTGAATGGAAGATGGAACTTTAATAATATAGAATGGAAGATGGAATTTCAATAATAGACAGATAGTACACGTTCTTTTGACCGCCACTAGACTTGACCTGGGATTGGGGTAGTCTATGATCATAAGTGTTACAGAATAACTGGATGCGCCATACTAAATTACCTCCAACACATTACGGGGGTTAGAACCTTGACCGTTGCCATATCGGAACGGTGGGTAAGCCTCGGAGTTGCTCCCGTCGCAGGCTGCATGTTGGTTATCTCTAGTACTCTTGGACATGGACTTATCACTAGGATAGACTGGTTATTGATTATTATTATAACCTCTTTTCTACAGGATTGCTACAGTTTGGTTATTGAATGCTAAATTGTCACATGTTGCTGATAGTATTGCAAATTGTTATTGAAATTGCTACATGTTGCAAATGGTATTGCAAATGGTTATCAATTATTAAATTGCTGCAGGTTGCAAATGTTTAACTGCTTTAACTGCCTTAACTGTTTTAACTGCTTTAAACTGATTTATCTCTTTTATTGCTTATTTGTAAATTAAACTTATTGCTTGTCTTTAAAGTTCATCGTTGTTTAATTTTAAAATGTCCAATATTTTGGTTTTGAGAATATCTTGCCGAGTAAATCTCGCTGACGGACATTTCATTTTGTTGTTTTACGAAATGTCCGTCAGGTATCGATAGTGAGTTCTTTGAAGACACTACTGCAGGAGTCAAGCCAATGCTTGACGAGCACGTGGAGTACCTTCCCACAGAAGATTAGACAATCCCCCTTCGCGACTGTTTATTTACATTTAAAATAATGTAATTTGTGTACCTTGTTTGTATTGCTATACTAGGCCCAAGTTGTATCTTAATTATTGTACGCTGGATATGTCTGCTTCTTAAATTTGCATGCAAGGATCTGCAATTTTTATACAGACGCTTAGTGTGTTTAAGCCAAGGAGGAAGAAAAAGGAAAAGGATTCCAAAAAGAAAAGAAAAAAAGTACTCCTCTTTGTTTTAAGCACATCGCGGACCCGCTCGCGTCCTCGCTCCCGGTAGAATGGGAAGCGGGGCGTGACAGGTTTTGGTGGCGGCCCATGCAGGTCATGCGTATGCAAATACTTTAAGATCGGTTTAAATGACATTAATATCTAAGTGTACATCTAGAATAGATTTATTCTTACTTACCTCACATTGCGGTTTGTTTTGAAGTTTGGCAGGTCAACCAGATACTCACGACTGATGGTGATTTGATTTTTTACTTACCTTATATTGCGGTTTGTCTTGAAGTATGGCAGGTCGACCAGATTCTCATGGCGTCACCAACAACGACATCTTGGGTATCGTAAAGGAAATACTGGAAATTCAACGCCAAATTCTCCATGAGGCTACCTAATCGATAATCACTAGTATACCTGAACCTTTTCCCTCTACGTCGATTTGACACCCATCGTCTTTATTATCATTGCTAGTATATTTTATCGTGCTATATGTATTTGTCTTCGTAGCATGTCCACTTCTTGATTTGGAAATTTTCTATTGCTTCTTATCACAAAATTCGCAACGAACTATTTCCATTGAACCTCATTACCTTTTTCGAACTCTTAACCCTTGCTTAGGAACTCGTGTTCCATTCTTGGTTATACCTTCCCTAGTAACCTCTTTTGCTAGCAGTTATAGTTATTTTCATATGTTGAACCATCTACCTACTTCATCACCTTTCCTTCAGTTGATAATGGCACGCATATAAATGATAAGCTTTCTTCAATGGACCATGATACCGGTCAATGTGCTTGGCTAAAGTCTGTTGGATCGACCTAGCTAGACTGGGCATAAGTGATCCTGGCTTAGTCACTTCCCTGGCCGTGTCCGCTGGACCACAAGGACGTGAATCATGATTATGTGACGTCATCGATCTTCTTCACTATCAACCTTCCTTTATCTTGATGACCTTTCGATTGACTTTGTTAAAATCTTTTCATTGCTTGAACCCTATCTACGTCTATTTTAAGGAGGGTAGCATTCGGTTTTCGATCATCCAAAGTTCAAGATCGACAACGAAGCAGATCGAAGAACGCTCAGAAGTATTTGAGGATGGTACTAGGAAATTGAGACGAGCCAAACCATGACTTGTAAGTGTAGACTGTTACTTCTTCTTCTTCTTTCTTGAGCTCGTATTTTCTATCCCCTACTTTCGTCTTATACCAGATTTTTCCATGGTTTGAATTCTTTTCCCGCCTACTTTCTCTCCCTCTTTTTATTGCGTTTTGTCTGTTTCCTCTCCTCGAGCCCCGTTCCCGCCTAACCTAGCCTACCCTACCCTACCCTACCTATGACTTTCGGTGCCTACCCTATCCATGACTTTCGGCACCCCCTTTAAAAACCCCTCATCTCTCCCTCTCCAACCATCCCGTGGCTTCCTCTCCGCCGAGACGACGCCCACCCCCTCGTTGTGCCTCTTCTTTCGTGAGCCCAACACCTCGCAAGCTCCTCTGGCCTCACCCGAAGCTCCACCACATCCCGGAGGCCCCTGCCACATCGCGTAGTCGCAGCCGTCGCACCTCGCCACCTTGGATCGACAGCCACCGATGTCCCTTCGACGTTCTGTTTTGGGATTTTTGACCTTGGCCACAACCCTCTCCGCCACCCTTGCTTTGGCCGTGTGGTCGGGATATTGGGAACCCGCCGCCATTGGTATCATTGGGAGCTCCTTTTTCTGGTTCTTCCCCCTTGAGCTGCCCAGCTTCGAGTGCTTCTTAGGGGTGCTCCTTAGTGCTTGTAGGTCCCTGAGTTTTTGGTCGTTGAACTGCTTAGGGCTGATGGTGTTTACCGTAGATATCGACCAATGGTGTTGGGAAGGAGTATCCTTAGGATTGGGTATTGGCATACTTTTGGGCCTAGGCGTTGAAGTTGGATGTCGGTCTTGTGCTCGGATTTGGGAGACGGCTAGGATGTTGGTTTCTTGTTGGATGTTATGGAGACTGCTAGGACAAGTGGTAGCGATGATCTTGACCCTCGAGAGTTGGCCTTATACTTGCCTGTATGTGTTGATCTGGGTAATGGCTTGTAATTTGGTAGCATGGCAGATGAAGTCCTTTGTGTTCGGTTGGTTAAGTTGTAACCGTAGGGACGCACTAGGTTTATCCCTTACATTTATGTATGCTATGGCGATGATTTACATGATTGAGACCATGTAATCATCGTTTATATATTCTAGACGTTCCGTTCTTCTCTTTGGTGTGCTTGCTTCTGGCTTATCACCTCAGGTTCCAAGTTCGAACAGGGGTTGTCATCATAATAGCCTTCATTTTCATGTGATGTTATTATCTCATGTTAATTTTGGACTACTTGAGAAGTTAGAGTAACTTTTGTAATGCTACTGGTCTTAGGAATAATTACGGAAGCTATGATGATGTTGATGATTATTAGAAATATCTCTTGTTTTCTTGATGTTGTGATATCACATTATATTTCATGCTATTAACAACTTATTTTCTAAATTGTAATTTTCATCAAGTTTTCCATTTTCTCATTTATTTGCTTGAGCTTCTTAATAACAGTAATTATTTTATTTTATAAAGTTTTGAGAAATTCCGAGGACGGAATTATTTTAAGGAGGGTAGAATGTGATGACCCGTATTCAACAATACTTATTTTCTACGTATTTTCTTAATTAATAATATTTTATAATGGTTTGTTAGGAGTTGAACATCAAAATAGTTTTTAAATCATTTATAAAAAATGTTTTATATGACCAATATAGTTATAGCCTATTTTAGAGTCTACGAGTGCCATCCTAAATCCCTAAATGATTTTTATAATTATTTAAACTCAATTTTAACATTTCAGCCTTAACAATTATTTTTCTAAGTAAACGTTTTCAAAATGATTTCAAACTTCTACAGTATCACTCTAAGACTATTTTGTGCTTCCCACATTAATTTCGTAATTTTCCGAAGTCAAATCAATAGAAAACCCGCAAACCCGCTTCCTAAACGTTTTGGCCCAAAACACGTATTTCCGTAGTCCAAACTACGAAATAGATCTCGTAGTCACGATCCTCGTGACGATACGAACCTGTGGCTATATTTTCGTAGTTTTTTGGAGTCGTTTGACTCTAGGGGCAAAATTGTAATTTCGTTGCAAAATTGTTATAATGACTTTTCACTAATCACTTTTTACTTAGCTTAATTACCTAGTTTAATCCCCTAACCGTCGGCAACCTCACTCACACGTTTCAAATTAGGAAGCCTAGTCTAAGTTTCCTACCTCTTTTTCAAAAGCTAAACTTTGTATTTAATGCAATTTGACTAAGTATTCATGGGGTATTATTTAACTAATTATTATTATCTATATAAACCCACCCCTTAAGCTTTTCTCCTTCACATTAATCCCCAGTGCAAACCCATGCTTGGCCAACTCACGCACGCTGTGTAAACCCATACCCATTTGAGCCCGTAACCCACTCACCCCCTCCCCTGTTTCTCGACCCACTCACCCTCTCTCTCTCGAGCTCTCTCCCCTGTTTCTCCGCCATCACCGTAGCCCCCTCTGCCCCGGAGCTCCGACGAACGAAGCTTCCTCTCCGACCCGAAGCACACCGCCCTCCGATGCTCGACCCTCCTCCTGTGCTTCACCGCCGGTCGTTGCCGCACCGACGTCGCCCCACGTCACTGCCCGCTCACGGTGACCCCCGCTACGACAACGAGACCCACGTTCAACCACCGCCGGGCTCCTCGCTGCTCCACCCAAAGCTCCGCCTGAGACCCCCGAACGCCGGAGCTCCGCCCCTCCCTGCAGCGCCACCCCCTCCCCTGTTCCCGCTCTCAGACCAAGCCCGCTTGCTCCGCCGTCGTGCTCCGACTGCGGCCTCCCCTCGTCCACTCCCGACCCGCCGTGAAGCTCCCGCCACCGTCCTCTTTGCACCGCCCCCACAGCGTCGCGATCGTCGCCGTAAGCTCCCAGCAGCGCCCCGCCTCGCTGCTCGACGTCGCTCCGACCCCAGCTGCCCCTGCCTCCCGAAGCAGCTGCACGCCGCCTGGCCGCCCTCCGTTGCCGCACCGCCGTCGCCCGCCGTCGCCGCCGCTTTCCCCGCTCGTCCGCCGCCGTCGCTCCGCCCCACCGCCTCCTCCACGCCGTCGGCGAACGCGATGAAGCCCCCCGCTGCTTCGTCGAGTATTTAAGGGGTGAGAAGCGACGTTCTGTGCGTTTTAAAACTAATACGTAATGAATACGTATTTCAATACGTATTTTCGTATTTTCTAATATTTATTAATTGATATTATTGGATTTAAATTGATAGTAATTCGTACAGGCCTCAGAAAATTACGAGACTAGTCCCAGAAAATCAGAAACGTCGAAACGAATCCATTGGCGTTGGTTTCATCGCCATAAGGCAAGTATATTTCTCACAGTAAATTTTTAAAGGCAAAACTTAAATAGGTTAAAATCCTTTTAAAATTCGTAGCTTGCAATTTTTACACATACTGCTGTACGATAAAAATATATGTTACAGTACTTGTAAATACGATCGTTTTGACATCTTATTTACAGAATTCCGACGTACGGTTTGCCCGAAATAAATCTTTGAAGATATGTTGTAATGATAAATTCTTGTTTTAAAAATCCTTTTAAAATTCGTAATCTGTGATTTTTACATACACTTATGTACGATAAAAATATATGTCGTAGTACTAGTGAATACGATCATTTTGACACCTTGTTTGAAGAATTCTGATGTACAGTTTGCTCTAAACAATTCCTTGAACATATGTTTTAAAAATCATTTCTTGATTTAAAATTGCTTTTTGGCTATTTAAAATTGTTTAAAAATTGTTTAAAAATCTTGAATAATAACTACTAGTCTTAGAAAGTATTTTAAGCTAATTTAAACTCTTTTGCTTGGTTAAAATCATATCTTACTCGTTCTTTTATTTATTTAAGTGATCCTGATGTTTTCATTTAATCAAGTCGTGAAGTTGTGAACTTTCACGAGACTGTTGTACAGACTATTGGAACACCGAGATTGAATTGACTGAATGGAAGATGGAACTTCAACAATATTGAATGGAATATGGAACTTCAACAATATTGAATGGAAGATGGAACTTTAATAATATAGAATGGAAGATGGAATTTCAATAATAGACAGATAGTACACGTTCTTTTGACTGCCACTAGACTTGACCTGGGATTGGGGTAGTCTATGATCACAAGTGTTACAGAATAACTGGATGCGCCATACTAAATTACCTCCAACACATTACAGGGGTTAGAACCTTGACCGTTGCCATATCGGAACGGTGGGTAAGCCTCGGAGTTGCTCCCGTCGCAGGCTGCATGTTGGTTATCTCTAGTACTCTTGGACATGGACTTATCACTAGGATAGACTGGTTATTGATTATTATTATAACCTCTTTTCTACAGGATTGCTACAGTTTGGTTATTGAATGCTAAATTGTCACAGGTTGCTGATAGTATTGCAAATTGTTATTGAAATTGCTACAGGTTGCAAATGGTTTTACAAATGGTTATCAATTATTAAATTGCTGCAGGTTGCAAATGTTTAACTGCTTTAACTGCCTTAACTGTTTTAACTGCTTTAAACTGATTTATCTCTTTTATTGCTTATTTGTAAATTAAACTTATTGCTTGTCTTTAAAGTTCATCGTTGTTTAATTTTAAAATGTCCAATATTTTGGTTTTGAGAATATCTTGCCGAGTAAATCTCGCTGACGGACATTTCATTTTGTTGTTTTACGAAATGTCCGTCAGGTATCGATAGTGAGTTCTTTGAAGACACTACTGCAGGAGTCAAGCCAATGCTTGACGAGCACGTGGAGTACCTTCCCACAGAAGATTAGACAATCCCCCTTCGCGACTGTTTATTTACATTTAAAATAATGTAATTTGTGTACCTTGTTTGTATTGCTATACTAGGCCCAAGTTGTATCTTAATTATTGTACGCTGGATATGTCTGCTTCTTAAATTTGCATGCAAGGATCTGTAATTTTTATACAGACGCTTAGTGTGTTTAAGCCAAGGAGGAAGAAAAAGGAAAAGGATTCCAAAAAGAAAAGAAAAAAAGTACTCCTCTTTGTTTTAAGCACATCGCGGACCCGCTCGCGTCCTCGCTCCCGGTAGAATGGGAAGCGGGGCGTGACAACGTGGGGACAGAAGTCACGACACTCTCGGTAAAGACAGGGGCGGTGGAGACCGTAAGGTCGACGACTGGGGAGGCTGTGTAGGGAACAAAAGATGACTCCCCAGGAGTCGAGGACAGCAATCGGGAGAGGGTCTCCATGGCGGCAGTAAAGGAAGACTCGCCGCTCTCAAGAATGGTGGGTGGACGCTCGAGGCTCAGTGTGGAAATGGGCTCGGTGGACATAGGCTCGGTGGTGGTGGACTCAGCTAAAGTGCTCCCGACTCTAACAGACGTGTGGACAGAGGTGTCGGGAGGTGCAGACAGTGCAGGTGCGGGCTGAGGGATCACAGGGTCAACAGGTGGTGCAGGGGGTGCCTGCTCAGCATCCTCGGGCTCAAGCACGTAGGCTGCGGGGAAGAGGAGATCCATCACTGGAATCCAGTCCCCGTGAGCCGGTCCAATATGTGTCCGAGCGGGGCTCGGAAGAACCATGTAATCAGCGCTGAAGGGACCGTGCAACCACACCCAGTGCTGGCGACCGTGGGGACGAAGCATCTTCATCCGGGCCATAACATCTATGGAAAATGCGGTGGGGCCCGGAGGTCGACGCAAGTCGTCAGGTAGGTCCACGCCGGTCATAAGGGCCAAAAGGGTGATCAGACCGCCGCAACAGATAGGTGAGCGAGTGCTCACCGAAATGATAATGCGGTCCAAAAACTAACTAGCAATGTCGATCTCGACGGCGGGGACCAAATCATCGCTACCCCTGTCTAGAACCCTAGGGCGAGTCATCGCGTAGAGCATGTAGAGCTCTGGCATAGACATGGTCCCGGGCTCGTACCTCATGAGAAAAGTAGTCGCTATAAGGCGCTGTGCAATGCGGAGGTAGGGGTGGAGGATAGCTGAGGCCTTGGCCCTACTGTGGTCAAAGGCGAGAGGGGATCCCGTGATCCGTGTCCAGAAGGTGTGGGTGTCGAATGACGGGGGTGTGATGTGCATGGGAGCGTAGGCTCGGTCAGGGTCAGGGACGGCGGGCCACTGGAAGAACACTCTAAGCATGTCGAGAGTGATCTCACACTCTCGATCCATCAGACGGAAGGAGCATCCTCCAGGGGTCCGGTCAATGGAACTGAGGACCTATGGTGTCAGACGGATGTAAGTATCCGCAGACACCGACAAAAAATCACGCCTCCCACGTTGTCGTACAACGTGAGAAGCCCCTCGAGTACCCCTAGGCGGTCTAGGTCAGCTAGGTGTGCAAACCTAGAGGGTACTATCGAGCGAGGGCAGATACGCTCGAATCTGGCGCGGTGTGCATCATTTCGAAACGTAATCCCCATCGGCCCAATGGCGGGAGTGGGTGGAGGGATAGAAACGGCAGGGATCAGCTGTTTAGGTGGCGGTGGCGGGCTAGGTGGAGGGGAGTCCTCCCTAGTGGAAGAGGGACCCGGATCATCAGTCCTCTTTCGCTTGGCAGCGGATCCCCGTGTACGTGGCCTAGTGCGCGGCGGTCGAGACGTGTCCCAACCAAATAAGTAGTGCGACGTGATAAATGATGGAACGAGTGTACCTGAACACGCCGCAAGAGCAAATCAGTAGTGTGTGCGAAGAGACGCCTCTGCCGCGAAGCTCAATGCGCGTCCAAAAACTCTCCAAAGCTCCCTCAAGCTAGCCTACAAATCAAACGATCAAATCAGCGAATAATATTCAATATATATGGGGGAGATGGGGGATAATAGATAGATATGAAAATTAATTTGGATTTAGGGTTCACGGGCATACAAATCAAGAGAAATAGGTAGAAATAGGCATTTTGGGGTGAAAACGGGCAATCGGAGGCGGTGACGGCCGGCGCCGGCGAGGGGGGGTGGTGGCCGGTTGTCGGCGGTCGGCGGGCTGTCGATCGTCGGCGAGGGTCAGTTGGCTCGGGTGGCCACGGAGCACAGCGGGCGAGGGGTCGGGGTATCGCAACGGGCGAGGGGGGCGAAACGAAACGACAACGGGATTTTTTTTCTTTGTCTCGCAAATCGCGCATCCAGCTTATATAGGGATTATTACGACTCGGCCGAGTGACAATGTCACTCGGCCGAGTGGCGTAAACAAAAAGATATTGCTAAGCCTCCTCGCCACTTACGACTCGGCCGAGTGGCTTGGTTCACTCGGTCGAAGGGAGAAACTCCACTCGGCCGAGTGGCTCTGCCACTCGGCAATTTTTGAGCTAGGAGGGTATCTGTTTCACTCGGCTGAGTGGTAAGGTACTCGGCCAAGTGGGAATTAACGCTAAAAGTTACAGAAAGTGACAGAGAGTTGGTCTGCAGAAACTTCCCTGTTTGGTGCTCCACTCGGCCGAGTGGAGTCTTTACTCGGCCGAGTGGCATATGCTACTCGGTCGAGTGATGTGCTGTTTTCTGTAACGTCACTTCGTTTTCGCTCCAGACTCTGTTTTTCTTCCTCCAGTCAGCTTCTTCCACCTCCTAAGGCCTGAGCGCATTCCTGGAGCGCTCTTCCTTGACTTGATCATCCTCCATATGATTGATCTCCCTTTCTCCTTCTACTGTCATGAAAATTAGGACCCGTTGTCACGATTTTCATAGACTCAAAACTATAATAAAAATCTAAACCAAAAACGAAAATCAAATAAAAACAATGCAAAAACCGTCGGGTTGCCTCCCGACAAGCGCTCGTTTAAGGTCATGAGCTCGACCCCTTCAAATATTCGTTTAGCTCGCGATATTGGGCGCATACGAGATGCGCCCATAAAACTTGCCAGGAAGACCACTTGGATTTGGGTCGTGATGATCATTGGTCTTCCTCGGCGCCTCCTCATCATGGATAATGTTGGGGGATAAGTCCCCCAAGCTAGAGCTTGTTCCTATCTTCTTCTTGGCCGGTGACACCGATCTTCCATTCGGTGGAGTTTTCTTCAGATTCTTGGCCTTTGAGAGCTTGCTAAGCTCTCGTATTCTTGTGACATCAGCGTCGCCTTCATCACCGTCCGTGGAGCTATCTGGAGGGTCCTCCAACTTCTCTTCTTCACCCGAAGCTTGGCCTTCTTCGAAGCCATCGTCATGGAGAGCGCCAATAGAGTGGGGGATTGCTTCTTCAATCACCTCGTCGAGGAGATACGAAAGATCGTGGGGGCATCCCTTGAGTAGATATACGCAATTCACTTCACCGGAGGGGACTCCTTCGGAATAATTCTTGAGCCGTTGTCCATTCACCTTGAATGTGGCTCCGTCTTTCCCTTCCAATTCAAAAGCTCCTCCCAGTTGTATGTGCTTAATGGTGAATGGTCCGGACCATCGCGATCTCAATTTTCCGGGAAAGAGTCGGAGCCGGGAATTGAATAGGATGACTTTATCTCCGACCTTTAAGTCTGTGATGGTGATGCGTGCGTCGTGGAGGATTTTAGTCCTTTCCTTATAAATCCTTGAGCTCTCATAAGCATCACGTCTAATCTCATCAAGCTCATTAATGTCTAAGAGTCGCCTCACCGCCGCACTCTTGTAGTCATAGTTGAATGTCTTAATAGCCCAATATGAACGATGCTCCAACTCTACCGGCAAGTGACAAGCTTTCCCATAAACAAGTCGGTACGGTGTGGTGCCAATAGAAATGCGAAAGGCCGTACGATAAGCCCATAGTTGTGCACCTATACATAAGAAAAACAGGACATGTGTGACCTAGGCAACCAAATAGGTCCACGATGGTTAGTAATGGTGCCTTTAGGAACCCATACTTGTTTGAATCTGATCTTCTTGTTTCCATACAAACAGTTCCTATATGAATGATCAATAGAACCACATGTATAACATTTAGCATATGTAGGTTTCCTTTTAACAATTTTATTGTGAATGATCTTCTTTTCCTCATAATGATTTCCATATCCTAGACCTCGTTTATTATTTCCATGTGATTGATAACCAAGAATGATGTCGAGAGATTTTTTCCCTACACCAAATTTCTTAATACTTAATTCTAAATCAGAGATCTTGGATTTCAAATAGAAGTTCTCATTCACAAGCATGGTGCTTTTACTTATAAAGGCCTTTTTATTTCCATCTTCATTTTTCTTAAAGTTTTCAACTTTCTTTTCAAGGCTCACAATCTTTTCTTTGGACTTGTTTTCTTCTAGTTTCAGCATGGCACAAGATTCACATTTAAGAGTTTCATGCAAACTAGTTTTTCCTTTAAGTTTGGCAATTATAGCTTTAAGATCTTCAATCTCAGATTCCATTTTTTCTTCATTTTGTGAAATATGATAATTATCCTGCTGTAATTCAAAGTTGGTTTCTTTTAAAGATTCTACAGAGGATTCTAGATTAGTGATCTCTATGTTCATATTTTCACAAATGCTCATTAATTCTGAGAGAGAGAATTCATGTACCTTAGATTTCGTCCAGTCAATGTCTCCAACCAGACATAAAGATGAGTGAGCAACTTTCTCTTCTAGTTCATCCTCGTCATCGTCATCCCATATCACAGCAAGGGATCTTCCTTTTGATTCTGTCGAGGCATCCTTCAAAGTTGGACAATTCTTCATGAAGTGTCCTTGTTTCCTGCATTTAAAACACTGAACTGACTTAGTAGTATTCTGTTCAGAAGAAAAGTTTGAAGGATTAAATTTATTAAAGCGATTGAACCTTTTGACATTTCAGATTTGCCCTGCGGTGTCTTGATGTATCTCCTGAAGCCTCTGACCATCAGCGCTTGCTCATCATCAAGATCATCGTCGCTATCTTCAGCTTTGAAAGCTATTGACTTTGTAGCTTTGTCTTCTCCCTTTTCTCTTGACTCGATGGTTTTCAGTTCAAGCTCATGGGACATCAGGTTCCCAATCAAATCATCCAAGCTCAATTTGGAGAGATCTCGAGCTTCTTGGATTGCGGTAACCTTGGGACGAAAAGTACTTGGCAAGGCTCGAAAAATTTTCCTTACCAGTTCCACGCTTGGATACGTTTTTCCAAGTGCCCTTGAGTTGTAGACGATGTCCGTAAATCTTGCATACATGTCTTTGATCGTCTCTGCAGGTTTCATGTGGAAGCCATCGTATTCCGTGCTGAGAAGCGCTAATCTGGATTCTTTGACTTGAGAAGTTCCCTCGTGTGTAACTTCCAAAGTACGCCAAATTTCCTGTGCAGTTAAACAATGTGAAACACGGTTAAATTCTGTTTTATCAAGTGCACAAATTATAGCATTCATTGCTTTTCCATTTAATGAAAATAGTTTTTTATCAATATCATCCCATTTATCCTCAGGTTTTGGGATTTCAGTATTCTCAATAATTAACACAGGTGATGTATATCCATGATCAACAATTTTCCATACATCATAATCAGTAGATACTAAGTATATTTTCATCCTACCTTTCCAATATGCAAAATCAGTTCCATTAAATTTTGGGGGTTTGACAGTAGACTGACCTTCAGAAAATGCTGAATCATATAAACTCATTGTAAGCTAGACTTAAATGGTCAATCCTGGTGCTCTGATACCAATTGTAGGATCTAAATAGGGCCTAGAGGGGGGGGTGAATAGGCCGATGACCAAATTATCGCAAAATAAAAATAATTAAGTCTAATTAAAACAGATGAGTAAAAGCAATAGTAGAGCAGATAAGACCACAAGCAGATCAAGCAGATGACACAGCAGATTTACGTGGTTCGGTCTCCCAAGACCTACATCGACCCCAGAACAACATCACTAAAATTGATTCTTTAAGCAGTTACAGTCACACAAGATTAGAGCCCCAACTATAACCACACTGACTAACCCTAGCTCACCAAAGCCCAAAAAGAATAACAATATAATGATGCTCTCCTAATCCGATATGCCCCAACAACTCGGATTTCCCAAAACAATATAGTGGAAGAAAGTGTAAACCAAAATCTCAACGACAAATAATACAACGTATTCACAAATAAATAAGATCAAGAGTTTAGAAAGCTCATTTGTGAAGATCTCTCTGGTTGTCGTCTTTCAGCACATCAGTAGCTTCGCAACGCTTCTTATGGAATGATGATCGGATGTCTGTAGAAGAAGTAGTCGTTGTCCCCGTGGAAGTAGTCGGTAGAAGTTCCTCACTCAAAATGATCTCATTTACTGCACATGAGGAACTAGCTGCTGAACTTGTTGTCACTACGTCGAGGATGAAGTCAGGATCGCAACGCTTCTTGCAGAACTCAATTTGGATCTCTAGAACTCCATTTGTTGATGAAATGGTGAAGAGTGTGCATTGGTATTTATAGAAATGAGTTAACGGGTCTGTGTCACGGTTCCAACGAACCCAAACCCGCAAAAACACGTTTAAAATGCGTTATCGGGTCGGGTTTGAAAACCCGCTGTCGACAGCGATCTGGACCGTCGGATCGAGCGGGATTCGACGACAGCACGCCACGTGGACGTCAAAACTCGTGCGTTGACGCCCGCCTCCGCTGACCGGGACCCGTGTTGTCGGCAACCGTTGGATCTTCGAGAGGATGGCTACGATTGCGCCACGTCGACGCGAATTTGGAACTGCGGCGCCCGCCATCTGCGACTGGGTCCGCGTAGTCGGTGGCCGTTGGATGATGATCTGGCGGTTGTAAGCGAGCCACGTCGCCAAGTTGCGAGATGTCGTTGGATGCGAAACGAGCGGCCTGGATGAAGCCACGTCGATCGATATTTTCTGTTGCGATGAGGCGTATAAATGCACAGTGTCGTATGCCGTATTTGTTGAGTATTTTCACTGTATTCTTACGTATTTGGGAATCAAATAAATCCCAAAAATTCTGAAATAATTCTCAAAAATCCCATAGCTTCATATTGACATGTGAGAATTTTTTCACCTCATTTCACCTCTTGTAGAAAAAGTTTCTTCTTTGTATACTCAGTATTTTCTCGTATTTCCCCGTATTTGGACTTCAAACAATCTCCATAAATCCTGAAAAAAAAAATCCCATGCTATTTATAGCCTATGATTAACTCTAGAGTAGAGTTTCATAGCTATACTCCATTGTTTGATCAGCTTGTGTAATTCCAAATGAAGTTTCACCCTTGTATCTCTACGTACTTGAGTACATACATGTGTAACCTGAGCAATCATGGCTATAGGGACCTGTGACACACTCAACAAACAGATTAGAACAGTTCAGTAGGGTTTGTTATCATCAAACAGGTTAGGATGCTGTTTTCAACAGGCATTTCATTTTTCTTCGTGATATTCCCCGTTCTTTGGCATATGTCGCATGCTTTGATATACTCATTTGCGTCTCTGAAGATGGTGGGCCAATAGAAACTGCTTTGGAGAGTTTTCGATGTGGTTTTAGTGACTGCTGCATGTCCCCCGCAAGGCTGATCGTGGCAGTGTGAAATAATGGAATTGGTCTCCTCTTTTGGAATGCAGCGCCTGATGATCCCATCGGCACATGTTTTGAATAAGTACGGTTCATCCCAAAAATAGTTTCTGGCATCATGCAAGAACTTCCTTCTCTGATAGGTTGCCATCCCATGGGGACTTATGCCGCTCACCAAATAGTTTACTAGGTCGGCGTACCAAGGTGCATCAGAGGAGGAGGTCGCAAATAATTGCTCGCCGGTGAAAAAATCATCAATCGGTAAGCTGTTATCTCCATGCCTATGAATTAGACGCGATAGATGATCTGCCACTACATTTTTAGCCCCTTTCTTGTCCTTGATTTCTATATCAAACTCTTGGAGGAGGAGAATCCATCATATTAGGCGTGGCTTTGCATCCTTCTTGCTTAGCAAGTATTTCAGTGCTGCATGATCCGTGTGAACTATCACCTTGGATCCTAAATGATAAGATCTGAACTTTTCGATGGAGTACACCACTGCTAGTAATTCCTTCTCTGTAGTGGTGTAATTCTTCTGAGCATCATTCAAAGTCTTGCTAGCATAATATATCATTTAAGAGGAAGTGAGATGATTCTCATTAGCAAATTTCCAACCAAGCAAACCCGTCTAAGATCATATAATAATCTCACGTTGCCCACCAACCAGTTGCCAAGCCAATGCAAAGGACCCCAATCCCCATTTAATTACTTAATTAATACTGCATGCAGAAATCCCATGCATCATTAGTTTAATTAGCCAGGAATGTCTTTATACAAAGGTGGACAAAATCTCCAAATAATGTATTAATATCATTAACGTAACATCTAATTACAATACTCTCATCTAATTGCGACTGGTCTCTAATAATTAACATGCCACGCATTTATTTAATCCAAATGCAACGTCTTAATTACTAGGGATCCAAAGGAGGAAGATTATGTTAATGCCTTCGATTACGACTAATGTGCTTTTAGATACGCTTGCGTTCGTATCTAAGCGCAAGATAATATAGGTTAGTGCTTGTTAATATTTGCATTAATGTTAGGTACGTATGGGTGGAATTTGACCATCCATCTAAGCCTGGGCCCATCGATTTTTGGCCCACCTCCTTTCGTCGCATTTTGTGCCTTCTGTCTCTTCATCAAGATTTAGTTATGATTAGGCTAATTGAGTACAAGATTGTTACATATCTAAACAATACTATGATCATTCTAGAGAGCTGAAAAAGAAAATGACAACTCGTGTACAACCATCCTTTATACAATCGATGAAGGTGGATATACAGCTGATGAAGAGAGATAAAGTATGACTAGGTCAAATATGGGCTCCTCACGTCACCCTCTCTCCAGATCACCCTCCACGTCACCCAAAAACTCACTCCAAACCACTTATTTACATGTTTGACATCCCCTCAAAAAAAACCCATCCAAACTCACTTATTTAAGCGTTTATCATTCAACCCAAAAACCAAAAAACCCCCCACTTATTTACATGTTTGCAACCCCAAGGTTTTTGTCATTTTAACCACCGGACTTTGCACTTTTTGCCCCCCGACGATACCGGCACGCACACCCATATTTTTCACTCCTTTTCGGTTGCGCGCGTGCACCGCATCCTCTTTGTGGGGGGTTTTGTTGCTCCGTGCAACTGTGTCCACGGGTTATTTATAGTATATATTATAAAATAGGGAATTACCCTTATAACATTGTCCTGGGTGAAGGACTTTGTCCTAATGGGACAAAGTGTGGGCCCACCTTTGTCCCATGTGCCATGCCACATGGCTTTCCCGAACTAAAAAGCCCACCATCTTCCTCTTAATTACAAGTGTGCCACTCCCTTTAATAAAACCCAAAAACCACCCCTCAAACCCATTAAATTGCATTTTTACCCTCACGCAATTCCCACACACAACCACTCTTTTTTTCCTCTTTGGCCCATGCTTCCCTCCGATTTTTTTCTAGCCCCGTGCACTATATGCACGGATATTTTCTAGAACACATACAATTCATGGCAACTCATATATAATTTATATACGACGTGAGGAAGTGTATGGATGTTGATAGGCTTTTTGTTTGGGGTTAGACATGTGTTTGCTATTAGAATATGGAGAAGAAGTAGGCATATGGTGAAGTCCATAGTCATATATATATATATATATATTAAGAGAGTTATAAGTCTCTTGGATCCCAAGGGACATCCACTAAGAGTGGGTTTAATGGTGGATGATAGTGGGTGGAGACCAAAGGTCTCCCATATTCATAACACTCCCCCTCATCCATCCATTCTTAGCATATGAATTCTTCAGGATCCAATACGCTAATATGGGGTGGATACTGCTGGATCCAGAGTTACCGTGTTTGCCTCGTTAAAACCTTAGTTGTGGAAAACCCAGTGGGAAAAACCAATAGCTTAATGAAAAAGAGTAGGTCTTACAGCTGTCACATCTCTATACAAGCTTTCTAAAAGTACATCTAGGCAATGCCTTAGTAAACAGATCAGCTAAATTATTACGAGATAGAAGCAGCCATACTTTAATCTGCTTCTGCTCATGTAGCTCGTGCGTCCAGAAGAACTTGGGAGAGATGTGCTTCGTCATGTCGTCCTTAATGTAACCAACTTGTAGTTGAGCTATACAAGCTGCATTATCTTCAGATATGGTTTGCTCAAGGTCATCCGACTTCAAGCCGGTCGTCACTAGAATGTGATGAATGATTGAACGAAGCCAGACACATTCTCTGCTAGCTTCATGGATCGCCAGGAGCTTTGAGAGGTTGGATGAGACTGATGTGGTGGTATGCTTCAAAGATTTCTAGGAGATGGCTGTACTACCGAAAATGAACCCCAGTCTGTGATTTCTCGGTATTTGGATCAGACCTATAACCTGTATCTGCATAACCAATCAAGGTGGAATCCACCTTTCGGGATGTATAATCCCAGGTCAACTGACCCTTGGAGGTAGCACAGAAGCTGCTTTACTCCGATTCAGTGGCGCTGCGGGCGCTGAAACTGTATCTGGCTAGTAGGAAGACTGCGAACGATAAGTCGGGACACGTGCAGTTTGCCAGATATAGTAGTGCTCCAAAGGCACTAAGTTGAGGTACTTCAGGACCTAATATTGCATCCCCCTCTTCCAGCGGCTGGAAGGGGTCTTTATGTACATCCAAAAATCTAACGATCATTGGTGTACTTAGAGGATGGTAGTTATTCATATGGAAATTTTTAAGTAATTTCCTTTTTTATGTGGTAATAGGATTCCTCCGCTGATGTTTTCTATCTGTAAGCCAAGACTATATTTAACCTTGCCTAGGTCTTTCATTTCAAACATTAGTTTGAGGCTTGCAGATATATCGTCAATCTCTGCAGGAGATCCAATGAGGCTTAAGTCATCTAATTAAACGGTTATTAATACGAATCCTGTTCCCGTGGTTTTAATGAAAATACACGGACAGACTTCATTATTGGTGAAACCTTGTTGAACAAGGAAATCACTCAGTCTGTTATACCACATTTTTCCAGATTGTTTAAGACCATATATTGATCTTTGAAGCTTTAACAGAATAGACGTCCCAAGGTCTATCTTTTATTTCTATCGGTATTATGAAACCATCTGGAAGGTTCATATAGATATTTTTATCTATATTGTCATTTAGATATGCAGTCACAACGTCCATGAGCTGCATTTCTAGGCCTTCCATTTAAGCTTATTATCAATCGGAATGTGATCGTATGCATAACCTGGGAATATGTATTTTAATAATCCATCCCCGGTCATTGGAAAAATCCCTAAGCTACAAGCTGTGCCATGTAGCGTACGATCTGATTATTCTCATTTATTTTCCTTACGAATGTCCACTTGTATCCCACAGATTTTACACCTCTTGGTGTTTGGACTACTGGTCCAAAGACTTTGCATTTCAAGAGTGAGTCCAGCTCTACTCCTATTGCTTCGTTCCACTTTGGCCAATCATCTCTGCGTTTGTATTTAGCTAGAGATAATGGATCGATATCATCGTCGCCTTTAGCGACGTGAATAGAAATATTGAACGCAAAGTCGTCATCGACAACAATGCTTTTTAGTGTCCAGTACTTCCCCAGTACGTACGAATTTTTATTATATTTCTCATGTATTGTCCTCTTTGGGGGACTGAAGGAGGGGAGAGGTTACTGGTCTGAGCTCAGCATCCGGTGGTGGGATATTCTTTATTTCTTCAAGTATATTCCTCTTACAAGGGAATTTATCCTTGGAGCCAGGCAGTCGTCCCCTTTTTATTTGAGGTACGACTGGTTCTGCTGCCGGTGGATTGCATCCATCTTTGGGGATGTCAATCCTAGCTGGCGTATTGGCAGCAGGGACGTATGATCGGATAATCATCTGGTTATCAGTAAATTTGTCCGGTAGTAAGAGTATTCTGAATGTGAAGGACCTTCAGAATATCATCTTCACAGATATTAGTACAGGATCATATTGAGACGAAGACTTAGTGTCCCAAGAAATGGTCTCAGAAGCTTCAGGCTTTTGTTTTATGAGCCTAGTACGGAAAATAATTTTATGAAGATGCGTCTATCATTACCATAAAGTACCGAAATGGAGAACTTGATGGGTGAATTGACCCACAAATGTCACCTTGTGTTTTCTCCAAGAAGCTAGGAGATTCAAAACCCCACTTTCAGGTTAAGACAGTCTCCTGATTAGTTTTACCCTTATAACAAGGGGACAAGGAAAATCACCCTTTTGAAGAATCTTCAAGTTCCTCATTTTTTGTCCACGGGAGTGGGTTATGATGTGGTACATCATTTTCGATCCTGGGTGACCTAGTCTATAATTGCCAGAGAATGAATTCTGCTGATGTAAAACACTGCTGGTGCTCTATCAGATTAACTTCTATATGTTGAAATGTATGTTTGATAAAGGCTCGACGGGAGTCCTTTAAAACGTTCTAAGATGGTTTCAATACCATCCTTATTACGAATAACATACAATTATTCAACACTATTGAAATCATCAGTTTTCAAGTAATATTCGTTCATACGAATGTCCTTGAAATTTAATAGATTTCTGTTTGGTTATGGAGAAAATAAAACATCTTTTATTATAATTTTTGTTTGGTTTGGGAAATTGCTTCACCTGATCCTTCTATTATATAATTTAGTCCCGAAATTGTAGTGTCAGGACCATAATAATTAAGATGCTATTAAAATAGCGTCTATCAAGAAGGATCTTGTGCGTGGAGGCACTATCCATTAGACAGACACAATTCATCTCTATCTCTAGAAAAGAATGTTAAAAGTTTTATTGAAAAGTAAAACTACATTCGATTAAGATAAAGGAGAACATAATCAAAATATTAATGATAATGGCTGAAAAGATGACTAAATCATCTTTAGTCAAAGATGTCGTTATTATCGAAATTCTCGGCGTTGAACCGAGTTGGAAGCTGTATATCCACAAGATTTGTTTCAGAGGGAAGCTTCAGGCTTGCCATATACAAATCTTGGAGGTGGCGTGGAGTACGACAGACCCTGGGCCAATGTCCAGTCATTCCACATCTGTGGCATTTTTCATCCCAGGTTTTCCTGGGAGTAGAAGTCTGATCAGAGGTATTCATCTTCCACGTATTGTTTTTGTTCCCCTTATTATTGTTGTTCTGGGAAGGAGCTTTGATCTGCTTCTTCGCAGTTTTCCCCTTTTTGAATCTGCTCTTTTGTTTGTTCTTCATCTTCTGGGAAGAAAATGTGTGAGCTTCAGGGAGAGGAGCAGAGCCAGCAGGGCGTAGGTTATGAGTGGCCATTAGGAGTTCTCTGTTCTGCTCTGCCAAAAGAAGGTAGGAGAGTAAATCAGAGTACCTCGTGAACTTGAGTTCATGATACTGTTGCATGAGAATAGCATCCTTCTCAGATGCATATGTTTTCTCAAGCATTCGGGTTTTCGAGACTTGTTCACCACACAACTTCAAGCGTGAGGTGATGTTATGGAGAGCTGAGTTATACTCTGCTATGGACTTGAAGTCCTGAAGTCAGAGATTTTCCCACTCATAACGTGCACGAGGGAGGATAACATCTTTCTGATGTTTGTGTCTATTCTCAAGTGTTGTCCACAGTTCATGAGGGTCTTCCACTGTTAGATTTTCAGCCTTCAGGGTCCGATCAATATGTCTCCTGATATAGATAATGGTTTTCGCCTTTTCGACATCGGAAACTCTAACAATAGAAGTCCACGTTGGGTTTTGATGGACCCATAGAGAACAAATCTCTATGCATGTCCTAAGTCGGACGAACAGTAGAGGCAAAAGAAAGCACAGCGGAAGAACATCATTAAACTTTTTAACAAAGCCCTAAGGAAAATCAAGACCCTTGCCTTGGTACAGTCAAGGTGTACCGCACCGTCTTCCAAGCCGCTCCTCATCCCGTGCCGAACCACTCCTCGAACTGCTCCATGATCACTCCTTATTTTACACCTTTTTCCCGCATGTTTGCATGCCATTTAGATCGCCCAAATCATGTTTTTCACGATATATCGACGATATTGCGATGCTTTTCACGATTTGTTGTTTTTGTCGCATTTCAAGTGATTTGGCGCGATTTGGAGTGATCTCGAGATGCGCTCACTCCGGAGGGTCACCGACGACCTCCCCGAGGGGTATTTTGCTGTTGGAGAGGAGCGGAAGAAGAATGGACGTCGCATGAGCGACGAGGAGGCCAAAATAAGCAATCTGGGCATTTTTTGTGTCCCACTCGGCCGAGTGGAGGAGCCGCTCGGCCGACCAGCGAGACACCGCTCGGCCGACCAGATCAGACACGATTTACCTGTGCGCTCGACCGAGCGACGGAGACTACATCGGCCGAGTGACGACATCACGTCCGCCCGAGTGGCGCCCAGACGAAGCCCTTCAAAAATCTCCAAGTTTCTGTTTTTCGGCTGCCTGAGCTTCAGAAGACCCACTCGGCCGAGTGGATAATCCCGTCCGCCCGAGTACAATGAAGCCATCGGCCGAGTGACGACAACTCACTCGGCCGAGCCGCCCCCGAAGTAGAGACCCCTGAAGGCCCCGACTTACTAGAAAATTACAGGGTTTCTCATTCGGCCGAGCGACTTTTGTCACTCGGCCGAGTGCGACGCGCTGCCTGTAGCGAAAATTGCGGAAAACAGGCTGCGCAGGGGTATTTTGGTCACAGTTTTTGGACGATTTTGGGGGCTATTTAACCCCTGTTTTTACCCTAGTTTTAGAGAGCTTCTCCTTAGATTTTTTGCAGCTTTTTAGATTAGATTTTAGCTTTATTTCTAGAGATTGGAGAGAAGACAATTTTTGATTTTTGTTGGAACAATTGAAGAACTCCATTGGTTTGTCTTTCCCCTCTCTAAAAATTCTATTTTTATTGCATATCTCAATATTGTGATGAATTCTATTGCTTATTTCATTGATTATTTTTGTGATCTTGCTATGAATTGTGAGTAGTCGCCACGTCTTGGGGCGTGGGGATGAACCCTACGAGCCCAACTTCATATTTGTGATGAATTAGTAGAAATTTTGCTAGAATCGATATCTAGGGATTAGATTGGGATCAATTTACTATGGTTAGCTAGGAGTTCATACCGATCGGGATTTGCAAGAGATTGGATCCCGATTCGATAGGAAACCCTAGAAATCCGAATTGGGTTGGAATCGAATTTCCGTAGTATCGGTTTGCAAGAGATTGGACCGACACTAGGGTTTCCGGTTGCAATTCCGTGCCAATACCCGTTTGCAAGAGATTGGACGGGTAGGAACTATCCCAATCTAGATCGCGAGCCGAGTTTGCAAGAGATTGGGCTCGGTGCGCGATTGGACGATGATGTTGATCCTAATGCTAGCTTTCCTAGGATAGGGTTTGCAAGAGATTGGACCCAAACCTAGGATAGCTATAGACCGGCAACAGCGCGAGAGCGTGAGCTTGGTTTACATTCAGTTGCAACTAGTTCATCCAAAATCTCAATCTAGCAATTTTGATACCGACGACCCACATTTATGAGATACGGTGAGTAGCGGGGATTCCCCATTCCCTAGACGTTCTTTATTTGATTTGATATTTCTGCACTTTGTCTGACGATTGTGACAGGATCGCCGAAGGGAAATCTTTCTTCTTGAATAGCCAGGTTGGTTGGAACAAGCACGGTCATTCGTCCTCCCTGTGTTCGATATCCCGCTCGCTGCTACACCGTGCACTTGCGGTAAAACTACAACCGTTCTTTAGGGTTACGTCCCGGAGCGATCAAGTTTTTGGTGCCGTTGCCGGGGAAGGCGTTTAGACGGTGTTCGTCATCGACCACCCGGTTACTTCTTCTTCCTCTCTTTCTTTACTTTCTTCTGTTTGCACATTCTCCCTGTATTTTGCATAAGGCCTTTGCAGGAAGAATGGAGGATGCAATGTCAACAATAGAACTCAGTCAAGAAGACTATGACTCCTTCACAGACCTCCTTAAGGAGCTTGTCGATGAGGTCCACGCTACCGGAGCTTTTGCTATCGACGTCAAGGACCCCGACGAACAACTGTTTGCTAGTTTCGTGATGGACCAGATCTCCCCGGAGGGGACTATCGGGGGAAATGTCAGAGTTGACGTGATCGACGACAAATTATATTTCGAAAACGGTGGAGCAAGTGTCGAGGATCGCCATACTCCGGGAGGATCTTCAGAGCAAACCAACGTTCAGGGAGTTACACCCCATGACACCTACTCTTGCTTCTATGAATCGTCTGATGTGTTTCTTGATTCCAGGGACGAACCGGAGCCGAGTGAAAGCTCTGACAAAGCTAGCGCAGAATTGGAGAGCGCTTATTTCGATGCATCATCCTCACTAAGTAGTGAGTCTGACTCTTCACAAGAGAGCGCGCCACCTGAGCACGAGCTAGACCCGGATGGCAAGGAAGGAGCGAAACTCATGCGAGCCGATGAAGTAGAAGGAGAGGCGCCTCTTCAGGTAGAACTTAAACAATTACCTCCGAATCTAAGGTACGCCTTTTTGGGTAACAAATTAACTTTCCCGGTGATAGTAAACTCCCACCTCGCGCCAGACCAACTTGAAAAACTCCTAGACGTTCTTAGGAGCCATAAAGATGTCCTGGGATACACTATCTCCGATCTAAAAGGGATAAGCCCTAGGCTTTGCACGCATAGGATCCATTTGGAGGATACCGACGCCACCTCCATAGAGCCTCAAAGGCGGTTAAACCCGAACATGAAGGAGGTGGTTAAAAAGGAAATCCTAAAATTGCTAGAAGCCGGTATAATCTATCCTATCTCAGACAGTAGATGGGTTAGCCCAGTTCACTTCGTCCCCAAGAAAGGGGGGATGACTGTCATAAAAAATGAGAAAGGTGAGCCCATATCTACGCGCACCGTCACTGGATGGCGAATGTGCATTGACTATAGGAAACTCAATAAAGCCACCCGAAAGGACCATTACCCATTGCCCTTCATTGATCAAATGCTCGAACGCCTCGCAAAACATAAATACTTTTGCTATCTAGACGGGTATTCGGGATTCTTCCAAATCCCTTTGCACGAAGATGACCAAGAGAAGACAACTTTCACTTGCCCCTATGGCACCTATGCCTACCGTAGGATGCCGTTTGGCCTTTGTAATGCTCCTGCCACCTTTCAGAGGTGTATGACATCCATATTTTCCGATTACATTGAAAATATTATGGAAGTTTTTATGGATGATTTCTCGGTTTATGGAAGTGAGTTTGACTCTTGTTTGGAAAATCTTACTAAAGTCCTAAAAAGGTGCCAACAAAACAATCTCACTCTCAATTGGGAGAAGTGTCACTTCATGGTCACGGAAGGTATAGTTCTCGGACACCTAGTCTCTTCGAGAGGGATTGAGGTAGATAAAGCAAAGATTGAGGTAATCGAGAAACTCCCCCCTCCTATTAATGTCAAGGGCATTAGAGGCTTTCTTGGTCACGCGGGGTTTTACCGTCGCTTCATCAAGGATTTCGCCTCGATTGCCCGACCACTTACCTCTTTGCTCGCTAAAGATATTCCTTTTATTTTTTCAGGTGAATGCTTACAAGCCTTCAACGCCTTGAAAGAAGCACTAGTCTCTGCGCCCATCATACAACCACCGGATTGGAGCCTTCCTTTTGAGCTAATGTGTGATGCTAGCGACCACGCCATTGGGGCGGTATTGGGACAAAGAAAAGATAGGAAGCTTCACGCGATATACTATGCGAGCAAGACATTGGATGACGCGCAGAAAAACTACACAACTACCGAGAAAGAGCTTCTAGCGGTCGTCTATTCCATAGAGAAGTTTCGCTCTTACCTCCTTGGTTCCAAGGTGATTGTCCACACCGACCATGCGGCATTGAAGTATCTTTTAAACAAGAAGGAGGCCAAACCTAGGTTGATTAGGTGGATACTCTTGTTGCAAGAATTCGACTTAGAGATCAGAGACAAGAAAGGTACGGACAATGTCGTGGCGGATCATTTATCTAGGCTCGTTCGCGACAAGGAGGATGAGAGTTTGTCTATCGACGACACATTCGTGGATGAGAGGCTATATGCCATAAGGACCGGTGAAGTACCTTGGTACGCGGACTTCGTCAACTACTTGGCTTGTGGAATCAAACCGCATGGGATGTCTACGCAACAAAAGAGGATATTTCTGCATGAGGTCCGTAGCTATTTTTGGGAAGATCCCTACCTTTTCAAGATATGCAAAGATAGTGTCATTCGTAGGTGTGTTTCTAAAGAGGAGGCGACATCCATCATTTTGCATTGCCACGGTCTACCATGCGGAGGACATCATGCCGCCTCTAAAACAATCGCTAAGATCTTGCAGAGCGGATTCTTCTGGCCAACGATGTTTAGGGACACCCACGCTTTTGTGAAGGGGTGTGATAAATGCCAACGGACCGGGAATATCTCCAAGCGCAATGAGATGCCGATGAGACCCATCCAAGAAATTGAGCTTTTTGATTGTTGGGGAGTAGACTTCATGGGGCCATTTCCGTCGAGCAATGGTAATAAATACATCCTATTGGCCGTTGACTATGTCTCCAAATGGGTGGAAGCAATTGCCACCCCTACTAATGATGCAAGGGTCGTCTCCAAGTTCTTTAAGCAAAATATCTTCCCACGCTTCGGGGTGCCTCGTACCTTGATAAGCGACGGGGGAAGCCACTTCATAGAGAACAAGTTTGAAGCCATGCTAAAGAAGTACGGGGTAAATCATAGAGTTGGCATGGCATATCACCCCCAGACAAGCGGCCAAGTGGAAGTCTCAAATAGAGAAATTAAGCAAATTCTCGAAAAGACGGTGGATCGATCTAGAAAGGATTGGTCAATGAAGCTAAACGATGCTCTATGGGCATATCGCACGGCCTTTCGCACTCTCATAGGCACCACACCGTTCCGGCTCGTTTATGGGAAAGCTTGCCACTTACCCGTAGAGTTGGAGCACCGCGCGTATTGGGCCATCAAAACCTTTAATTATGATTACAAGAGTGCGGCGGTGAGGCGACTCTTGGACATCAACGAGCTTGATGAGATAAGAAGAGACGCCTACGAAAGCTCAAGAATTTACAAAGAAAGGACCAAGATTCTCCACGATGCCCGCATAACCGTCACGGACTTCAAAGCAGGAGACAAAGTCTTGCTCTATAATTCCCGGCTCCGACTATTTCCCGGTAAGTTGAGGTCACGTTGGTCCGGACCTTTCACCATCAAGCACATACAACCGGGAGGAGCTTTCGAGTTGGAGAGCAAGGACGGTTCCACGTTCAAAGTAAATGGTCAAAGGCTCAAACACTATTCCGAGGGAGTCCCGACGGGCGAAACCAATAGAATATATTTGCTTAAGGGACGGCCGGATGATCTTTCATACCTCCTTGATGAGGTGATAGAGGAGGCGATCCCCTACTCGATTGGCGCTCTTTTTGACGAAGATTTAGAGGAAGGCCCGGATTTAGGCCAAGATAAGAAGAAAGATGATTCCCCCGACCTCTCCGCTGAAGATGATGAAGGCGACGCTGATGTCGCAAGGATTCGAGAGCTCTGTAAGCTCTCAAAATTAAAGTCTCCAAAGAAAGCTCCGCCGGTACGGAAATCGACATCACCGGTAAAGCCGTTGACCGGAGCAAATGCTAGCTTGGGGGAGCCTCCCCCCAACACTATTCGAGACGGGAGACCACCGAGGGAGGACACGCCGCCGCCACGCCCAAATCCAAGCGCGCTCCCCGGAAAGTTTGATGGGTGCATCTCATATGCACCAAACATCCCACATTGATTGAAAATTATAGGGGGTCGAGCTCACGACCTTAAACGAGCGCTTGTCGGGAGGCAACCCGACGGTTTTTGCTTTATTTTTACTTTTTCTTTATTTTCGTTTTAAAAATTTTTAGTGTTTTGAGTCGTTAGCCCAAAAATTTTGTGATAACGGGTCCTATTTTTTCTTGACAGGAGAGGAGATAGGTAGATCCATCATGAGGAGGATGAACGCGACGATGAGGAGCGCCACAAGAAGACGCTCGATGCTTAGGAGGAAGATGGAATCGACTGGAGGAAGAAAGACGGAGTTTAGAGCCCAAACGAAGACAAACAGCAGAACACAAGGCTCACTCGGCCGAGCATACTAGTCACTCGGCCGAGTACAAAAGTTCGTCCGGCCGAGCCGCTCACGAACGAGGGAAGTCTGCTGTACCCAACTCTCTGTTTATTTTCCTGATTTCAATATAACTGCTACTCGGCCGAGTATATATTTTCACTCGGCCGAGTAAAACGGATACCCTCCTAGGGCGAGTCTTGCCGAGTAGCTTGAGTCACTCGGCCGAATGGACTTACTCCACTCGGCCGAGGCTGGCAAGGCCATTCGGCCGATGCGTAAGCGGGGAGGAATTTTCTATTGACCGTACTCGGCCGAGTGGCCAAGTCACTTGGCCGAGTCGTAACTTTTGCTATATAAGAGGTCGAAGGGGGCACGTTTTTCGAAACGCTAAAATCCGATCGCCCGCTCGCACCCCCGACCTTTAAGCTTCCCTCGCCCGCTCGCACCCCCTACTCGCCTGACCGCCGTTGCCACGCCGCCGCTCGGCCAGCCACCGCCGGCCGACCACTCGCCGCGCCTCGCCCGAGTCACCGCCGGCGGCCGTGTCTCCGGCCACCTCCGGTATCGCCTTTATTGCATTTTTCTCCTCTTTTTGAGTATTTTTTGAGGATCCATGTGTTAAACGACCCCCAAACCCAAATCAATTTCTATATCTATCTGTTATACCCCTAATGCCCCATACGTTTTGAATATTACCCGCTGATATCTCCATTTCACGCGCAGGTTGTTTTTGGGAGCTTAGGGGAGCCCAGGGGAGCTTCTCGGGACTGATTTGAGCTTCGTGGAGGCGCTGACTTCGCACGCTTCCATTGCTTAGCACTCGCGGCGTGTCGGGGTACACTCTTTCCATTATTTTGCACACGCCACACTTTTCACGTTTTTCGGCGCGCTCGGGGCCGATATGCCGCCCCGGACACGGCCGCGGACGAGGAGACCTTCCGCCAAGGGGAAGCGGTCGGATGATGCCGGCCCCTCCCACGAGGTGGAAGGGTCTCCTCCTCCTTCCCCCCACACACCCCGTCCACCCCGCACAGCCTGCAGGCCCCGCACACCCCGCACAGCCTGCAGCGCCCGCACAGCCCGCACAGCCTCTCCCTGCCGCTCCACAGCCACCACCACCGGCTCCACTGGTCGGGCCGCTCGGGATTACGTTCCGAGACGACGCACACCGCGCCGTCTTCGAGCGTATCTCCCAGCGCTCGATCGTACCTCCAGGTTTGCACACCTTGCTGACCTAGGACGCCTGGGGGTACTAGAGGGGATGCTCACGTTGTACGACAACGTGGGCTGGCGGGATTTCTTTCAGGTGTCGGCGGATACGTTTATCCGCCCGACACTTGAGGTTCTTAGTTCGATCGCCCGGATCGACGAGGGATGCTCGTTTCGGTTCATGGATCGAGAGTGCCAGGTCACTCTCGATATGATGAGAGCGTTTTTCTCGTGGCCCGCTGTCCCCGGAGCAGATCGCGGTTACGGCCCCACCCATATCCCCCCACCTTCCTTCGACGCCGGTACCTTCTGGGCCCGGATTACGGGTCTTCACGCTGCCTTTGACCCTAGTAGGGCCAAGGCCTCGGCCATTGTCCATCCCTGCCTCCGTATTGCTCAGCGCCTTATGGCGACGACCTTTTTGGCCAGATATGAGCCGGGCACGATGTCTACGCCAGAGCTCTACATGCTCTATGCGATGACACGTCCCAGAGCTCTATCTAGGGATGGCGATGAGCTTGTCCCCGCCGTCGTGATCGATATCGCGGCATGGTTTTTAGACCGCATCATTGTATCGGTGGGCGCTCGCTCACCGATATGCTACGGCGGCCTGATCACCTTGCTTGCTCTTATGACCGGCGAGGATTTCCCCGACGACCTGCGACGAGTATCGGGCCCCACTTCTTTGTCGATCGATGTTATGGCCCGGATGAAGATGCTTCGTCCGCATGGTGAGCGTCACTGGGTCTGGTTGCACGGCCCTTTCGGTGCCGATTACATGATTCTCCCGAGCCCTGCTCGGACTCAGATTGCACCAGCCCACGTTGACTGGCTCCCTGCGATGGATGTTCTCATCCCTGCTGCTTACGTGCTCGAGGCCGAGGAGGCCGAGCAGGCCCACGCTGCCCCTGTAGACCCTGTCGCCCCTGCCGAGCCTGCCGCCGAGCCTGTTGACCCTGTGGCCCCTCAGCCCATACCTGACTTTTCCGCTGCTCCTGACACCTCTGTCGGTGGCAAGAGTACCTCAGCTGAGCCCACTTCCACCACCTCCACCACTTCCGAGGCTGTCACCACCACTCCCACCACCACCACTGGCCCTCTGTCCGTCGAGCCTCTTTGCTCCGCACTCCCCGAGCGCCCACCGACCTTTGTTGAGAGTGGAGAGCCCTCGTTTGCCACGGTCGTGGAGACCATGGCTAGCATGGTCTCCGCTGGGGTTGCACCTTTTGGACCACACACTTCCACCCCAGCGGTAGCCACCTCTGTCTCCACCCCTGCTGTATTCTCTGAGAGTGTCGTGACATCTGTCCAC
Source organism: Scilla litardierei (assembly GCA_030789695.1). Lineage (NCBI taxonomy): Eukaryota > Viridiplantae > Streptophyta > Magnoliopsida > Asparagales > Asparagaceae > Scilla > Scilla litardierei. The sequence continues at coordinate 34,176,116 of CM061131.1, read as the reverse complement.
ACTTCTGTGCTACCGAGCTCTCTGGCCGCCTCGCTGCCACTTTTGCACTCTTCTTTCGCTGCTGCTGCCTCCGCTTCTCACCGCCCGGCCCGGCCGCACACTGAGGCCCGGCCGCACACTGAGGCCCGGCCCACATTCGCGAGCGCAGCACCTTTCGTTCCCTTCCCCGCTGAGCCAGTCACATACGCGACCCGAGTTCGCCAGCCACGCCCTGCACAGCCCCGCCCGGTGCGTCCCTCTGCACCACCTCCCCCTGACACTGTACTTCAGAGCATTTGTGCTCTAGAGGGGGCGGTGAGTGGTCTCAGAGGCGACCTTAGGACCCTGTCCTCCACCGTCTCTGTGATGGCTGGCCACTTCGAGCTGCTCCCGCAGATCCACTACTGTCTTACCCAGGTTCTGGAGCGTCTCCCGCGCGTACCCCCACCCACCCAGCAGGTTCCCACCCACACTTCCACACACACTCAGCCTGCTGTCACTTCCACACCCACCCCCACTCAGCAGCCTTTCCAGCCAGCACCACCCACACGACCTCCGCCTCAGGACGGAGACGGCGTAGCACCACCTTCTTAGGCACTATTGATGCCATCGTTTATTCTTGCCGTTGTGCTGCCCGTTTCTGCTGGGTCCTGTGGCATTTTTGTCCACCCCCCTCCCCTCACTTATTTTGGGATTCTCTTTTTGATCATATCCTTATATATCTTTTTTGGGTGCGAGGGAGAGTTTTTGGTGCCACTTATATATCTGTATCACTCCTATCTGTGCATGCATCATGTCCGCATCATATTTTTCATTTCTTTATTTTTCTTTTTTTTTTCTTTTTTTTTCATGCATGCATCCTCACTTGCCCCTCACATTTCTTGTCTCTCCGTGTGCCACACTTTGCACATTGAGGACACTGTGCCATTTAGCTTGGGGGAGTGAGTTTTCACGTTCTTTTTTCGATTTGCCACCTTTATTTTTAGTTTTTCATACCATTCTTCGCTTTTGCACTTATTTTTCATCATTTTTCTTTTATTTTGCCATTCATCACGTTTTTCTTATTTTTCTGTGTGCCGCATTGTAAATAGTTCTATTTTCCCTTTATCTTTATTTCTTTTTCATCTCATGCTAGAGATGACTTTTCTATGATGATGATGACGTTGGATTTAGCTTACTCTATATGCATGCTATATTTGTCGTGTCTTAGACTTTATTTCTGATATCATATGCTATGACTCGCCTTGCATCTAGAGATAGTAACCCACACTTTTGCCACATGAAAATGGATGAAATTTTATTATTAGCTGAGTCTGAATATTCATATGTATGCTATCACAGAAAACACACCAAGATTCACGCATTGAATGCTTATATCTGGAGTACTGATTTCTTTTTCCTATATCACTTCTATATGCATGAATTGTACACTTCACTTCAGGATGATTGAATGATGTTAGCTATGATAAATCTGGATTAGTTAGCTTTTTTGTGATCGAAACTGAGTAGATTAGATTACCCTGCTGAAGTTGTCGTGCATGTCTTATAGAGTGAACCGAGAGTTATATCTATTTCTTTCTCCACAAATCTTGAACATCATTTCTCTACTTTTAAAATCATTGGTGAATCTCCCCTTAGCGATTCTATTTTATGGCATTTCCCCCGCTACTAATTCCTAGCTCCAAATCTCTTATTCTCTAAAAAAATAAAAGAGAGAAAAACATTCTTGTATATCATTATCTCTCTTCGAGTTGGGATCGTTGTGTATATATGCTATATAAAAAACAACAAAAGAAAAAAAAAGAGAAAAGAGGAAAAATCCTCAATAAAAGATCCCATCTCACTTTCTTTCTTTCTTCTTTCTTCTTGTTACTTTTGGAGCTATATAAAAATGGGGATGTGAATATTTTTTATGCCACCACGCTCATAGATAAGCTTGGGGGAGGGGATCCATTGATGTGTGAGAGAGTGATTACTTGACGTTGCACGACGACCTAGGCTAAGTAATATTCTATACTCAATGAGATTATTTCTAGCTTTACGAAATCCAGAAATCTAAGCCTAGCGTTCATTTCATGAAATCCACACTTTTCTATTCTCTCTATTCTATTGTGTGATACTCTTATACTCCTCATAGAAAGCATTCAATTGAAAAGTGTGTGATCTGTGATTTGTATACCGCTTTAGATGATTCAGACGATGCTAAACCTAAAATTATTCCGTTTTTCATGATTATATCGTTGTTCGTGGGTTTTCTATTTCTATTTGCACTATTATACTATGATATCGAAATAAAATTCTTTGACATGTATTTTTCATTCAGTGCATGCTATATGAGTAAGTGGAACCCACGTCCTGAGAAAATAATCTAGCAACCTACCTCTTCGCTTCTTTCTTTCTACTTTATTTTATTTCGTTTCCATTCTTCTCCGTTTTTCATTTTTCATTTTTCGCCGTTTTCGTTTTCCAATTCCACCGGGTTCGCCTTTTACTTATCTTCCTCGAGGACGAGTAAGAGGCAAGCTTGGGGGATTTTGATCACTCCTTATTTTACACCTTTTTCCTGTATGTTTGCATGCCATTTAGATCGCCCAAATCATGTTTTTCACGATATATCGACGATATTGCGATGCTTTTCACGATTTGTTGTTTTTGTCGCATTTCAGGTGATTTGGCGCGATTTGGAGTGATCTCGAGATGCGCTCACTCCGGAGGGTCACCGACGACCTCCCCGAGGGGTATTTTGCTGTTGGAGAGGAGCGGAAGAAGAATGGACGTCGCAGGAGCGACAAGGAGGCCAAAATAAGCAATCTGGGCATTTTTTGTGTCCCACTCGGCCGAGTGGAGGAGCCGCTCGGCCGACCAGCGAGACACCGCTCGGCCGACAAGATCAGACACGATTTACCTGTGCGCTCGGCCGAGCGACGGAGACCACATCGGCCGAGTGACGACATCACGTCCGCCCGAGTGGCGCCCAGACGAAGCCCTTCAAAAATCTCCAAGTTTCTGTTTTTCGGCTGCCTGAGCTTCAGAAGACCCACTCGGCCGAGTGGATAATCTCGTCCGCCCGAGTACAATGAAGCCATCGGCCGAGTGACGACAACTCACTCGGCCGAGCCGCCCCCGAAGTAGAGACCCCTGAAGGCCCTGACTTACTGGAAAATTACAGGGTTTCTCACTCGACCGAGCGAATTTTGTCACTCGGCCGAGTGCGACGCGCTGCCTGTAGCGAAAATTGCGGAAAACAGGCTGCGCAGGGGTATTTTGGTCACAGTTTTTGGACGATTTTGGGGGCTATTTAACCCCTGTTTTTACCCTAGTTTTAGAGAGCTTCTCCTTAGATTTTTTGCAGCTTTTTAGATTAGATTTTAGCTTTATTTCTAGAGATTGGAGAGAAGACAATTTTTGATTTTTGTTGGAACAATTGAAGAACTCCATTGGTTTGTCTTTCCCCTCTCTAAAAATTCTATTTTTATTGCATATCTCAATATTGTGATGAATTCTATTGCTTATTTCATTGATTATTTTTGTGATCTTGCTATGAATTGTGAGTAGTCGCCACGTCTTGGGGCGTGGGGATGAACCCTACGAGCCCAACTTCATATTTGTGATGAATTAGTAGAAATTTTGCTAGAATCGATATCTAGGGATTAGATTGGGATCAATTTACTACGGTTAGCTAGGAGTTCATACCGATCGGGATTTGCAAGAGATTGGATCCCGATTCGATAGGAAACCCTAGAAATCCGAATTGGGTTGGAATCGAATTTCCGTAGTATCGGTTTGCAAGAGATTGGACCGACACTAGGGTTTCCGGTTGCAATTCCGTGCCAATACCCGTTTGCAAGAGATTGGACGGGTAGGAACTATCCCAATCTAGATCGCGAGCCGAGTTTGCAAGAGATTGGGCTCGGTGCGCGATTGGACGATGATGTTGATCCTAATGCTAGCTTTCCTAGGATAGGGTTTGCAAGAGATTGGACCCAAACCTAGGATAGCTATAGACTGGCAACAACGCGAGAGCGTGAGCTTGGTTCTACATTCAGTTGCAACTAGTTCATCCAAAATCTCAATCTAGCAATTTTGATACCGACGACCCACATTTATGAGATACGGTGAGTAGCGGGGATTCCCCATTCCCTAGACGTTCTTTATTTGATTTGATATTTCTGCACTTTGTCTGACGATTGTGACAGGATCGCCGAAGGGAAATCTTTCTTCTTGAATAGCCAGGTTGGTTGGAACAAGCACGGTCATTCGTCCTCCCTGTGTTCGATATCCCGCTCGCTGCTACACCGTGCACTTGCGGTAAAACTACAACCGTTCTTTAGGGTTACGTCCCGGAGCGATCACTCCACGTCCCGAGGCAAGCAATCCTCTAGTCGCCGAGCTAACCATGCACTGAAGAAAGTTTCACCCGAGTATAAACCTTCGCCAAGATTTCGGATCGGATCCGAACCCCTTCGTGGCTTTGCTAGAGCCCTTCAGGAGTAAGGCAGAATTATATGGAGAATAGAATATTTAATTTAAGCCTAGATCCGAGCATGCTCCAACATTATTGGGAGCCGCTCAGATCTAGAGCTTGGGACGAGTTTAGAGGAGGTATATAGGCGGCTGACCCATCCCCTTTACTCCACTTCCGATGTGAGACTATGTTTTTAGAGTATAATAATTCAAGTTAGTTTCCCTTTATAAAGGCCAAACTTCCATTAATTTTAACTCCCTCACCGTTGAGCTTCAATCTTGATACAACCTATCAAATTAGAAAGGGTTGAACGGTGAACGCGTAGGAAAAAAAATGGCGAGTCAGTCCGACGTCGTTTGACCCCTCAAACGTCATCTCAAAGTTAGCCAAAACACATTCAAAGAAGAAAAATCCAGCCGTAAAAAATCTCGGGTTTCAAAAACCCTAACCAAAAAATTCGGTCTTGGTGGGCCTCCATTTTCGCTGGGTTCAGCCCAACAGTTTGGGCTGACTTGTTTTGGTTCTAACTTGTGCATTTGGACTCCGTTTTTGAAGCGGTTTGAACTTGTGTTTAGAGCGGGACGATCCCGTCATCCAGGTAACCTTTTCAATGCGTTTATTTTATTAAATATTGACTTAAACAATTTAAGATACATTTAACTCCTTTTGCATCACATGTAAAATAGTCCCATATCTAAGCTTAAAATATCATTTGCATCAGATACAAATGATCTGAGGGGATACATCTCTCAACATCTCCCACTTGCACTCAGGATCATTTATCCTGAATACAGAAGATAACTGCAAACTCTTTGCAGTGTTCTATCTCTTGCATCAAATGCATATTCTCCCTAATGTTTCTACATATTACTAGACGAATGTCGCACTCTGTGTGAGACCCTACAGCCTGACCCTACTACAGGTAGGGCTCGAAGCCCCAGACGGCAGTGACCACGAGCATCAGTTGCCGTCCTTGTTTCAGTATCATACTTATGTGCTTAACTCATCGACATGAGTATTGTCGGGACCACCCTCAAATAATGTTGGACTTCTTCCAACATACTCTGGCCAGAGATTTCACTAAAGACCGAACTAACTCTACAACACTAACTCCCATTGACCGGGAGAGACGAATCCTCTCTTGGTCATTACTCTCCTCATACGCTTCAAATGTCACCCAACCAAAGACCTTTCGACAGGCCTAGCCTCGAGCTATATCAGTGATCTAAGTAACATCGTTCACGCACATGTTCATACAATGACCTCAAGTCATAAGACCAACTTGCCTATCATCACTAAGAGTTTGTCATTGACAGATTGGTCAATCATAACCATATGACAACTCTTGATGGGTCGTTCAGTGAACTCATTCTCTAATGAACACCTGTGTCTCGTCTTCAACTTCGCCAGGTCAAACGATCATGAGATCATCATCATGCTATACGGTGAAGACTAAGACACAATGGTCTATCCGATGTTTCGATATCCTTTTCTCAAAACATCTATGACCATGAACCCTTTAGACTTATGCTACAGACGGTCAAGCATTTCTCCATGACCGAGATACTCATCTCGATATATGTTTGACCGTGCGTTAAGTCTCAAGACTTTACCTAAGTTAATATCTAATGATAACTACATTATGATTAACTTAGATAAATTTATACCAAACAGCTTACTGTTATTTTGAACAAGATGTTTGTACAATTACACAGAGATGTATGCCTCGAGGGCATACGTCTCCAAACATCTCCCACTTGCACTCAGGTCCATTTATCCCGATATTACACACCGTATTTACACATAAGTCTTTCCAGACTTCATGTGGTAGAGCCTTCGTGAGTGGATCTGCTAAAACGTCTACTATATAGACTTAAAGGGTTTTTCTATGTTCATTTTAGACCAACCATTTGAATCTTATCCAAATAATTCTTTTGGTCCTTCGGAATCCATTTAATATTCTTGGATCTCATCCAGCTCATCGTACCTTACGACAATAATTTTAATAAGTTATTGGTCATTTTAGATGGTTCATATTTAAAAGTGGCAAGCTCCTTTGACCATTTTATCAAAATAGGTTCCATCCCCTTGATGCCTCACATGTGTTTTATTTGCTCCCACTGACCTTGAAAACTCTCTGGCTAATACATATATGTTCGTTTTTCTAAATCATATTTAGAAAACAAACTATAAATGAATTCTCCAGTTTTCATGGTTATCATAAGCGTTTACATCGAGTTTGGTCCTAGTAGATCTGTACGCATCTGCTGGCGAGACAGTTTCATCATAATATGTTTATAGGAATTAGGATGAAAACGTTCTCAACCAACGTAAGTTGTACTTCACTACATTCTTTCTGCACCAATCTTCTAAACTTGAAGATTTGCTTGCAGACATTAAGAAAAAATTTACTTGGACACGTAAACTAAAGTCCATACTTTATTTACGTGCACGGACCTATTGCATTAAGTTGTTAATCAGAGTCACTACTCCGAATTCCATCCTGAAAGTTGACTAAGTCATCATCAACTATGATGTCTGACTCGACTCTTCGTCTCACGAGGCTCGAGTAATCTTTAACTTCCTAAAGATCGATTTAATGAATATCTTATTGATAATGTCCTCACAAAACTTTATCAAGAACCAAGGCATTATAATCTGGGACTTAACCCAGAGGGTGGACTCAGAGTCAACTTGCCATGAATCACACTATGTCTAACAAAATGTGATTCATGCTCTCAAGCACATCCAATATGTTAAGACACTTGACCTGAGAGAAAATCATATTTTCTTTTATTTACGCAAGATTTATACAGCTAAGTATTCGACTTTTCGATCTTATCGAATCAGTTCAAATACTTCTGTCATTTTGTTTTCTATTTTATCAGACTTGTGTTTCATCAAGAACACGTGTCTTAATAAAATAAGAACAACTTATCCTGGCTAACTTAGACTTGGGTCCGGGTACATCAGTATGTACAAGACTGCGAGTTCAACAACTCGCTCTCCCACTGTCTTACAGAAGGAGTTTTGGCCAACATACCTTTGAGAATAAGATTCACAAGTGTCCGTAAACTTCATAATACAAGAGGTCAGACCCCTCTTTATGTGACTTGTGAAGCTTAGTCTCTTTGATACGGCCTAGTCTATTTTGCCATATAAGTTTATTACTATCGTGCGTATTCATATATTAACATTTACTATATTATAGTTATTACAAATTACTAACAGAAAACATTGCTTCAGAAGCTATGTGACGACATTCGTCAAAAATGTGTTAGATGTTTTTTGTATAACAATTATAAAATCGTGACATCAAATATGTCACATTTTCAGTTCCTCTTATACCTTTACTAATGATAAATAAAACTATCTTTCTCAATTTGACATTTCCTTAATGCCTTCTTCCTTTTCTAAATCTCATTTAGATATTAAATGTCACAACAAAATTACTAGCTGTACAAACACCTAACGTGTCCAAACACTTGAGCTTCAGAACCTTGAGTTGACTCAACAAGTTGCTTGACTCAAGATCTAATTTGGATACATAGTTTTGTACCGCTCATGCACTCATCTTCGAATCAAACAATTTGATCGAAGTTTCGAACCTTACGGATTGAAACCGTTTTCCATGCAACCTTGAGTTGACTCACCAAATTGTATGGAGAAACATGCTTTTGAACATCAATATGTTCCAACTGCCCCATATAGAGGATACTGACATGTAGCGTGCATTTATTTTGTTGGACTCAGAACTTAATGAAATCATATTCCTTAAGTTTGTCCTTAAGAAGGTCATTTTAATGTCAATGAGTATATAGTATAGGTTATCAATTAGAATTAGATATTCCATTAACTAATCATTTGGACCAGTTAACTTATTCTCTTAGAATATTATGTTTTTGATTCCATCGGTAAACATAGTCATACCCTAGTTTAGCATATGTTCAATATTAAATATAGAAAGAATGACTTTTATCAATCTATATCCTCCCACTATTTTTGCGATCATTTTAAGCTAATCAATGAATGTAATTAAATTAAATTAATGGAAAAGAGACATGTCCACCCCGAGTCTCACAACCTTGAGTTGACTCAACAAGTTGCTTAACTCTGTGATCGGTAGACGACTCTTCATCAATCACATCGAATGTGATTCCCTTTATCGGTTTTTACCCCTAGTCACTTATGACCTTGAGTTGACTCAACAAATCATAAAGACTAGTTTAGTCGGACCCTTGTTTTCGTGTCTAGCCTAACTTACGCCAATGCTCGGTGTATTCACGATACGACGGTTTGGGTCAAGTCTAGACTACATCTCATGTATTAAGAAGTTGGTTTCCATAAAGTGTCTATGGCATAGCTTGAGTTGACTCAACAACTATATCAAAGAACCTATAGTTGCCAACCTCTAAAACAATGAGGGCTACGGCTAATCTTGAAGAAGATTATTAACGTATTTGACTTAGATATAATCCAGGGTGTCATATAATCATGATTCACTTCATTACGGTCCAGCAGAACACGACCAGGTAATTGACTAAGTCAGGATCACTTATCACTTAGACTGGCTAGGGTGATCCAATAAACTTAGCCAAGCACATTGACCGGATCATGGTCCATGGAATGAAACTTTATCACTTTTATATGCGTGCTATAGACTACAAGGTTTTTATTAACAACTAATTAATCCTATCAACTAGTTGAATCCTTAAAATTCAAAATTTTAGGATTTGTTAATAACTTTTATTAAGTCCTTATCAACTATAAGGTTCAATCAACGTGCTATCTTAATCATTATTAGGATTTTAACAAATTCAATAACAACACTTTAAAGTGTAGTCTTTTAATGAAAATTATTATTAAAACGATTAAATAATAATCGTCGTTAAAGGACTACCCTAATCAAGAATTAGGTTTTAAAAGGTTGTAATAAGTATTAAAACATAGCATGTCATTTAAAATTTATCTTATAAATTTTAAACAAGTTTTTAATGGCTCACCTAACAGGTTTCATCAATTATCACATAATTAAGCATGGTCATTAAAACATAATCTAACTTTATCAACTATAAAATTAACATGCAATTATTAACTTAAATATCGCATAAAAGGTTTATAACAATTTAACAATTATCACATAATTATTAAACATGCATCAACACATTAAAATTTATCCTATAAACAATTAATGTGCAACTAAGATTTAACACTTAAATCAAAAGCATGATTTTAAAACTTAAAACAGTTTCAAAAAAGTTATCATATAATTTTTATTCCATAAACTATGTTTTAAAATCATCATAAAATTTACATGTTTCAAAAAATAATTTTATCGCATAAAAGAATTTTAAAAACACATCTCAAATGAAAACGGTTTTATTTTTAACAATATCGCATAAAGTTAAAAAAATTTAGCATGCATTTAAAAAGCATTCATCATTTTAAAAATGTCGCAGTTCTAGATCATCATGCAGACTAAGCTCCGATACCAATGTTGGGTTTTGATGGACCCTCGGTGCACAAATCTCTATGCCCGTCCTAAGTCGGATTAACAATAGAAGCAAAAGAAAGCACATCGGAAGAGCATCATTAAACTTTTTAACGAAGCCCTAAGGAAAATCAATACCCTTAGCTAGGATCTATGCCAAATTGAGGTGGATCTGACCACCCCAAGAAGGATCTATGCTACTGCAACATAATAAAAATAAAGCTTCTAACTTACATACCCGGAACCTTTCCTTGGTACAGTCAAGGTGTACCGCACCGTCTTCCGAGCCGCTCCCCATCCCGCACCGAACCGCTCCTTGAACTGCTCCGCGTCTCGAGGCGAGCAATCCTCTAGTTGCCGAGCTAACCACGCGCCGAAGAAAATTTCACCCGAGTGTGAACCTTCGCCAAGATTTCGGATCGGATCCGAACCCCTTCGTGACTTTGCTAGAGCCCTTCAGGAGTAAGGCAGAATTATAGGGAGAAGAGGATATTTAATTTAAGCCTAGATCCGAGCGTACTCTAGCATTTTTGGGAGCCGCTCAGATCTAGAGTTTGGGACGAGTTTAGAAGAGGGGGTAGGCCCCTATTTATATAGGCGGTTGACCCCTCCCCTTTACTCCACTTCCGATGTGAGACTATGTTTTTAGAGTTTAATAATTCAAGTTAGTTTGCCTTTCATAAAGGCCAAACTTCCATGAATTTTAACTCTGTCACCGTTAAGCTTCAATCTTGATACAACCTATCAAATCGGAAAAGGGTTGAACGGTGAATACGTAGGAAAAAACGGCAAGTCAATCCGACGTCGTTTGACCCCTCAAACATCGTCTCAAAATTAGCCAAATACCATTCAAAGATGGAAAATCCAGCCGTCCAAAAAATTCCGGGTTTCAAAAACCCTAACCAGAAAATTTAGGCTTGGTGGGCCTCCATTTTCGCAGGGTTCAGCCCAACAGTTTGGGCTGACTTGTTTTGGCTCTAACTAGTGCATCTGTTTTTGAGGCGGTTTGAACCTGCGTTTAGAGCGGGACGATCTCGTCATCCTGGTAACCTTTTCAACGAGTTTATTTTATTAAATATGGTCTTAAAAAATTTAAGACACATTTAACTCCTTTTGCATCACATGCAAAATAGTCCCATATCTAAGCTTAAAATATCATTTGCATCAGATACAAATGATCTGAGGGCATACATCCCCCAACAGTCCATTCATCAGTTGTCCCAGTCGTAGCTAAAGCCTGAATTGTGTGACTTATGCCCTGTAAGCGCAGATGGAACTTCAAGTCCAGCTGCCAGCTCAAGTAATTTTTTCAGCCGCATCGACAACATCAAAATCGATGCTCGCAATCTTTGCCATTTATCAAAGCATGGAATAAGTATGAATTAAATATTATTCAAAAAATTAAGACATGCATAGTAGTAAAATTAAGACTGTTGTGGGGATCGGTCGGGCACCACCAAAAATAATAAATATCCAATGACTCTTATACATTTTGAATTATGAGAAAAAAGAAAAAAATTACAATTTGGAAACCCTTCGGGGTCCCAGCATTAGCAATTTTCCTCTGTCTTCAGACGAAGTTTCTCCGGGCATTGGTGACGTCCCCTCGGTTTGTAGCGTATGCATGCAAGTGTGCAGTAATATGTGATTGGGGGCATGAGATTTAAATATTTATAACCGCAAGCACACGGTGTTGTAGTGTGGCTTGGGGGTCGAACACAGGGAGGCGTGGTTGTGCTTGTGTCAGAAAGGACCGGATTCACCCTAGGGGTGATCTAGCTCGAATCGAGTGATAGTTTGTCACGAATCGTAGGTAAGGGATTAAACAATAATAAAGGAAACTTGGGACTTTGGTTTCCACCCTATCATGTGATTCTCGCTAACACACCCGACGGATAGGATAACGATCGGAATTAGGGTCTAATGGTGAGACGTTGCCTCTATGAGTGATACAAACGTCCCATGGGCCCGATATTCTGGTCGGTGCCTAGGACGATACGCCGGACTTCCCGGGTTCGGTCAGTGGGCATTCCCATGTCCATTAACACTGACCGACTCCGGGAGCACTGAGCTCGCAACGATAACTCCGAACATCTCATCATGCTGTTCCCACGCGCTAGGATTCGATGTCTACGCTAAGGGCGTGAGCTATGGCTAGGGAGTCAACCGCCAAGTTTATTCCCCCTTGGCCCAATGGTCAAAGGAGGTCTTTTTTCCGCCGATGACAATGAATCACCCCTCGTAACCAATAGAATCCTATTCCCTATCGATTTTCTAGTACTATGAACGCATCAGGGAGAACCCACGAAGGGGTTTCCACCAAAATCCCAAATTGGGAGACTACTCACACATATTAGCTAAAAAGCGATCTAAATGAAAATCGACCGTAAAAAACATAATCAGGCGATTGAAATGTAATAGTAGTAATGCAATTAAGATAATATCAAAGTTTGGTAAAGATCGGAACACTTACAAGTAACTAGAAAATTACAGCCGTCGCAAGAGAGAAAAAACAGTAAAAAATACAACAGCCTTGTTTCTGGAAACCTAGGGTTTATATTTATAGAAAACGACGTCACCCGATCGGGTGAAGAATCACCCGATCGGGTGACCTGCTTCGTTAATCGGCAGCAAACTTCAGAATTTCACCCGGTCTCACGACACGATCGGTTGTCGAAAGCTTCTAGCAGTTTGGATCTTGAGCATCATCAGGTGAACCGATCGGTTGAAAAATCAATCGATCGATTGGAATTTTCACCCAAAAAGACAGAAACTTCGGACGTTTTGGCATGGTCAGCTGGCAACCGGGTGAGATCTTCGTGTCGTGTCTTCGGGGAATCGACTACAGATGAACCGATCAGTTGGAATTCGGCTTCAATTTTCCGAGAGGATTGTTGGACTGAACCAGTCTCCGACCCGGTCAGTTGATGCTCTCGTAGCTTCAGCTGCTGTCCGGGTGGTGCACGCGTGCACCCCCCGATCGGTTGGCTGTATCCAACTGATCGGGTGAGGGGCTGAAAGATAGAAATCTTTGTGTCTGACCCCTGGATCACGCGTGACTCCTCCCGTTACTCCGAGAACTTATGATATCATCGTTATGTGTCCCCTACGCTGGCAAACTCCTGCAAACACGCAAAAATACGGAGAAGTGAAAGAAAACAAGAAAATACGAGAAAACGGATACGAGACGGCGGAAAATAACGGAAAAACACAAAAGAAGACGTGCGTGAATATATGAAATATAAACACATGTCAAAATCCCCCAAGCTGAACCCTTCCTCGTCCTCGAGGAAGACGAGTGAGAGTGGGAGCTCGGAGGGAGAAAATAGAGAGAAAAAGAGAAAAAGAGAACTCTAAATCATAAATCGCCTGTCAGGGCCAATAAAATCAAAAACGACACACCAAGCAAGCAAACGACGAATCACAACACTAAACCAAAGAATACGAGTCCAGACAAGTGCCGTGGGCCCACGCAGTGAAGCGCGAGTGAGTGTGGTCGTGTGCTAGCAGACAGTGTCACTATCTACATTGTTCTATAAGCTCCATATACACAAATCCAAGAAAAGACCCAAATATCGATTTGATTTGAAATAAGCGGTGAATATATAGTTCAAGCATGCATGAGAGGAAAGTGAGAATCGAAACGTATCACGTGTCAGGGACTCCGCAGCTAGGGACTCGGACATCACCTCACTATCCCCTAGATAATAGCTAGAAATTCCCTATTCCAAGTGTTTTCGAAAGCGATGGGGGTTGAGACGACATGGAGTAGAACACTCGGTGCAAATTCTCGCCTTCCCTTTATTCTGGATAGGTAGGGAAATATTCACACACACTTTTTTGGGTTTTGGATATATGTATTTTTTTGGATTTTTGGCTATACATATATACATATATATATTTCCTTTTCTCATTTCTTTTCTTTTTGGGTTTTTCTTTTCTCTTTTTTTTTGATTTTTTTGGATTTTGGGGTATATACAAGTGTGTACTCTTCCAAGTGGGGGAACGGTACACGACGAGGGGATTTGTACCAAGTAAAATAAAAAAGAAATCGGATTCTAAACACTCGGGCAAAGGAGAGATTTTCGCTAATCAGAGCATAGGCTAAATGGGTTATCCTAGTCCTAATTATGGAATCCCGACACATGCGACATGAAGCATACGATATATTTATATTCATGCATACAGAAGCGGATAAGAGAGGCAAATACCACATATTCAAATCGAAGCATGATAATCTAGGGGTCATTCCTGGACAGGTATATAGAACACAATCACAAAGTAGAAGCACACCGTAAGCTAGACACGACGCACGACTCTCAAAAAGCTAAGTGGACCCACGATGCATGAAATGCAAGAGGACTCGGCTTCCTAGGATTAGTGAACGTGATTATCGAAGCCATGCTAGGTGTGTGTGTGTGATTTTTGTGGCAATTCATCATAGAGTTCATCTCTAGGAGAAAGAGATAAAAAGAAGAAAAGAAAAAAATAAAGACACGATGAAAACGACTCAAAAACGAAGAAAAAGACGCAAATAACGCACGAAGTGCGACTCCCCCAAGCTGAAACTTGTATTGCCCTCAATGCAATAAAAGTGAATACGTCCCGGTAGGCTGCACGATCCTCACCAAAAGGATTAAGCATACCGATAGCGATCAAGTAGTCGCGATCTATACAGCTACGTCACAGTACAATAGGGAGGTCAGGCGGCATCCTCAAGACACAACTGACAATAAGAGTAACTATCCCCCCACAGCAAATAGAGCTAGCAGCTGCGCGGCTAACGGATAAGATCTCGTGGATGATCCAATGAGCGGCGTTTATGGGTAAAGGGATATTGCCATGAATCCGGTCATGGGACATGGCATAAAGAAAGAGCAGCTCATCCTTAGACACCGTGGATACATCCACGCGAGCGAAAATGGTGTGTCAAGGAAGCAATGGGCGAAACAGTAGCAAGGGTGTATGATGTAGGAGGCGAGGGCTACCGCTGGAAAGGTGGTATATCGGGTGAATCGTTGCCAAACGCCATCAGCCCGAAAGTAAGAAAAGATGTCAGATCGATCATGAGTAGAGCATTCAACATGACGATCGGGGTTAGGGAAGTTCAAAATATTGTTGAGCTCGTTGAAACTCATGGTAAAATCGCCATTGAAGGCGCGAAAGGTGAAACCAAATTCTGACACCTCGAGAGAGCTGAGGAACTCAAGTGTGAGATTCCTGTGTGTATGTGCATGGGTACGTAGAAGGTAATTGCAACCTATGAAGCGAAAAAGTGCACAGACGTCCCTAAAGAGTCCAAGAGATTGTAGGGTGGAGAAGTCGGCGAAAAGAGTAGGTAGCATAGGGCAATGAAGAAGGGCCTGCAAGCGATCGGATTGCTCTTCAAAAGAGGGGTTGATGCCAAGGAAGGAAGGGGAAAAGGGCCGTATAGGGGATGTTTGTGTGACGATGAGGCTATCTCCTTTCCCTTCCCGGATATGGTGACGGTGAGGGAAAGAATGATAAGATGGGATATGGTGTCTACGAAGATGATGAAGCAGATGAAGTATGCAAACACAGATTCAAGACATTGCATATAATGAAAGAAATGCGAAGAGTGGAAAGAGGTTACCCATCAACATTGTAAGATCAAGCACCCAAAATACCCCCACGCAGTATAAGGAAGCGATTCGGGAAGCCGCCGCTAGCTGATCCGACAAGAATTGAAATTTTCGAAAATTTGGGGGCTAGGGTTAGGGTTTGGACGTTTGGTGAGTGAATGTTGTTGATGGAGAGAGTGTTGATGGTGGGGGAGTATGGGAATGAGTGAGGATGAGGACTTAGGGGTACTGGGGTAGATGGAGGAGATCGATTCGGCAGATGGAGGAGGAGAGAATGCGCGAACGGGGGTTTGGGGGTCGGGTGATCGAAGTCGTGCGAACTGGGATTTATATAGGGGAGAAAATGAACCGATCGGGTGAGGGTTCACCCGATTGGTTGGCCAAGTTTCGAAAATTTTCCATCGGCCAACAGCTACAGGTGAACCGATCGGGCGAGTTTTCACCCGATCGGTTGACCACTTCCCAAATCTTCCCGAGAGTACTGTGACTTTTCACCCGGTCAATCACACGACCACAGCTTCACTCAACCGATCGGTTGATGTAATCCCAAAGTTTTCCGAGAATTCAGCCCCTCTCACACGGTCTGCCACCCGGTCTCAGCTTGCTTCACCCGACCGGTTCGTTGGAGAACAGATACAGCCATTGTCTGATACGTCTCACCCGATCGGTTGAATAATCACCCAATCGGGTGAGGCCTTGTTTCCTGCAAAAATTCATTAATGGCCTTAGTCTCTCGACGGAAGTTCCCGTGGCTGGATTTATTTATTAAAATAAGAAAAATAAAGCTGAAAATAAACCCAAAACAAAGATAAAAGTTTAGAACATGGGTTGCCTCCCATGAAGCGCTTTTGTTTAACGTCGTTTGCTCGACGCCCCTATCGATGGTCAATTAGGATCCGGAGGGTTTGAGGAAGAGTCGTCGGTCGTTGAGAATCCAACCGGAGAGAATGCTGGTTCTCGTACCGCATAGTGTTTAAGGCGCTGCCCGTTGACTTTGAATGTCTCATCTCTTCCCATTATCTCGATAGCCCCATACGGGAAAACCTTGGTGACGCGGAAAGGTCCTGACCACCTTGACTTGAGCTTTCCAGGAAAAAGCTTCAGCCTCGAGTTGAATAGGAGAACTAAGTCTCCTTCCTTGAACTCCCTCTTCAGGATGCACGTATCGTGCCACCTCTTCAGCTTCTCCTTGTAGATCCGGGCATTTTCATAAGCATTGAGCCGGATCTCGTCGAGCTCGTTAAGCTGTAGCTGTCGGTGGCCTCCAACTTCCTTGGCGTCAAAGTTTAGGTTCTTGATTGCCCAAAATGCCTTATGTTCCAATTCCACGGGTAAACGACATGCCTTCATGTAGACAAGCCGGTAGGGGGTCGTGCCAATCGGAGTTTTAAATGCCATCCTGTAAGCCCAGAGCACGTCAGAAAGTTTCGACGACCAATCCTTCCTAGAGTTGGCCACCGTCTTCTCCAGTATGCTCTTGATCTCCCGGTTAGAAACTTCCACTTGGCCACTAGTCTGCAGATGGTAGGCATGCCTGATTCGGTGTTGCACCCCGTACTTCTTCAAGAGATCTTCAAATTTCTTCTGTATGAAGTGGCTCCCTCCGTCACTGATCAAAACTCGAGGCACATCGAACCGCGGGAAGATATTGTTTTTAAAGAACTTGGCGACCACTCGGGAATCATTAGTAGGACTGGCTATCGCTTCAACCCACTTCGATCGTAGTCCACGGCTACTAAGATATACTGGTTCCCCGAGGACGAGGGGAACGGCCCCATGAAGTCGACTCCACACACATCGAAGATCTCTACCTCTAAGATGTAGTTCTGAGGCATCTCGTTCCTCTTGTAGATGTTCCCCGTCCTTTGGCATTTGTCGCAAGCCTGGACATAAGCGTGGGTGTCCTTAAAGAGGGTCGGCCAGTAGAATCCACTCTGGAGGATTTTCACCGTCGTTTTATAGGCGCTCGCATGTCCTCCACACTGCTGATCATGGCAATGGGAGATTATGGAAGTCGCCTCAGTTTCAGAAATGCATCTTCGTATTATTCCATCATTACAGGTCTTGTACAAATGGGGGTCGTCCCAATAGAATTTACAGACCTCATGAAAGAATTTCTTCTTCTGTTGATAGCTCACGTTGTGGGGGACAATGGCACAAGTCAGATAATTTGCGATGTCGGCGCACCAAGGAGTCCAAGCGAAAGAGATGGAGAAGAGATGCTCGTCAGGGAGCGATTCGTCAACCGGAGTGGCGTTCAAATCGAGAGTATGCATTTTAGACAAGTGATCGGCAACGACATTCTCCGCCCCCTTCTTGTCTTTAATCTACAGGTCGAATTCCTGGAGGAGGAGAATCCACCTAATGAGCCGCAGCTTAGCCTCCTTCTTGTTCAATAGGTACTTGAGAGCCGCGTAATCTGTATGCACGATCACCTTCGCACCAACGAGATATTGCCAGAACTTGTCCATGGCATAGATGACTGCTAGCAATTATTTTTCTGTGGTCGTATAATTTCTTTGGGCAACGTCAAGGGTCTTGCTCGTATAATAAATAACATGCAGATTTTTATCCTTCTTCTGTCCTAAGACGGCTCCAACGGTGTAATCGCTAGCATCGCACATTAACTCGAAGGGCAGGTTCTAGTCCGGCGGCTGAATCACGGGTGCGGAAATTAAGGCTTGCTTCAGAAGACAGAAGGCTTCCATACACTCGTCGTTGAAGACGAAAGGTGCATCCTTCACAAGGAGTTGAGTCAACGGCCAGGAAATCTTGGAGAAGTTTCTTATGAAGCGACGGTAGAATCCCGCATGCCCTAGAAATCCACAGACCCCTCGAAGATTGAGCGGTGGCGGAAGCTTTTCAATCACATCTAGTTTTGCCTTATCTACCTCCACTCCTCTCGAAGAAATGACGTGTCCCAACACAACTCTTTCTTGGACCATGAAATGGCATTTCTCCCAGTTCAGGACCAGACCCTTGTCTTGACACCTCTCCAGGACTTTAGTTAGATTACTGAGGCATGAGTCAAACTCAGTTCCATAGACGGAAAAATCATCCATGAAAACCTCCATGATATCATGGGAGTAGTCGGAGAAGATTACGGACATTAGTCTTTGGAATGTAGCCGGGGCGTTACAAAGCCCAAACGGCATTCTTCTATAAGCATATGTCCCAAATGGACAGGTAAAAGTCGTCTTCTCTTGGTCATCATTATGGATGGGGATTTGAAGAAAACCGGAGTACCCATCCATGAAGCAGAAGTAGTTGTGCTTTGCCAGCCTCTCGAGCATCTGATCGATGAAAGGGAGAGGGTAGTGATCCTTCCTCATGGCCTTGTTCAGCTTGCTGTAGTCAATGCACATCCGGTATCCCGTGACGGTCCTCGTAGGTATGAGCTCGTTTTTCTCGTTGCGAATCACCGTCATTCCACCTTTCTTGGGTACAACGTGCACCGGGCTAACCCAACGACTGTCGGAGATAGGGTATATGATACCGGCATGTAGAAGCCTAACAATTTCCTTTTTGACCACCTCCATCATGATGGGATTTAGTCTCCGATTGCGGCTCAATAGAGGAGGCTTGCTCGTCTTCAAGCAGAATTCGGTGCGAGCAAAGCCCCAAGCTTACTCCTTTCAAGTCTTCAATTGCATACCCGAAAACACTCTTAAACCTTTTTAAAACACCAAGAAGTTTGGTCATCTGGTCCTCAGGCAGCGAGGAGTTCACTATGATCGGCAGTGTTGAATCCTTCCCCAGATATTCATATTTCAGTCCTGGAGGCAACTCTTTCATCTCAACTTCATGGGGTCCCGACGCATACTTTTCAAGATGAGCATCCTCCATTGAAAGTATTTCCTTGTGGATGTCTCGAAAGCTAGCATCCCGAATTTCACTCTCCGCCTTGGTCTCGCTTGGTAAAGCCTCACAAGGTAACGAGGGGCAACGGGGGAATGTCCTGGGTCTTTCTCAAGCTCATAATAATAATCCGGGAAGAAGGCTTCAACGTGAAAACAGGTTTCAACAGTCGATAGCTCCCCCACACTGCTTCCAGCTTCCTCATTCCCCCAAGATCTGGGATGCTCTATAGAAGTCTGTAAGGAATAGATCGATTCCTGTTCAACGTACTCGACAGACTCTACCTGGTAGTTCTCCTGACAAAACCCCTCATAGGTGAACAATTTCCCCCCACTGAATTCGAAACTGGGTGCTTCAAAATACGCCACCTCACACGGAGGGAGGAGAGTTGTTGCTGGATGCTGCTGCGTATCATTATATCTTCTCTGATTTTCCACAGCAGCAGACAGAAGGGATAGAACGTTCGAAACACATAGGGATTCTGTCAAACTCTGTGCCAAACAGCAGACGTGGTGTGAATAATCCCAGATATCGCCCGAAACGGCACCCAACATCCTTGTCGGGGAGTTGAAAACCTGTGAGAAAAGGAGGGAGGGAGAACTGCACGGATAGAAAACGCGTCAAAAGCACCGGTTGCATAAATGGGAGGTGAAGAGTAGCGATGGCGGTATGGCAACTCAAACAGCCAATTATTTATAACTAATATTTACAATATGTCCGAATAAAATCAAAAAGTGTAGAATGCGATAATTATCGCGAGATAGAGATGTGAGCTAGACTCAAGGGTTCAAAAGATCCAAAAATAACAAGCATGTTTCCTCCCCGGCAACGGCGCCATAAATCTTGACATCCCCTCGGTTTGTAGCGTATGCATGTAAGTGTGCAGTAATATGTGATTGGGGGCATGAGATTTAAATATTTATAACCGCAAGCGCACGGTGTTGTAGTGTGGCTTGGGGGTCGAACACAGGGAGGCGTGGTTGTGCTTGTGTCAGAAAGGACCGGGTTCACCCTAGGGGTGAGCTAGCCCGAATCGAGTGATGGTTTCACGAATCGTAGTTAAGGGGTTAAACAATAATAAAGGAAACCTGGGACTTTGGTTTCCACCCTATCATGTGATTCTCGCTAACACGCCCGACGGATAGGATAACGATCGGAATTAGGGTCTATTGGTGAGCCGTTGCCTCTATGAGTGATACAAGCGTCCCATGGGCCCGATATTCCGGTCGGTGCCCAGGACAATATGTCGGACTTTCCGGGTTCGGTCAGTGGGCATTCCCATGTCCATTAACACTGACCGACTCCGGGAGCACTAAGCTCGCAACGATAACTCCCAACATCTCATCATGTCGTTCCCACGCGCTAGGATTCGATGTCTACGCTAAGGGCGTGAGCTATGGCTAGGGAGTCAACCGTCAAGTTTATTCCCCATTGGCCCAACGGTCAAAGGTAGTCTTTTTCCCGCTGATGACAATGAAACACCCCGTGTAACCAATAGATTCCTATTCCCTATCGATTTTCTATCCTATGAACACATCAGGGAGAACCCACGAAGGGGTTTCCACCAAAATCCCAAATTGGGAGACTACTCACACATATTAGCTAAAAAGCGATCTAAATGAAAATCGACCGTTAAAACATAATCAGGCCATTGAAATGCAATAGTAGTAATGCAATTAAGATAATATCAAAGTTTGATAAAGATCGGAACACTTACAAGTAACTAGAAAATTACAGCCGTCGCAAGAGAGAAAAAACAGTAAAAAATACAACAGCCCCGTTTCTGGAAACCTAGGGTTTATATTTATAGAAAACGACGTTACCCGATCGGGTGAAGAATCACCCGATCGGGTGACCTGCTTCGTTAATTGGCAGCGCACTTCAAAATTTCACCCGGTCTCGCGACACGATCGGTTGGCGGAAGCTTCTACCCGTTTGGATCTTGAGCTTCATCAGGTGAACCGATCGGTTGACAAATCAACCGATCGGTTGGAATTGTCTCCCAAAAAGACAGAAACTTCGGACGTTTTGGCACGGACAGCTGGCAGCCGGGTGAGATCTCCGTGTCGTGTCTTCAGGGAATCGGCTACAGATGAACCGATCGGGTGAATATCACCCGATCGGTTGGAATTCGGCTTCAATTTCCCGAGAGCATTGTTAGGCTGAACCGGTCTCCGACCCGATCGGTTGATGCTCTCGTAGCTTCAGCTGCTGTCCGGGTGGTGCACGCGTGCACCACCCGATCGGTTGGCTGTATCCAACCGATCGGGTGAGGGGCTGAAAGATAGAAATCTTTGTGTCTGACCCCCTGGATCATGCGTGACTCCTCCTGTTGCTCTGGGGACTTATGATATCATCGTTATGTGTCCCCTACGCTGGAAAACTCCTGCAAACACGTAAAAACACGGAGAAGTGAAAGAAAACAAGAAAATACGAGAAAACAGATACGAGACGGCGGAAAATAACGGTAACACACAAAAGAAGACGTGTGTGAATATATGAAATATAAACGCATGTCAATTGTCTTTTACATTAAGTTCCTCACTACATTTTCACTCAAAAAGAAAAAAATGCGAGGAAAAATAAATGGTGGTGACTAATACGGCCGATTCAAAAACCACAATACAGTCTTACTAACATTCCAGTCAGTATTAATAATATAATTATGCAACATCACAGGCATAAACAATACACTTTTTTTCAACATCGGAGTCAATCATATTGGATAAATATATTAAATTTACATTTTATAGTTACTTGGACCACGGGGAAATGTCATTACCCCGTTAGGTTAGATAACTAGCCTAACGACAGAGCGGTCTCAGGATCCTCGTAATTTATTAAAACGTAATTTAATTTTTTATCCAATTTAGAATAAGGCGAGTAAAAATTAATTACACATCAAATTTAAGTTACAAAATTTATTAATTGTCACGAATACCCCGAGTGGAGTTAATCAAACCCAATATCCTCAACCTGATTTTCCCTGATTTTCTTGATTTTTCCAGAAATTTTTTCGGATTTATTTCGATATTTTCAGAATTTTCTTGAATTTTCAGGGTTTAATAGGGTATTTTCAGAATTATATATTAATTTCCGAATTTAAATTAATTTGGCATACAGGCCAGAAGCCCGCGGGCTGGCTGCGGGCTGCGGGCCCGTTAGCTAAAAAATACCCATTTTTATTATCAATTTTGTTAAAAACTGGGATTCTGGCCCATCAGGGGAGGCACATGCCTCTTCTCTCCTTTACCCTAGGGATATGGGATTAAGGAGAGAGGGTGGGAAGGTGCAGCCGCCATTATCAGATCGAGTCCCTATCTCCGACAGAATTCAAGCGGTGCACTGCGAATAGGGTGGCACGCAGTGGAAAATCCGGAGGCCAAACCCCCTTAGGTGGGCGGTGGCGTTCATCAGAAGGACCCCGCGACGTGGGGGGTGGCCGGTGTTGCTGCACCGAAAAGAAGCCCCCTGATGAACGGGGGTGGCCGGTGCAAGGAGTTCCCCTCTGACAAGGAGGGGGCGGCGATCTGTAGGGCCCACAGCCCCGACGGGGGGGGTTGCCTTCGATTCGAGGCCCCCCTCCTAAAATGAAAAGCACCCCTGGGGGTGGTGGATCGAGTGGCCGCCCCTCCGACAGGGAGGGGCGGCGCTGCAGGAGTGCTCGGCGCTCCGACGCGGCACTTGGTAATCACTCCGACGCGATCCGACTGGGGGGGGGGGGCAGATCTGCTGAGGAGGAGATTCAGGAGCCCCCCCTCCGACAGGGAGAAGGGCGATGCTACCTGAGCGCTCGACGATTTCTCCGACGAAAAGAAGGCCCCCGACGGGGGGGGTGGCCGGAGATCAGAAGGCCCCCCAACGGCGGGTTGCTCCGGTGCAAATCGAAAGCCCCGCAAGAATGCCCAATTTCATTGCCAGAGTTCCCAATTCCAGGAAAATTCAAAATTTTGAGGCATTCCCAATTTGATTTTTATACGATATTTCGGGGAGATTCGAATGAGGGGGGATGCTGCCCAATATTGCAATAGGAGGCAGATCCGAAAATGGGGAAATTTACGTATGAAATTTGTTTAATCAGTAAAACTGTGTTTTTGAAAACTGATTTTCTTACTATAGATTTTGCTATAGTTCTCTTAGAAAATTAATAACGACATGCGCATGTAAGAATATTGTTCTAGGGATTTCTAAGAATTTGCCTCTAGATCCTACCCGCCGGATCTATCGAAGGTCGAAGAAGGAAGCCATATCCGCGTCCCCGCAAATCGTCTATCGGTAGGGATTCGGCTCAGCTTTAGAGCGTGCTGATAACGTATTAGAATATGAAGAAGAAGTAGGCATATGGTGAAGTCCATAGCCATATATATATTATATTAAGAGAGTTATAAGTCCCTTGGATCCCAAGGAACACCCACTAAGAGTGGGTTTAATGGTGGATGATAATGGGTGGAGACCAAAGGTCTCCCCCATTCATAACATTTTCTTCTAATTTCTTGGGATCTTTTTGTATGAAGAGCATGATTAGATCAGTTCTTCCCTTGATTAATTTAGAGAAAGAGAGGTTGTATTTAGCTTTTCCATTTTTGTGTATATGATTGGGAGTTTCATCTTCACCTTTGTTAGGACCTGTTAATTAAATAAAAGTGGGATTCCATTTTTCTCATACAGAGAAAAAATAAATATATTTTGGTTAGGCTACTCAAGGAAGTGTCAATGATGTAAATACTTTCATTTTGTCCTTACCATACGCTTATTAAATGAAAAAAATCACATCAGTTAGGTATGATATCTATTAATAAACTATCTAGAAATAAAATTTCAATTTATTCCTCTATGGGTTGCTCATGTTGGGATATTGAGTCACCCTAAATTTATTTTGATGATGTACAAATAATTATGTGTGCTAATTAAGTTTGTGAGTATATATAACAAAGAATATGTACAAAAGATCAAGAGTTCAAAGTAATGAAGAAACTCATCCTAAAGAGTTTTGAAGCTCACTCAAGTTATATGAAGCCGACAAACAAGCAAAGCGTTCAAAGTCATGATAATGAAGCTCACTCTAGTTCTATGGAGTACAAGGAGTCAAGGACAAGGACTTGAGCATAGTGGACTACATCAAAGTTTATTTTTGATGTAATGTATACTTGTCTTTAGATTCAATGTATAGTCTTTGATTGATGCTTCACACACACTTAAGAAATACTTTAAGTTGTTTTAAAATGTTTTGAAATCATTTTGAAAAGATTTCGTATGTTTTAAAGCCAAAAATATGTTTTAATAGGCAGACTAATAGACTAGACTGACCCATAGTCGACAAGCTGTGAGTTGGAATATATGCTAGCAGCAAGTCAGATTTTAGTCAACTATAGTACTGAACATATTCGACTAACTCTTGAACTCTAGTTGACCAGAACAAGAACTATAGTAGACAAGATTTTACAAAGCAGAACTATCTCTCTAGACTTTCCTATACTAGTCGACTACTAGTGTTGACCTAGTCGACTACAACTCCACTCGACTAGTATTAGTCGTTGTCTTATAACGGTAAGAATTTTTACTAGCCATTTATGACCATTATAAGGGCATTTTGGGCTGTCTTTCTTAACCCGAATTGCACCCTATATATTGAGGGTTGTTGGAGGAGTTATGTATGAATTTATTGATCTATTTTCTTGAGAAAAACAAGTTTTAAAAGCCATCTAAGCCATCTTGCAAAAATATTTTCTTTGGCCCAATCTTTAAAAGTTTCTTTGAAAAATCACTTGGCCAAAATTGTTTTGATCTCTTAATGTAACGCCCCGCTCCCCAGGATACCCGAAAGTACGAATCCGTTCCAGGTAATCCCAGTAGAAGCGAGTGTTACGAAAGAAATACAGAATACAAGCAGGTCCACCGTGCATTGCTTGGGTAGTACCTGTAATGACTCTAACCACAACCACACAGAACAAATAACTAAGGAACAACACAGAATAACAACACCACCAACCAGAGCAAAACACACTAAGTACATCGGCATATCTATATGTACACTACATATAAAACAAAAATACATATCCTACCGTATATGGCACTCTGGGCCATTACATTCTACCCAACTTAAAAATTAAGTCCGTCCTCGGACTTTCCAACTCTGGACATAGCTAAGGGTGAATATAGTTATACTGGGTCAATCTATCCCAAACTTATATATACAACACATTCATAAATCAACACTTATACCATATATCAATCTACCCCAAACATGCATGGGCCACCAAATGTAACACCCCGCTCCCCAGGATACCCGGGAAGTACGAATCCGTCCCAGGTAATCCCAGTAGGAGCGAGTGTTACGATGGAAATATAAAATACAAGTAGGTCCATTGCGCACTGCTGGGGTAGTACTTGTAATGACTCTAACCACAACCGCACAGAACAAATAACTAAGGAACAACACAGAATAACAACACCAACCAGAGCACAACACACTAAGTACATCGGCATATCTATATATACACTACATATAAAACAAAAATACATATCATACCGTATATGGCACTCTGAGCCATTACACTTAAGCTTCATCTTAATATTTTTTGAGATTAAACTTGATTTCCTAAGACTCACATTTCACACAAGCTTCAAATCAAAGATTATAGGAAAGAGTATCCTTCAATCTTCATCAAAAAGTGTAAGTTGAAAATCCTCTTTTTGAAGAGGTGGTAAGATTACTTTGTCGTAATTTGGGAATATCCTCATTCATTGAGGTGTGCTGCAGATTCCTCTTGTTGAAGAGGCGATGTTATAAATCCTATAGTTGTAGAGGTGGTGGAAAGTCTTCTTGTTGAAGAGGCCAGTGTAACTTTCTCTCGAAGTTTCAGATTTGAGTTAGTAGATTAAATCTAAGTGTAGCTTGAGACTGGACGTGAAATTGGAGGATTGAACTAGGATAAATTTTCTATGTTAGTATTTCTCTATTGTATACACTTTTATGCTATTTTATACTTGGAATCGTTATTAATATTATGTTACTTCATAATTGAAAGTTTGCGCTTTGTTGATTAAGACCCAAGTAAGGTAACACTCAATGGAGTCATAGATAAAAATTAAAGGGTTTAATTTTATAATTTATGCTTTATTCCTTAAACACAATTCATCCCCTCTAGTGTTCTATTTGCCATTTATAGGATGCAACACGTAGTATCAGAGCGATTATCTAGATGACGTCAACATCATTTCCAGCACCATTCCCTGAGGGCCACTCCACCTCCCAACCACCAATGTTCAACGGCACCAACTATGGTATGTGGAAGACCAGAATGATGATCTACCTACAATCTATGGATCTTGAGTTGTGGAGCATTGTGGAGACAAAGTATAAAAAGCCTGTTGGATATTGGACTACCCGGATTTGGTTTTGGATGATGAACAAATATAAATATATCGTGAACTAATAATTTGTGAGCGCAGTTATGGAGATCGTCGCCAAATTCATATGAACATCCAAAGCGATGTCTCGAGGCTTCTCAAAGCGTGTGATCGCATGCCTAAAGCTTCGTTGAAGCTTTTGGACCATTTTAGAAGTCATGAAGATTCGGATCGAAGCTTTCAAAGACGGTTCGTCATGTTTTATTTATAGTCTTTTAGCTTCGTTCCGTAGAATGTTAAGCATTGAGTAGGTCTTAGGTTTTAATCTTCATAACGCTCCTATCTTAGACATAGGATCTTAGTAGAAGTCCATACGAACTTTTCCGAAGCTTCGCGCTTCGATTCGGGACTTTTTATGCATGTTAGTTGGTTCAAGAGGAAGAACCAACCGACTAGATGGTGATCTAGTCGGTCGGCAATGCTTCTTGGACCGACTAGTTTGCCTTCTCAATTCTAAGCTCTTTACTGTTTACAGTTAGTCGGTCTACATTGACTCACCGACCGACTAGTTTGTGAAATAGTCGGTCAGTGATGCTTCTTAGACCGACTAGTTGAGCTTTCCCTGTACATGCCAAGTTACTGTTTATCGTTAGTCGGTTTATGTACATTTGGCGACCGACTAGTTGATGAACTAGTCGGTCAACATTTGTTCTTGGACCGACTAAATCAATTTGTACTCAGACTATTTGTTTTATCTCTTAGTCGGTCTAAGTTCACTCACCGACCGACTAGTTGTGAAACTAGTCGGTTGGCAAGTGTTCTTTGACCAACTAGTTCTGTTAGTCTGAACTTCGACCTATTTCATGTTATCCAGTTAGTCGGTTCATGCTGTTTGATCGACCGACTAGTTGATGAACTAGTCGGTCAGTGGTTGTTCTTTGGCCGACTAGTTTGGTTCAGAATAGAGCCGTTGGAGCTTTAATTGTAACGTTTTTCTCTCTCTCTCTCTCTCTTTCCTCTAACTTATATATACTTGGAGTGCTGCATTCATTGCACTCAAGACTGATTTTAAGAGAAGTTTAGAGATCAAAGAGAAAGCATTCAATCTCATTAAAGCTCATTCATTTCCTTTCAAGAATCTCTCCCTCACTCTTATTTCAAAAGAGAGATTCATTGATTGTGAGCCTTCCAAGCCAAGTGCTTGATCCTAGGTTACCAACAACCTCATAGCTCTCCATAGCTGATCTATATCTTGGAGCTAGGGTTTGGTGCCTCTTCATCTTCCCCAAAATCATCTTTGCCCTAAATCGTAAGTTTTACTCAAGGCATAGGTATTTTGTGGTAAGAGTTTCTATTTCATTTACTTTCATATTGTAAGTGTTTTTCTCTCGGTTGTGAGAGATTGTTTGTGATCCCGGGTTGTGGGAGTCATAATTTTCATTTGTTTATGATTTGACTTGTGAAGGTTTTTCACAAGTATTTCATAATGGAAATCTTGAGTTAAGGTTTCTAACTCAAGTATCCGGAAGTGATCCGGGTGGTTGGGACGTAGGATCACCGGGAACAAGTCGGGGAGACTTGGGTGGATCCGAACCCAGTAATATTGCTTGTTTGCGATTGTCTTCTTTGTTGTCTAACATTTACATTTCCGCATTTCCGCATTGTTTGGTAGAGTTTGCAAGATAATTAGGAATTATCCTCTTAGTTATTTTAAAGTACTATTCACCCCCCTCTAGTACTTGTGCAGTAGCTTAGCAGGGCATTACATTTGGTATCAGAGCCAAGTTTATAGCTATGTCTGACAACGACAACAAGGCCGTTCGTCGACCTTCCGACTATAGCACCTTCAAGAATCATGAAGGAGCTTCTTCGGTGATGGAAGGACACTCCTCAACGAGGCCTCCCTTCTTCAACGGTACCAACTACGGGTACTGGAAATACCGGATGGAAACTTTCCTCCGAAGTGCTTCATTATGGAGGGCCACGATGAAGGAGTATGTCGAGCCCGCCGAAGAAGATTTTGAGAAATGGACTACCGCGGAGGTCGCCGCGGAGGTAAGCAATGCCAAGGCAATGAACGCCTTGCAATGCGCTTTGGAGCCCGAGGATTTCAATAAGATATGCACATGTAAGAGTGCATATCAAATATGGAACTCCCTCCTCATCTTGCATGAAGGAACAAGTAGGGTAAGAGACTCTAAACTCGTTGTAGTTAATAAAGATTACGAGTTATTTCATATGATACAGGGTGAGAAGATGAAGGAGTACTATGCTCGCTTCGTCGACATCACAAACGAGTTGGAGGCTCTTGGTAAGACCTACACCCAAAAGGAGAAAGTCTCGAAGATTATCAATGGACTTCCTTCTAGTTGGGAGAAAGGTACCTTCGCCATCGAGGAAGGTAATGACATGAAAACTTATACCGTTGTTCAACTAATGGGTACCTTGATGTCTTATGAGGTACGCAAGGATAGCAAGTTGAAGTTGCAGGAAAAGATGAAGCCCTACCTAAAGCAAGACGAGCCAAAGAAGAAGGCGATTGCTTTCAAGGCCGCTCCATCAACTTCCACATCGACCGATGATGAAAACTCAGAAGACGAGTTGGACTTGGAGTCCATGGCTCTCATGGCCAAGAAGTTCAACCGGTTCTTCCGAAAAGGTAACTTCAAAAACAAATCGAAGTTTAATTCTTCTAACGCTTCCTCTCTTTTGTGTTTCAAATGGAACAAGCCAGGACACGTGAAAGCGGATTGTCCTCAAAACAAGCACAAGGAGAAGTGGAAGGCGCCGAAGTTCGACAAGTCCAAGAAGTACAAGAAAGGGTACAAAAAGGGGCTTGTCGGGACATTCACCGACTCCGATGATTCCTCTAGCAGAGAGTCGGATGATGAGCAAGTGGAGCAAGCACACATGTGCTTCATGGCTAGAGAGGAGCAAGATAAAGATTCCTCTTCCGATGATAGCGACAACGAAGGTGATGAGGTAACCATGGATGACCTTAGAAATGCTAATGAGCAATTATGGTCTAAATACACTAAATTAGTAAATAGGTATACTAAAGTAAAAGATGATTTAGCTAGCATCCAAACCTCGCCTAAAACTATCATCATCAATAACGACACCGTTGTTGAAGAGTTGAAGAATGAGATTGTAAATCTCAAGTCTCAACTTGAACATGTTAGCATTGAGGATCCGAAAGAACACAAGATAGCAGATTTGACTTCTCAAAACTTGACTTTGAGTATTAAGAATGAAAATCTCAAATCTTGTGTTTATGTGCTCACATCGCAAGTATCCACTTTGGATGCTTCTATGCGTTCTCTCACCGAGAAATATAAGAACACATTAGGCCGAATTAATAAATTCAATAAGGTTAAGGACCATTTGGATAAAATCCTAAATGACTTACTCCCGGCCAATCACCACATTGGCTTGGGGTATACGATGGGAAATTCATCCAAAGCAGCCACTACCTTTGTTAGGCCAACTTTCGATGCCTCAACGAGTGGGAGCAAACACTCTATTGGTAGTTCATCTACCAATGGTGCTTCCACCTCGTACACACCTTCATTTGGAAAGAAACCCACTTTGGGTGGACCTCCAAAGAAGGGTCATGCATACATGTACACAAATACCATGCCACGTAGGAACACACGTCCTACTCCACCGGCTCACACATATGATGATTTCTATGTTACACATCCACGGGCACGTGCACACCATGTGAGACACCCTCACGCACGTGTTCCTCCACATGTGTATGTTCACCCACATCATCGTATGAATAATTATCCACATGCACCATTTCATCATGTTCTGTATGCCTATCCACGACATGCATCACATAGAAATCAACAACGCATGCATGCTCCCAATAGGATTAGGGCTCCCAAAATCTTCACTATTTGGAGCCCAAAGGACACAAGCATGGATGAAAAACAAGTCTACATGAATGATTATTTTATGAATGTAGTGGATAATGATAATTATGTGGGGAAGTCTAAGTCCAATTGGACTTGGCTTCCAAAGGTCTAATCTTTTGGACCCAATGACCTTGGGTACCATGATACAATATTTTCTATCTTTAGGTACTCAAGAAAAAGAAACGGAGCAACAAATTTAAATTTAGCTCCAAGAGGAATTGGATACTCGATAGCGGGTGTTCAAAACACATGACGGGTGACGCTGAATTGCTCTCCGGAGTGGTTTCCATTGCAAATGGAAACCGGGTAGTCTTTGGAGGCAACGAGAGCAGAACCATCATAGGTGTTGGTAAAATGGGTAATCCTTCTAAACCTCTTATAAATGATGTTTACCTTGTTAAAGGATTAAACCACAATCTCATTTCAATAAGCCAACTTTGTGACAAAGGTTACAAAGTTAGCTTTGCGAAAGGAATGTGCCATATTTTAAGAAAAGATAATAATGAATTATTGTTTTCTGGCACACGCCATAAGGATATATATATCCTAGATCTTCCAAGATCACATGAATAATGTCTTATTGCCAACACAAGTGAACAACACTTATGGCATCGACGTTTTGGTCATGTGAACTTTGGAACACTATTTAAGCTTTCCAAGTTAAATTCTATTAGAGGCTTCCCTAAGCTTGTCTTTCAAAATAAAAGATTTTGTGACTCGTGTCAACGAGGCAAGCTTCCAAAATCGTCTTTTAAACCTAAGAAAAGCATTTCTTCTAAGCGGCCACTAGAGCTATTACATCTAGATTTATTTGGGCCAACTAGAGTTGCTTCATTAGGAAATGCACGATATGGACTTGTCATCGTTGATGACTTTTCTAGGTTTACTTGGGTATTTTCATTATGTAATAAAAATGATGCTTTTGAAAACTTCACAATTTTTGTTAAGAAAGTACAAAATCTCATTGGAACCACTATTGTCACTATTCGTAGTGATCATGGAGGGGAATTTGAGAATGAGTCTTTTGAGACATTTTGTGATGAAGTTGGTATTACACACACCTTCTCTTTCCCTCGTGCACCTCCTCAAAATGGTGTAGTTGAGAGAAAGAATAGGACGCTAGTGGAGTGTGCTCGCACTATGCTTGATGATAGCCAACTTGGCCATCAATTTTGGGCGGAAGCGGTACACACCGCTTGCTATGTGTTTAATAGAATACTTTTGAGGCCCGACACTAAACAAACTTGCTATGAATTGTTTTTTGGTATATTGCCTCGCGTTAAACATTTTCGTGTTTTTGGTTCAAAATGTTTTATTAAAAACACGTATGGTAGTTTGGACAAATTCGATCCAAGATCCGATGAGGGGATTTTTGTTGGATATTCCTCACGTAGCAAAGCCTATCAGATATACAACAAACGAACCTCAACGATCGAGGAATCGCTTCATGTTTCATTTAATGAAGGATTTGTTCCAACTAGAATTACTAATGATGATGACTCCATGGATGTTTCATGTGATTCAATTGGTAATTCTAACTCTATTGATTATATTGATTCTATTGATACTAACCCGACTAATGAAGTTGTAGAGAATGTTCCTAGTGATCAGGGAATTCCCAAACGGCTTCATACCGTTCGTGACCATCCTCATGAGCAAGTCATTGGCAATATCCATGATAGTGTCAAGACGAGATCTCAAGTCAACTACTTCGCTCATTGTGCCTTTGCCTCCTCGATAGAGCCAAAGAATGTTACTGAAGCGTGCGAAGATGGTGCGTGGATCCTTGCCATGGAGGAGGAACTCATTCAATTCGAGAGGAATGAGGTTTGGGAGCTTGTTCCATTGCCATCGAAGAACCACACCGTCATAGGGACAAAGTGGATCTTCAAGAACAAGACCGATGAAAACCAAGTCGTCGTCCGAAACATAGCTCGGTTAGTAGCTCAAGGCTATCGGCAAGAGGAAGGTATCGATTTCGAAAAATCCTTTGCTCTGGTAGCTAGATTAGAATCAATTAGATTATTGTTATCGTTTGCATGCCATAAGGATTTTAAATTATTTCAAATAGATGTTAAAAGTACATTTTTAAACGGAGATGTTGTTGAGGAAGTTTATGTTTCTCAACCTCCTGGTTTTATAAATGAAAAATTTCCAAATCATGTTTTTAAACTTAAGAAAGCACTTTACGGTTTGAGACAAGTTCCTCGAGCTTGGTATGACCGTTTAAAGAATTTTCTTTTGGATTTGGATTTTAAAATGGGAGAAGTTGATTCCACATTATTTGTTAAGTATTCGAATAATGATATAATTTTAGTTCAAATTTATGTTGATGATATCATTTTTGGTGCTACTAACTTTGCTCTTTGCGAAGAGTTTTCTAATGTGATGAAGGATCAATTTGAGATGAGCCACATGGGTGAGCTCAAATATTTCTTAGGTCTCCAAATTCGCCAAATGAACGATGCAATCTTCATCCACCAAACGAAGTACACGGTGGAGTTGCTAAAGCGATTTGGAATGGAGAATGCCTCCGGGAAAAAGAATCCAATGAGCACGACTACACATCTTGATAAAGATGCGGGCGGAAAAGATGTAGACATTCGTCTATATCGAGGTATGATAGGTAGTTTACTATATCTTACCGCAAGTAGGTCCGATATAATGTTTGTCGTATGTGTATGTGCTCGTTATCAGTCTCAACCTAAGGAGTCTCACTTAGTAGCGGTAAAACGTATTTTCCGTTATTTAAGTTACACACTTGATTTTGGATTACTTTATCCAAAATCTAGCACGTATGAGTTAATCTCATATAGTGACGCAGATTATGCGGGATGCAAATCCGACAGGAAAAGTACTAGTGGCACTTGCAATTTTATAGGAAATTCTCTTGTCTCTTGGTTTTCTAAGAAGCAGAATTCCGTATCACTTTCAACCACCGAGACGGAATATATTGCCGCCGGTGCCGCGTGTGCTCAAGTTCTTTGGATGAGACACACACTTAAAGACTTTGGTATAAACTGCGATACTTGCCCGATCATGGTGGACAACCAAAGTGCAATTTGTCTCTCCAAGAACCCGGTACACCATTCCCGTTCTAAACACATAGACGTCCGTTACCATTTCTTAGATGATCATGTTGCTAAAAAGGACATCATTTTAGTGTACGTTGAAACCCAGAAGCAAATCGCCGATATTTTCACGAAACCCCTAAAGGAAGACTCCTTTGTGCGGTTGCGTCGAGAATTGGGGATTATGGGTGAATCCAAGATTTAGGATTCATTTTTATTCAATAATCGTGCATGCTATTCAATTTCATTATATTTGCTCATGCTAGATTAATTGAAATTTTCTGGATTTTTGTTGAATTTTCGGAATTTTCGCTCGATTTGTTCGTAAACGTCAAATTTCAGATTTTCGATGTTTAATGGGGTAGTATAATGATTAATGAGAGTTGTATGATGTTTCGTCCAAGTGCGATTAGGAGAGAACTCAAAATTTCTAATTCTAAAAATTTTGGACTCTCTTAGTCGGTCCAAGTTCATTAGCCAACCGACTAGATTCAGTTCTAGTCGGTCAGTGAATGAGCTTAGACCGACTAATTCTTGTCAGGATTTTTGGCTTCAGTTACTGTTTATAATTAGTCGGTTCAAGCTTATTGACCGACCGACTAGATCGTGATCTAGTCGGTCAATGCTTGAACTGTGACCGACTAATTGTAACGGGGACTGTCTTGTCTTTTCAACTTCCAATCGTTTTAAAACACATCTAACCGACTAATCTCATTTCAAGTCGGTTCATACTTCTCTCTCTCTCAGCCTAAATCTGCCGAGCCCCTTGGACTTCCTCCCTCTCCGATCGATCGCCGGCCACTTTCCGGCCATCCCCACCGTCGCCGTCCGTCGATCTTCCTCCCTAGGTGATTCTCCACCCTCTCTCCAGCTCCTAGGGTTAGGGTTCCATCTATTCCAATCGATTTTTCGGCTAGGGTTTCAGTTTTTAGGGTTTGCTTTAGGTTTCCTCGATTTCTAGAGTCGATCTCGTACGTGTCTTGTAGCGCTTATGGCACGCACACGTATCCTGATCCGTCCTTCGAGCCCTTCGTCTATGACCGTTGAACCATCTTCTACGGATCCCAATCAACCTACACGAACCCCACCCAAACGCCGATCGAAGCCTACCCAACCTTCGTCGTCTTCGCCTCCTCTCAAGAAGAAGAGGACGACGACCGCCAAGCCTAGAGCCCAATCTCAGTCTAAACCCAATCCTACGAAGCAAACTGAGTCTCCCTCCTCTTTCCGTACACCTTTGGATTCCGACACCGAGTACATACCCGAGACCGAGACCCATAGGGATCCCTCACCCCCTCCTAGGGAACCTGCGTCTAGCTCTCGACCCCGTACTTCCACTCGTCAGCCTAAGGGAAAGGGTCTGATGCCGGTTGGTGGTGTCGATATCTCGTTGTGTCGCGATGACCCTATGTGTCTCACGGCTTACAACCGTATCGAACACTGCCCGCTGCTTCTGGAGCATTTCGTACAGTTTTCAGACTTCCCAGGCCTTGCCGATCTTCTTTCGTCTTCCGGTCTTATCGATTACCTTCGATATGACCCTAAGGCGAATCCTCACCCTTACCCTCACCTAGTCAAGCTGTTTTACGCCAACCGTGTCTGGGGTCAGTACGACGCGACCCACTCGATTGAGACTACTGTCTTGGGGACACCGATTGTCCTCACGGTAGAAATCTTAGGAGAGTTGATCGGTTGCTCGTCGTCTGGCCTCCTCCCTTCCGATATCTCCGTCGATAACATCTCTTCCCTCGATCAGGTCATTCTTTCTGAGATTTTCCATGAGATTCCTCCTGCCATGATTGGCATGCCCTTGAAGTCTTTCAAGCCTAATGGCTGGGTCCTAAACCTGATTCTGAAGTCGTGCTTACTTCCTAAGTACGGCTCCTCTTCTTTGCCTTCCCAGCCATTCCTCAAGTTGATCTACGCCATCTTCATGGGGAGCGAGATTAACTGGGCTCGGATCATACTCGATAATATGGATTCTTTCGAGTGTATCTGGAAGTCCACGAAGTCTGCTCATATCCCATATCCGTGCCTTCTGACACTTGTCTTTCGCCACTTTCGTGTCACTTTGCCTCCTGATGATGAGCGTCCTCTCGGTCCCCCTTTAAATGCGACGGCCGTCAAGAAGTCTCTTGCGGCGCTCCGTCACGTTCAGAGGACGACCCCCTCTGCTTCAGCGTCTGCTTCTGCCTCAGCTGCTCCTGCTCCCTCTACCACTCTTGATGAGCTCGCACGTTCAGTGAGACGTATGGAGTCTTGATATGCTCGTACTGAGGAGATACTTGCTCGTATCGCCTCTCGTTTGGGCATTGAGATCCCTCCGTCAGTTTCTGACGAGGAGGAGTTGGATAAGGAGGAGATTGAGGAGCTTGTTTGTGTTGCTGCTCGTGCCCCTGCGGGCACTTCTGGTGCTGCTGCCTCTTCTGCTGGTGACCCTGAGAGCACACCTGGTGCCACCATACCTGCGGTGGATACTACGTCTGGTGCTCCCGAGGCCACTACCGTCGCTCCCGTGGACACTTCAGCTGATCCGGTGACCACTACTTCTGCTGCTGCTGCAGATCCTACTGCTGCTGCAGATCCTGCCGCTGCTGCAGATCCTGTCGTTGCCTCCTGAGCTTCTCTGAGGCCTCTCCCGATGCACTTTGGATGATAGATCTTATAGTGAGAGAATTTGGGTAGGATAGAGTGTGGTTATGATTTTTGGATCATGTTTATGTATTTTGATGTATCCCTGTTGTATTTTGATGGATATGTCTGTTGTGTGATACTCCGATGTCATTTGTGATATGATGTATTTTGTGTCCCGATCGTTGGATCACTTTTATGTATGTCGGTGATGTGTATTTTTGATGTACTCATGGTTCATATTTTTATATATATACATCGATGTTGACATTTCATTCTCTTGTGCACATTACATATTTTTTATGTCTCTGATGTTTGATTTCGTCGCTCGACGATAATAACTTGGTTAAATAGAATTCATTTTATGGAAACATAGAATTGTTTTCCATGCACTAAATTAACCAAGAATGTTGATATTGGAGAGTATATTCCATAACTCAATTCGTAAAATTAATTTGAGTTTTGATGATTCTATTTATCGATTTTCGACTTTGGTCTCATTGACACGCTTTGATCTAATTCGAATTTTCCTTTGGTGTCATTTGAACCATGGTCGTATTCTACGACTCCCGTGCTTTTATTTGAAGCCATTGTTGTTGTCGTTGGTCTCCTCCCACTCTTTTTGCTAATGCCAAAGGGGGAGAGATATAATAATGACGATGTGCTAAATGATAATTTAAAGCATTTTTCCAAGAATCTAATTTGATATGTTAGATTCAGGGGGAGTTAAGATATATAAATGAATTTTCAAATCCGATATTTCAATAATCGATTCTCATTTTATATACATTACTCGTCTACTTGATGCGTATTATTATTATTCATTTTGGAATTAACGTGTCATCAATGCAGGGTGAGTAAGTAAATTACATTTGAATCATTATTTTTTATTATTATTTATGTTGGTTTGTCATCACCAAAAAGGGGGAGAATGTTGGATTTGGACTCCCTGGATTTGGTTTTGGATGATGAACAAACATAAATATATCGTGAACTAACAATTTGTGAGCGCAGTTATGGAGATCGTCGCCAAATTCATATGAACATCCAAAGCGACGTCTCGAGGCTTCTCAAAGCGTGTGATCGCATGCCTAAAGCTTCGTTGAAGCTTTTGGACCATTTTAGAAGTCATGAAGATTCGGATCGAAGCTTTCAAAGACGGTTCGTCATGTTTTATTTATAGTCTTTTAGCTTCGTTCCGTAGAATGTTAAGCCTTGAGTAGGTCTTACGTTTTAATCTTCATAACGCTCCTATCTTAGACATAGGATCTTAGTAGAAGTCCATACGAACTTTCCCGAAGCTTCGCGCTTCGATTCGGGACTTTTTGTGCATGTTAGTTGGTTCAAGAAGAAGAACCAACCGACTAGATGGTGATCTAGTCGGTCGGCAATGCTTCTTGGACCGACTAGTTTGCCTTCTCAATTCTAAGCTCTTTACTGTTTACAGTTAGTCGGTCTACGTTGACTCACCGACCGACTAGTTTGTGAACTCGTCGGTCAGTGATGCTTCTTAGACCGACTAGTTGAGCTTTCCCTGTACATGCCAAGTTACTGTTTATCGTTAGTCGGTCTATGTACATTTGGAGACCGACTAGTTGATGAACTAGTCGGTCAACATTTGTTCTTGGACCGACTAAATCAATTTGTACTCAGACTATTTGTTTTATCTCTTAGTCAGTCTAAGTTCACTCACCGACCGACTAGTTGTGAAACTAGTCGGTTGGCAAGTGTTCTTTGACCGACTAGTTCTGTTAGTCTGAACTTCGACCTATTTCCTGTTCACCAGTTAGTCGGTTCATGCTGTTTGACCGACCGACTAGTTGATGAACTAGTCGGTCAGTGGTTGTTCTTTGACCGACTAGTTTGGTTCAGAATAGAGCCGTTGGAGCTTTAATTGTAACGTTTTTCTCTCTCTCTCTCTCTCTTTCCTCTAACCTATATATACTTGGAGTGCTGCATTCATTGCACTCAAGGCTGATTTTAAGATAAGTTTAGAGATCAAAGAGAAAGCATTCAATCTCATTAAAGCTCATTCATTTCCTTTCAAGAATCTCTCCCTCACTCTTATTTCAAAAGAGAGATTCATTGATTGTGAGCCTTCCAAGCCAAGTGCTTGATCCTAGGTCACCAACAACATCATAGCTCTCCATAGCTGATCTACATCTTGGAGCTAGGGTTTGGTGCCTCTTCATCTTCCCCAAAATCATCTTTGCCCTAAATCGTAAGTTTTACTCAAGGCATAGGTATTTTGTGGTAAGAGTTTCTATTTCATTTACTTTCATATTGTAAGTGTTTTTCTCTCGGTTGTGAGAGATTGTTTGTGATCCCGGGTTATGGGAGTCACAATTTTCATTTGTGTATGATTTGACTTGTGAATGTTTTTCACAAGTATTTCATAATGGAAATCTTGAGTTAGGGTTTCTAACTCAAGTATCCGGAAGTGATCCGGGTGGTTGGGACGTAGGATCACCGGGAACAAGTCGGGGAGACTTGGGTGGATCCGAACCCAGTAATATTGCTTGTTTGCGATTGTCTTCTTTGTTGTCTAACATTTACATTTCCGCATTTCCACATTGTTTGGTAGAGTTTGCAAGATAATTAGGAATTATCCTCTTAGTTATTTTAAAGTACTATTCCCCCCCTCTAGTACTTGTGCAGTAGCTTAGCAGGGCATTACAAAGCCAACTACACACATGTCATCTTGGACGGATAATAAGAAGGAAAAGGGGAACCTAAATGCCAACGCTATGAAGCTCTATTTAGCTTTCTTGATAACAATGAATTCAATTGGGTATCCCAATATACTACGGAACATAAGATATGGCACACTTTAGAAGTAAACCATGAAGGTATAAAGATTCTAAAATTAACATGCTTTCTAGAAAATTTGAAATGTTTAGGATAGAGGAAGGAGAATCCATCATGGATATGAATATACACCTCTTGAAGATCATGAATAGCCTCACTAGGCTTGGTAAGAAACTAACTATGTAGGATTAAGTTATGAAGGTGCTTTGATCCCTCTACCTAGAGTGGCAGGAAAAGGCCACTGCAATTGAATAGGCCCAAGACCTCTCAAAGCTTACCATGGAAGACCTTATAGGAAATTTAATGTCTTATGTGATCTAACCTGAGGAAAGAAAGAGGGAGGAGAAACTCATGAAGAAGGCACTTTGCCTTCACAGCCATGTCATCCGACATGGAGGAGTCCAACATTGAGAATAAAAACATTGCTTTCATATCTAAGACATTCAAGAAGCTCCTCAAAGGTAAATTCAAACCCAAAACTTGTTTATCAAATGATGTTATTTGTTATGGTTGCAATAAACCATAGAACATTAAGAAAGAATATCCCTTAGAAAAGTATAAATGGAAGAAGAAGATGGTAGACAAGATGGAGTAGCCAAAGAAGAAGGCATTGGCAGCATGGGATCAAAATCCCAATGAGACTTCCGATGTCTCGTCCTATAATAATTATGAAGAAGAGAAGAAAGAGCACATATGTGCTTCATGGCTCTTGCCACCGACAATGTAAGTACAAGTTTAAATTCTAATATTAATGATGATAGTGATGATGATAGTGATGGTAATAATAATGACTTGATGTTGATAAATCATTTGATGAACAATGTTCTCAGCATGACTATTTATTGAAACAATATTCTAAGTTAGCGAAGTTACAGAAAAAATTGTTCTAACATAAAAGACTTTAAAAAAGGAAATGCTTAGTTAAAAGAGAAGCTTATGAAACTTAAGAACACCCTAGAAGAGCTAACTTTAATTAGAAAATAAAAATAAAATACTTAGTGATATGACCCTCCTGAAATGGGCCAAGAAAAACGGGCCAAGCCCATGTCGCAAACCTACGGGCCTGGGTAGAACGAGGCCCTGGCCCAAGGCCCCCACGAAGACTCTGAGACAGGCCGTCCTCGGATCGATGCGAATGTAGCGGCTGACCCACACTAGCGGGAGTTAACCACTCCCCTTAAATCATGCCCCATTAATCATCATTAAAGAGCCCCATTACGCCCACCTTCATGACCCATGAAGGCACCATCAAAGTGGTGGATACTGGGGGCGAAATAGGAGGACGTCGAGGGGACATGGCCGGGGAAGATTCCTATAAAGCAACTCGAATAACAACGTGGGAAAGGACCTCTTTCTGGATACAAAACTCCGAGGGATTCTTCTTGAACGACCTTGTCTCCCACCTTATAATTCTCCTCCACAGCTCGGCCAGGAGAATCACATATCGGCCTCTCCGTGAGCCATACCGATCCCATCTAGCATCCTTCAGATCCGCTCTGACTTAGGCATCGGAGGGGACTTGGTCGGAACCAACGTCCGACCCCCCTGACGAGCTTTCTTGTCTGTTCAGGTGAAGATCTAGTTGTGCCGAAGCTACCCTTCGGTGCCCTATCAGCCCAGAGCCGAACACGCTCGCCCCCCGAGCCTGTTCATCTCCACCCGTACAGAGGTTGTTGCTTGGCCGAGGACTCCCTTTGGCACGCCGACACTCGGACCCGCAAGCTCTTCACCAAGCTGAACGAGCTACTTCCTGTTCCCAGAGGCCGTACGTGTCCCACGTGATCGCTTTGACCTCCGGCCCTCCAGTCAACCAACCTGTGGTGAGAAAATACCCTGAAACATCTTGCACCATCTGTGGGAAACTTAAACAATGTCCACATCAAAATAACCAGACCACCAACGTGGAATCAACTTGCAACTGAGCAGTACGCATGCCCCCCATCCAGGAGGAGGGTGACTACGTCCCGCCCAAAAATGGACACAGCCACACCACCGAGGGCATCAGTGACTCACGCTCAGTGACATAAGAACAACTCTGTCTCTTCGCCAAAGAGACTAATGCCCACCAACAACTTGCGGGCCACCAACGCCTCCTGGAGGGAGGAGCAACGGCCATCCCAAGCCGTCAGGAGCTACGTCCCGCGCTACGCCCAGCCGTGGTCGCCAACCACGGCGGGGAGGGTGCCAACCCGGAGCGACGGTTCACCCTGCCGAACTTCATCCCGGTGCGGTCACTTACCCCTACCTCACTCTAGGATGGGGCGGATGGTAGGGCCAAATGGACCAGTGATGAGTCAACCGTGCCCTCATCCAGACGACCTTGCCCGATGCATCGACGGTCACCCAGCCATTTGACCGTCGAGGATCGGCGAGGTCGAAGCAGAAGCCCTCGTCAGAGGAGGCGTATGGATTGGGAAGACTACCCTGGAAGGAGGAGCACTCGACGACCGACGCCTATCCCCAGGCGGGATGGCCATTGAGGTGGCTCCCCCCAAACCCCCGCCAACCTACCGGGGCAACCCGGCCTTTACGTCGAGGCGCCAACAGGCCACGGAAACCCAGGAAGCCCCAGGGACGACCGTTGCCCATTAGCGAGGAGCATCACCGACGCA
Source organism: Scilla litardierei (assembly GCA_030789695.1). Classification (NCBI taxonomy): domain Eukaryota; kingdom Viridiplantae; phylum Streptophyta; class Magnoliopsida; order Asparagales; family Asparagaceae; genus Scilla; species Scilla litardierei. Next base: position 34,134,325 of record CM061131.1, on the reverse strand, counting down.
CTGGTACCGTCCAGGTTCAAAGTACCGACCTTAGAGAAATACGACGGCACTGGAGATCCAGAAGATCACATGATGGACTACAAGGGAGTCATGACATTCCAGGGAGCAGACAACACCCTACTTTGTCATGGCTTATATTCCACCCTACGGAAATCCGTCAGGAATTGGTACACCTCCCCGACCTCACCCAAAAATTTTGCAAGCAATTCATGGCCGGTCGACAAATAAAGCCGGACTCAGAGCTTATGTTCAATATGGTATAGAGGCCAGGCGAACCCCTAAGGAGCTACATGAGATGCTTCAACATCAAGATGCTAAATGTGGAGAGCTGCCCCGAGATGGTTATGAAAACGGCCATGAAGAAAGGGCTCTGACACAGGGGCCTAAAGAAGTCGCTACACAACAAACCTGTGAAGGACCGTGCTGATGTAATAGCCCGGACGGAGCGTTACATGTTGACGGAGGAGACCTTAGTAGCAGAGGATGGAGCCCCCCCCCCCCCCCCCCCCCCCCCCCCCCCCCCCCCCCCGCAGGAACCAAACGGAGCTCCAAGTGAGACAAAAGCTAGCACCGCGAGCTGGAGGACCACAAGCGGGAGAAGAAGGCAAGGGGAAAATAGCACAGGGAGGAAGCGCGGCCCCCAAGCTGAACGCGCAGTGAGTATGACATTAGAGTGGAGTTGTGCACAATTTGGGATGTTTGATAATGCTTAAACTTTATGAAGAACTGCTAGCTATGGAGATCTTTCAGGAGTTGAGATGAATATATGAATGTCATGATCCTTTCTATTCTCTTTTGCATGCCTAATATGAATCTTATATGCTTCGATTATATCTATTGATTGAAAAATGCATCGTCAACAATTTTTATACTAGACTCTATGAATTACAGGATGTTGATATGAATTAACTGCATGAATACTGAGAAATCCATGTTGTTGATCTTAAATGCTTGCAAGTATTACATTAAGCGAAAGACATGAAATTCATATTAGCATGTGATTTATTTCGAAGCACCGTGATATGTAGCTAAGGCTTGAGATCTGATCGAATAATCTAGCACTCCCCTCCGTCTTCTATTTCCTTTTCTACTTCTTATTTTTATCGTCCGGTGAGCCTAGTATTCGTCTTCCTCGAGGATGAGTAAGAGGTAAGCTTAGGGGATTTTGATGCGTCCATATTTTTCATATTTTTACCGCATCATTTCATCTCATTTCATATCATATTCACCTTCGAAATCCATATTTTTAGATATTAATGCACTTCTAACGCCATATTCTAGTTTTTGCATAGATTTGTAGATTTTTAGGAATTTTGGAGCGAAATGAAGCTGATTCGGGACATGGGCACATCCGGCACGCCCAGGGCATCGTTGGCGAGGCTCCATGGGAGTTCGCCGCAATTTGGAAGAAGATCGGAGGAGAAAAGGATAAGCGAGCGAGAGAAAATCCAGATTTAACCGTCAGCCATTCAGTTTCCCAGGCGACTCGGGCCGAGTAGCTTATAGCTACTCGGCCGAGCTGACATACGGATGCAGCAGGAAATAGACACGAGCTGACTGGACCGAGTAAGCTAGGCAACTCGACCCGAGTTGACATCCTCTGCTACTCGACCGAGTAGCCCGCATCTGAAACAAGCTAGCAGCAGCGAGGCCAACGAAGTGACTCGACCGAGCAGGTCGAGCAGCAGCGCGGTCAGCGAAGTGACTCGACGACCTGCTCAGTCGAGTAGCTGACGCGCCCAAGTGACATATGGGCCCAACTTTCCAGATTTCTGGGAATTTTCTGTGGGGTCCCTACCCCTTGTATAAAAACCATTATTCTTTAATATTAGAGACATCAAGTGTTTTAAGGATAATTTTCTATTAGGAGTTTTGAGTGTAAGCTTGAGATTTGGATCTAGGTTTTGATATTGAGAAAATGTTTAATTTTTATTATGTTTTTGGCTTGGAATCAATTGGATTTTATTTCTCTGTGGCTTGCTACCGATTTACATCGCCTTTGCTACATATTCCTAACTTTTATATTCTTTTGATTACTAAGATGAATTCCAACCTAAAAATCGAATCTTTCCTTTTTCCCCACCATGTGTGAGTAGTCTTATCTAGGCTAATAGAGTAGCACTAGGATTCTAGGAAAAAGATGCGAGGCTAGGATTTTTAGGTTGCATTGGATAATAAAAGGCGAGTATTTTGGTTGATCTTGCAAAATCCTTAGGAGAACTCGTATTGAGATCGTGCCTACTGTCTGTGGAATCGATTAGCCTAAGAAGTGTCTTATGGATTTAACTAGTGAGTTAGTGGATTCAACCGAAGCTCGTAACCATGTCCGGCTCGTTCCTTGATGGGATCCACCGACGAGCTATACCACTAATTGACGGCTACCGCGATTGCATCAGTAAGAGCCGCCAAAATACCTCGAAGCTTGGACCCACGAGAGTGGTACAAGTTGAGAGTATTCAAACCACGAGAGTGGTGAGATTATTGTAGATCCTTAACGCACATACCGTATGTATCTATCGCGTGAGCGGGGTGAATACGGTATGTTAGATTCATGGTGTCTTGATCCATGAATTCATTTCCTAGATGCTACAATCCCCGATAAAACCAATGCAACGTAGAAGTCCTAACCTAGCATCGACCTCCGACGGTCCTAGCGGTGAATCCTAATGCCCTAGTCTTTTTATATTGATTCAAACAACACCAACCAAACAATCATTCAAACCGACCGCTACCTCCTTCTGAGATTTAGAAATAACCTGAGATTAATACACCGCTACTTTCCCTGTGGGATCGATATCTTATATACTATAACTTGACACTGTCTGCTTGTATTCGTGATCCCGAAACCGATACTTGTGAACCATTCAGCGCCTGGCATTAGTGACACTGCCATGTGGCTTTTAGGTGTTAGTTTCGGGTGCATCAACGGTGAACCGATCTGTTATATTGAACAGCTCCATGAGGTTGTTAGATGGAAACTGGTGGAGGGCCCTCCGTAAATGCTTGTTCCACACTGCTTAAGTAAAAGCCGCGATGACAATCACATCAGGCGTGTCCTCTACCTCGAGCCTTTCATCGTAGAACCACTGGACGAGGGCTCGGATTGACTCTTTTTCCTTCTGCTAAAAAGTGAAGAGGTGGGAGGACTTCCTTTTAGGGCATCGACCCGGGACAAATTTCCTGCAAAACAGATCAGACAATTTGTCGAATGACCCGACACAGTCATCGGGTACTCTGTTGTACCAGCATTCTGCCGTCTTAATTAGGGTAGTGTGGAAAGCACGGCAGAGGTATGGCTCGTCTGCTCCATGAAGCAGCATCATGTTTAGGTATTTACGGACGTCTGCCCACGGGTCGCCTTTACCGTCATACGTCGGTAGGGAGGGGAGCTTGAACTTTGGGAGGAAAGGAGCAGACACGATGTTTTCCTTCAACGGGGTCCGTCGAATTGCGCGATGGGTAAGTTGGAATCGCCCATTCCCACCTTGCAGGTAAGTAGCTCCTGACGGTCGGTTAGGAATTTCTTTCTCCTCTCTCCTCTCATTTTCACCTGCAAAATCGAGAGGGTTGTGGCCTTGAGTGACCCCATTTAATACTTGATCCAGGATGCTGCAAGTTGCGTGTCTATAGTTGGAGGGACTAGGTACTTCCTGGAAGCCGAAAGCACTGTTATCATTCTCCATTATGGTGAGATGTAGGTGTTGTATTGAGTGGTGCATTCTCTTGTCGATCTGCTCTTGGATCTCTTGGATCCCTAGGCATGGTAGCCTCCCTCGTCAATGACAGAGTTGGATTTGGAAGCAGTGGTTGCTCATTTGCGAGTGGTGGGCCTCCCATGCTTTGACGCACCAAGCCGCCAATAAGCTGATGCTATTGTCGACCCCCTCTGCAAATCGGTCGAATTGCTCCTGGGACACCTTAGGTACCTTGGTTGCCCTTCTGGGTCCTTTAGATGAGGATGCGGAGTATGTGGCATCCTCCACCTGGATGCTATTCGCGTTCTGATTCTCGTTTGGACAAAGGTTTGGTCCGATGTTGCTGGGTCCAGTCGACATAGCTTGTTAATTGCTCTGGGATGTCAAACTGATGAACGTATCCTACAGACAGCGCCAACTGTTAAGGCCAAAAATGACCAAAACAATGATGATGCTGACGTGGACCCTTTCTTGCTCAGTTGGAGCCTCGTCTGTCGGTTAAATGGAACCCAAGGTTAGTAGAACCGGGGTTGTTGACAATTTGTAGTCGACTTGCGATGCTCGTTCGACCCACGAATGGATCGAGCCTCGGTCGATTGATATTGAGAAGCACCGGCACGACCTTCCCGCTGGATCGAGCCTCGATGATCTGCACCATAAGGAAGCGTCAGGGGGATCGGATCTGAGTCCCGACCCACATCCCCTCCGATGCTTAAGTTAGAATGGGACTTAAGGAGAAAGCTTGGAGCAACTGAGATCGACCCACGGATGCTCGTCTCAAGTCTAATGTCGGAAGCTCTTTTGAGGAAGAAGTATTAGTTGGAATATAGAAATATCAGAGTATCGGATGTCGTACCTCCCTTATTCTGTTCATCTCCTGTGTATTTATAGACCTCCGAGGTCGCTTCAGTAACGTTGGGAGGATAACGGTCTCCAATCATGGTGTCACGATCATTTCCCCTTAATAGGAATAGCCGTCGCACACGTCCCCGCTATTTATGAGCTCACCTTCAATCCCACGTTCAATTGGTGGGAGTGCAACGTGCGAATGATATGTGGGCTTTGACTAAGTTAGCTTCAGGCTTCTTTCGTGGGCTTTAGTTGCTCGCTGAACGAGCTTCCTCGAGTGTCGGCCCGATGACGCAACACAAAGTATTCATGAGTATGAATTCACACTAATGGCAGAATAATAGGGAGTGTTACGAATAGTCTACACTGTTACAAACCATGTATTCTACCGTTGTATGAACTCTTCCCTATAAATAAAGATCTACGGGCTTCCGTAGAAAGCACTTCACAGCAATTATTAGTTGTAAATTATTATTTAAATATAATAATTTAATTTAACTTTTACAATTAGATGTAATATGCCCACCGCAGTAACTCTCTACGATCCATTTTTTCGCCATCCAAACACACAAACTCGGTGCCAATATTCCACAACCCTCTCTCAACCATCCAAACACACACTATTTATCCCTAAGCCCCCAGAATGTTGATGTTTTTTTTTTGCCCCTTCCAAAGGGGCAATGATGTTGCTCCCTCATTGATGATCGCTACACGTCTCTTCTTCTTTTGCGTCTATGACTCTTTTGGTCTGCGTTTCTTGGACTGTGTATGGTTGTATGGCCAAGCAAGGCAAAACATGGTCCTTGTGCAAAAATTTTAAAATGGTAAAATAATAATAATTTATTTCATACTACGAACACAAAAATACTATAAACTATTCAACATGCAAGTTTTTGGCCTTGAAGTTTCGTGCTGCATGCGTATAAAACAAATGGAAAGTCAAATGAATGCTATAGGTTTCGCTGGTTTCATGGGGCTCCTATTGTCAATTCGTCATAACATTATTGGGGGCGCTCACACTTTTGCTATGAATTTTGAGATCATTTGTTAAGCATGAAAATAAACGAAGCTATGCAGGCTGGATTGTCCTCAAATATCGTGGTTGGCTCAAGGTCACCAGTCTTCAGGTCGGTAGTTATTAAGATGTGATGAATGACTGAACGAATCCATACACATTATTTGCTTGCTTCATGGATCGCGAAGAGCTCGGAATGGTTGGAAGAGATTGATGCAGTAGTTTGCTTCACAGATTTCCCGGAGATGGCTGTTGTAACGACCCGCTTTCCAGGATACCCTGAAAGTACGAATCTGTCTCAAATATTCCCAAATCAACGAGTGTTACGTAGAAAGAGAGAAAGGAAGAGAGAAAGAAAACGGCAGGTCAATGCGCACGTGCTGGGAAGTACAAGTAAAGCTCCATCACAGATATAACACTGAGAACCAAACAAAAGTATAAACATTTTATTTTATTAATACAATGATACATCTTTACATACATCATCCTTGTACTGAGTACAAAAAGAAGTAAACTAGAAAATCCCCCAAAGATCCCAAAAGGAAAACACTCACACTCTACACCAGGTACAACTCACTTCCTAACTACCCCTGGGAATTATCTGCACCAGACTGTCCTCTGCGGTTCCATCTCTGAGTAGCCCCTGAGTCTAGCTTTGACTAATCTGCTTCTAGACCTGGAAAAGTAAATGGGGCACTTCAACGCGTGACCTAGTAGGTTTCCTAACTAAGCTAGGTAGGACCCAGTTTAGAACCGGACTACCTATCTAAGAATGGTGGTCAAACAAGTAAGGGGTCATAGTGCATAAAAAGTATTCACAACATTACATGCAGGCATTAAAGGGAAACTTGGAAACATGCATAAGTAATTACATTATGACATGCAAGTGCTGAAGGTAAACAGAAGAACATGTTGACATGTAGTAGTAACTTTAAAGTAAACAGTGGAATGGCTCATTATGAGATAATAGCACTAAAGTAACAGAGGAACAAGTAAACAAGAGATAACAACATTTAAGTTTAAAGACAATTACTTTAGATTATCAAGTTACATGTTTGGGAACCTGTGTTAATAATAGGGCACTTAAGGAGCAAGACTTCACCCAGGTTGGATGAAAAGTGCTACCTCAACCAGCGACACGAGCACTGGAGGGCCCTCTCGTAACTGCTCAGAAGGGCGTGAGAAATCTCAGTTTTTCAATGGAAAACAGAGCAAACCATCATTTACCGTCATGGTGCATCACGAGTACATCACCGGCCTCTCTAACTCTGCCCACTCCCACTGCCTACTCACGGGAGTGCGGTGAGAATCAAGCTATGTCCACACTTAGCCAACTCCTTCGCTCAAGAGTGCAAGTGGGAGTCGCAGCTGTGTCCGCTCCTTAAGACCTATTCTTTACACGTGTCCCCCCCAAGACCCACATCTAAAGTATCACCTATTTCTGAATGGATCGAGGACTTTAGACTATTACTCTCATTCTCACACTCATTTTCATATTCCATATTACTTTCATTTTGGTACATCATTCTCATATTCATCATCATTTCACCATTTGTTCACTTTCCATCCTTCAATTTCATAGGAAACTTGCATAACAAAATAATGGAGAAGATTAACATATGATTCTCTTTCACAAACTAACATGGATATATCCTGGCATGATACTTCATTTCACATTTTTGATCGCATATAAACTACTACCTGGATTAACAAGTAGTTCCAATAATGTAAAAGGGTAACTTGATATGCAAATCCAATTTGGTAAGTTCCAATAATAACTTGGTATACAGATTCAATATACAGATTCAATATGTAGATTCAATATGCTAACTTCTAATAATAAATTGATGTGCAGATTCAATAAGCTAATGGTAACATCATGAATTTTTACACTTTATTATGGATTACTAAACATACGAACTGAAGCATATTCACTGTATGAACATCATCCAAAACATTGCAGTATTAAAGCATATTAATCAAAAAATTAATGAACATGGTGTTCGGTAAGAAATGAGAAAAGACAAGGCCACACGGCCGTATGGAATTTTTCATACGGTCGTGTGGATTTAATAATGAAGGCTGAAAGATTCACATGGCAGTATCGTGAAATCCATACGGCCGTGTGGATCTTAATTGGCTGAAAGAGTTCACACGGTCGTATAGGCTTATGGCCACACGACCGTATGGATCTTAATTGGCTGAAAGAGTTCACACGGTCGTATAGGCTTATGGCCACACGACCGTATGGTGAAATCCATACGGTCGTGTGGATTTCTCTATTATCGAATTTGACAACGATGAATTCAAATCTTTATACGATACTAAATGAACCCTATCTAGCTTAATTAGAATCCTACCTTCAACAGTCCACCTAGAATTTCTGGGGCCCTTCTTCTCCTTGAAGACCCCAACCTTCCTTCGAAGATCAGAACTTAGGGTTCCAAGCTTTTAGCTGTGGGTTCGTTTGAAGGGAGATTGGCAGCATACAGGATTGGTGCGTGAACTGGGGAAGGGTTGAGAGAGTGAGAAATTTATTTTTCTTTTTCCTTTCTTTTCCTCACATTTCCCCAAGAATTCTTCCTCTTTTTTAATCCCCCTATGCCACCTCAAGCTACCCTAAAATCATCTTAGGTTGCCACCTAATTAAGGTTAGGTGAAATTCAACAGGGCATTGCCACCTTGCAAGGTGGAGGTGTCTTGATTAGGAAATTTAGGGTTTAGGTTTTTAGAAAAAATAAATATACTCTTTAATATACCCAATACACTCACATATACAAGTATTTACCTATTTACACCTCATTTAATAATTCCAAAAGATGTCATAAAATTTATTAAAATTAATTTTAATATTACAAAAATTAAAGGCAAAATGCAAAGTCTCCCAAATATTTATACTCATATTTATACGTCCCAATAAAATGTATTAAAATCCGTATATGATTTTTGGGGTCATTACATTCTACCCACCTTAAAATAAAGTCCGTCATGGGACTTTCTTATGTCAGGGGTTTTAACTGAAGGTCAAATAGACTTAAGGGTAACCCAACTAGGAATACTAATGTGTACACTTATGCATCATGTATCACATAGCACATACATTACTTAAGGGGGTATATCATAATGTATATCACAGTTAAAAATATACATATACATATAATCTAGTAATCACATACCAGATCCCATTCAAGTATATATATGTATATATGTATATATAATAATCCAATACCTTAATTCCCAGTAGTATTTACTATATGTTCATATACTCAAATACATCATGTCTATATCTACTATATAGTCATACATTACACACATTCCACCGTCCACCCACCTTCCTTTTATTAATCATACATACTTAAGTAAAAATTATATCATATAATACCAATACACGTACCCCTTCACTCCTAGAGGCTTCTGCCATTATACATTCTATCTCAACTATATATATAATACTATATATGACTAAATAAAATAGGTGCATGCATAGCAATATGTATTTATTCCTTTCATATAATATCAATCTAGTGCAATGTGGTTATGTATGCCTTAGCTACATTTAATACATAACATTATAAGTCACACACGTACATTCATTCACAATAATTCACTTATTCAATTATATCATACTCAGACAATAGACAACAATAGACAGATGCACTCATATTTACAATCATACTTACTATAGTAACACATAGTTATATATCCCGAATGCACACTACTACCCACTTATTTATAGATCACTATAAGCAGTAAGGATACATACAACTATCAAAACAGTCAAACACAAGTATACACACTAAGTATACCCATGACATATATCTACACAAGTATCTATATAATAATCACATTTATTCACATAAGTACACAGACATAAAGATCCATATATACATATACATATATCCTTTATTCACATTACATACTGATACACTTTATTTATGTATACATATAGATATCTTTATATAACCATCATATATGACATATATAGAACCAATTATACCCACTTACAACTGCAACCAATATTTATACATTCTTTATATAGGCACTAGTGTAGGGTCACATAGTACATGTTCAAGGATGTATGTTATTACTTAAGTACATATATGGATACACGTAAATACATAGTATAAAATCACACAACACTTCTTATATAGATATACCTATGTATATATATACATCTGCTCACATTATATTTAAACAAACAGCAATTACTTCATAAGTCTTAATGCTACCATATTCATACTTATTACACATCTATAGTTATACCTGGGTTCATCCGTATATAATTACAAGGACACGATCAAGGATGCATCTATTTATAAATACTAGTATCACCAATAATAGTTACCTAATATCAATTATAAGTACACTTACTACCACATGGCTTATATGCATTATGGGTCCACTTAGCTTTTATGTGTGTCGTGTGTCGTGACTAGCTTACAGTGTGCTTCTACTTTGTGATTTTGATTTATATACCTGTCCTGGGATGACCCCTAGATTATCATGCTTCAATTTGAATATGCGGTATTTGCTTCTCCTGTCTGCTTCTATATGCATGAATATATTTATATCGTGTACTTCAATTCGCATGTGTCGGGATTCCACAATTAGGACTAGGATAACCCATTTAGCCTATGCTCTGATTAGCGAGAAAAATCTCCTTTGTCCAATTGTTTAGAATCCGATTTATTTTTTATTTTACTTGATGCAAATCCCCTCGTCATGTATCGTTCTCCCACTTGGGAGAGTACACACATGTATATATCCCAAAATCCAAAAATCCAAAAAAAGAGAGAAAAGAAAAACCCAAAAAGAAAAAAAAAGAATATATATATATATATAGCCAAAAATCCAAAAAAATACATATATCCAAAATCAAAAAAAATCCTGTGTGAATATTTTCCTACCTACCGAGAATAAAGGGAAAGCGAGAATTTGCACCGAGTGTTCTACTCCACATCTTCTCAACATCCATCGTTTTCGAAAACACTTGGAATAGGAACTTTCTAACTATTATCTAGGTGATAGTGTGGTGATTTCCTAGTCCCTAGCTGTGGAGTCCCTGATGCATGATACGCTTCGATTCTTACTCTGTTCTCATGCATGCTTGAGCTATTTATTCACCGCTTATTTCAAATCGAATCGATATTTGGGTCTTTCCTTGGATATGTGTATATGGAGCTTTATTGCACAATATAGATAGTGACGCCGTCTACTAGCAAGCGACCGCACTCACTCGTGCTTCACCGCGTGGGCTCACGACACTTGTTTGGACTCATATTTTCTTGGTTTAGTGATGTGTTTTGTCGTATGCTTGTTTAGTGTGGCGTGTCTGATTTTGTTGGCCCTGACGGGCGATTTAGGATTTTGACTTCTCTTTCTCTCTCTCCCTCTATTTTCTCCCTCCGAGCTCCTACTCTCACTCGTCTTCCTCGAGGACGAAGAAGAGTTCAGCTTGGGGGATTTTGACGTGTGTTTATATTTTATATATTTATGCACGTCTTCTTTGTGTTTTTCTGTTGTTTTCCATCGTCACGTATCCATTTTCTTGTGATTTCTAGTTTTCTTTCACTTCTTTGTGTTTTTGTGTATTTGCAGGAGATTGCCAGCGTAGGGGACATATAACGAAGATATCATGAGTCCCTGGAGCAACGGGAGAAGTCACGCACGATCCAGGGGGTCAAACAACGAAGATTGTTGTTTTTCAGCCCTCAACCGATCGGTTGGACACAGCCAACCAATCGAGTGATGCACGTGTGTCCAACCCAGACGGAGGCTGAAGTGAGGAGTAGGTCAACCGACCAGTTCGTCGACCGGTTGAACACAGCAAAGCTCTTGGTCAATTGAAGCTGAATTCCAACCGATCGGGTGACATCTCACCCGATCGGTTCATTTGAAGAGAATTTTCCAAACGACGACCCGGAGAGCTCAACCGATGGTTCGCTGACCATGCCAAATCGACAGAACTATCTGTGTTCTTTGGGGATATTTCCAACCGATCGGTTGGATACTCAACCGATCAGTTGACCTGATGCTACATCTCTCAAACCGACGACCCTATGGCAGCACCCGCTCTCCTCAGCGCCCGGTAGAAGCTCCCGAAGCCGACGGCCGAAGCATCAAGCAGCTCACCCGATCGGTTGATGCTTCAACCGATCGGGTGACGTCGATTTGTTTAAATAGTTTCCCTATGGTTCTGAAAACTGGAGTTGTTATTTTTTTCTGTCTTTTTCCTGTACGGTGACGGCTGGAATTTTATTGCATTTTGTAAGTCTTCTGATTGCTTTCAAACTTTAATACTATCTTAATAGCATTGCTACTACCTCATTTCAATCGTTTGATCATGATTTCTACAGTTGATTTTCATTTAGATTGCTTTTTAGCTATGATTTGTGAGTAGTTCCCTAATCTGGGATTTTGGTGGAAACCCCTTTGCGGGTTCTCCCTAATGCGTCCATAGGACTAGGATTTCGATAGGGATTAGGAATTTAGATGGTTACACGGTGTGTTTCATTGTCATCGGCGGAAAAAAGACCGCCTTTGATCGTCGGGCCAAGGGGGAATAAACTTGGCGGTTGACTCCCTAGCCACAGCTCACGCCCTTAGCGTAGACATTGAATCCTAGCGCGTGGGAATGGCAGGATGAGATGTTGGAAGTTATCGTTGCGAGCTTAGCGCTCCCGGAGTCGGTCGGTGTTAATGGACATTGGGAATGCCCACCGACCGAACCCGGGTAGTCCAGTGTATCATCCTGGGCATCGACCGGAATATCGGGCCCATGGGACGTTGGTATTACTCTTAGCGGCAACGTCTCACCACTAAACCTAAATCCAATTGTATTCATATCCGTAGGTCGTAATAGCGAGAACACCTGATAGGGTGGAAACCGAAGTCCTGGGTTTCCTTTTATATTGTTTATCCCTTGCATCTATTTTCCGTGACAACCATCGATCGTTCGGGCTAGCTCACCCATAGGGTGAACCGGTTCCTCTTAGACACAAGCACAACACACGCCTCCCTGTGTTCGACCCCCAAGCCACACTACAACACTGTGCGCTTGCGGTGTAAATATTTAAATCTGGTATCCTCGATCCTATTGCACTCTTATACTCAAAAACTAGGTGACACATTGCACATCATTTTATTCCCTTATTCGCCCCATTTTTCCCGTTTTTGTTTCATTTTCGCTTTTGGGTCCATTTTGTGCATTTTAGGTGAAAAGGAACGAATTCGGAGCTCTAGAGCATAAAAAAGGCGAAAAAGTGCGAAGAAATCGATGAATTGGAACTTAAAGTGCACAAGGGGAAGAAAGAGCAAAATACACACGCGACTGCATGGAATTATCCACACGGCTACGTCACCAGGACAACCCCACAGCAGACACAGAGCTAATTCGACACGGTCGTGTAACAATTCAAACGGTCACGATGCTGAAGAACTGAAGAAGAAGAAGAAGAAAATCCAATTTGATGCGGTTGTTTGGTGAACGATGCGACCGCTTCATCTCGAGAGCTGTCGAAGCTAAACGGCGACCGTTTCGATGAGAATATGGAGTGTTTGAATGCCAAACGACGCGGTCGCGTGGCTTATCCATGCATTCGCATCGCTGAAGTAAAAGGGGACCTAACTTACGCATCTTTGCCAACCGACTGTGTCATTTACAATGCGGTCGTGTAGAATTGGCCCCCTTCGGTTTTGTGGCCGCTGCCAGGGGTATTTTTGGGTCTTTTGGGAACTTTTTGAGTCATATATATATTCTTTTTCAACCACCTCGACGAAGGAGAACGCTTTTTACCCTACTTTTCAGAGCCTTTTCAGATTTTATCAGGTGCTATCTCTGATTATTCTCCTGCTACTTGTATTATTCTCTTTGTTCTTTTTGGATTTTAGTTTTGATTTTTACATAGAAATTAGTTCTTTTAATTCCTCTTTGTGGTGGATTGGTTGATTGCTAATTTCTGCTATTATCTATTGCCATGGATGTTTCCTCAGTGAATTTGATTGTCTTTACATGCACGGATTGTGAGTAGTCATCCATTTAGGGCCATGGGTTGAACCCCATTGGATGTAGCTATGGATTGATGAGATATTGGTCTATTTTTGAATAATTGATGATGAGAGATGTGTTAGGACGATTATAATCAATGAAAATTGACTTCTCCCGTTCGTGGATAATTAGATTAGCCGTCGGCGGGAATCGGGACTAATCTAAGGTTTTCAATCTCTACATTGATTCATAATATCGATGAGACTAACGAGAGTCAGGCACCGATTAGAGCCCTCCTAACACTTATCCTAATCATAATCCACGGAAATGGCGTGGAGGAAGGTTGGGGACAATCGTCGGACATAATGCACATGACACGTATCGATGCACAACGGGAGTTGGTATCGATACGGGTTATGTACTCCTATCATAGCATTACGAGAGTGAAGAGTATGGATAACATAAGGGGATATCCTACCATTGCATCACGGAAGCGGGGGGTAGGAGAATGCCCTTAAGTTAGAAGACCTCTCCCGAGTCTCATGAATTCAGCGATCGATTAATTAAACTCAATTCTAATCTTAATCCAATGGTGGGGATACCTAGGTCATACAGCTTTTTCCATTGATATTTCCCCTGTTTTATTCGCCTTCTGGCCCACTATCAGTCGCGTAGCTAACAAACTTAGAGAGAAACGGGTACACTCAACAACTGCCTCCCCGATGGCGACACGTATATTGCTACAACACCACCGTGTGCTTGCGGTATATAAGTGTAAAACTTCCGAACAGCATGTCAATGAGAGAGTGTGTGTGCGCGCGCGCGCACATGTTAGGTTACATGTGCCTGTATGAGTGCGTGCGTGCGTGTTAGATTATGCACGCATGAGCAAGTGGTGCATGCGCCTTTAATTTAGCATGCTCATGTGAGTGCATGCAAGTAAGGTTTGCCCATAATTTGTTTGCCGAATTATGCTATCTTTTATTTATTGTCACTGATTGTAAAATTTTGAATCAAAAAAAATTATGACAATTGGTTTGTTTCTCTCTTTCTTTGTAAGCCATGCTTGAATATTAATTAGTACATGGATCAAGCCATGAAGCTGCCCGATAAAAGAGATGACACTGATATTTGTGAGCCTTACAGTACTGCTTCTTTATACATTGTGTGTCTACTTGAATAATGCTATGTTTGATAGATTTATGTTGATAGGGTTTTTTGCATATCTGTCCCTTAAATCGAGGGGGTTAGGGTTAAGATTAGGGTTAGGGTTAGAATTAGAATTAGGAGAGGCCGCCTCGTCAGTCACCATCCTTTCACGTCCATCTCTTCGCTGTGTATATATTTATATATCAAGGATATGGGTCTATATAATTGCCCTCAGTCCATCTTATCCATAAATAGTAGTCAAGATGAGTATGTTCTAAAGAGACAGCCAACCCCATCCATGTCAACAAGGACTCCCCCCTGTCCAAATCCTTTATCTTAAAAGGAATGTATGGGAGATTCCCATGCAAAACAAACCCTCCCATTGGCACATATTAGTTTGAAACTCTACATTCTTTGTTCTCTGTTTATATCAAAATGTGATTATTAAGTAACATATAATAGTCTTTTAGACAAAATTTGAGAGAGGGTGACGACGCACAATGAGCCTTTTGAAACAGACTGTTTTTGGCACTTCCCCCATGGTGACCTCACGTCTCATTGGCCCTATGTGAGTATCCATGTTGTGGCTTGGTGTATGGGCCTACATGGTTAACAATACAAGCCTAATTACCCAAAAGGATAAAGGCCCAAAAGCCCAATATCGCTGTAGCACGATGCGTTGTGAGCGCGTACGCAGCATTTGAGACCGGGCCCGAGGACCAGAACGGTAAAATGTTTAGTGACGTGGGTTTTCCATTCTCGGTATTTTTGATTTTCCTCCTCCCCCTTTTTGTTTGGCGGAAAAACCTCACAATTTTGGATTTTTAAATGAACATTTTGGTTTGCTATAATTTAGCAAGTAGTTACAGTTTCGTTTGTGTTGGGAGAGATTCAAAGAAGAGCAAAATATTCTCTCATAAGGAGTAGACATGGCTCTCTATATATTCATTGTAAATAGTATTTAGAAGTCCAAGGGACTCCCCACTAAGTTAGTGGGGAGTAATGGTGAGATGATGGGGGGAGGGAGGCCAAAAGGCCTCCCTTAACTCACAACACTCCCCCGCATCTCTCCATTACCTTGGTTTAAGTATATGAATACTTCGGGATTCAGTATGCTAATGGGGTGGATACTTCTGGATCCAGAGCCACTGTGGTTTGCCTCGTTAAAACCTTAGCTGTGGAAAACCCAGTGGGAAAAACCAGCAGCTTAAGTGAAAAGAGTACAACTATCGTGGGACTCCCCCTGATCTGTACAAGCTTCAGGCTTGCAGATCTCCTATGTATCTATACAATCATCTCCTATTCGTCTATACATCCATCAGTTCTGAAAGAAAATACAATCATCACTCATATATACAAGTTTCACTCATCTAGTGGCTATTGGAAAGCAGTGGCGCTCTGGAGTGGAATGCTCTTCGAAGTTGGTAGATGACTCCACTAAAGTAGTCTTTGAATCAGTCTTCAGTGTGTCTGCAAGGTACTGCTGGACCTGGCTGAGCGTTTTCAATAATTGCTTCTTGGATGATGAGCTTCTCAGAAGATGTAGACATTGGAGGATGATGTGCAGATATTTAGGAGGTGGCCGGCCTTTTGTGTTTTAGTCATCGCGATGATCTTTAAACCTACATATGCGATATATATTCCTTGACCCTTGGAGGTTGTGCAGAAGCAGCTTATCCTTGGTCTAGTGGTGTTCTCCAGGACAACACTGTATCTGGTTAACAACTTTAATGCAGACGTTCTATCAAAGACACGTGCAGTAGGCCAGATAAAGAAGTGTAACAAGTACACTAGAGATAGGCTCTTCGGGACCTAGGATGTCCTCCCTCTCTTCCAGCGACTGGAAGGTGTCATAAATAAGCATCCATTTTTAATAGGTTGCAAATGGACACCATTCTTCATTAACTCAAGGTGTATGAAGGATATTAAGGGGTTCTACCATGAAGGTGTTAAATATGTAAGCCGAGACAATACCTTATTATACCTAGGTTTTTCATTTCCAAGGTATGCTTAAAGCTATCTGATATCTCAATGGTCTCTGCAGGAGATCCTATTTTCTTTAAGTCGACCACATGTACGGCTAATATCACAAATCCTGTCAACGATCTTTCGAAAAAGATACACGGGCAGAATATTGCTTAAGATCAACTAATGATCTTTGTAGCCTTTATGGAGAAGACGTTTCTACGTCTCTCTTTCATCTCTGGGGTAGAGTATACACTTATGGAAGTTTTATATAGATCACTATATCTATATTGCCGTATATGTGTGCAGTACAACGTCCATGAGCTGCATTTATTGGCTTTTTCAGAGAAGTTTAGGCTTTAGTAGGAAAATGATCACATTTCCTTCATTTCAATTTCTTATGAGATCCAACTTATGTTCCACAGGTTTTACACATTCAGGTGTATGGACTACTGGTCTAAAGACTTTGCTTTTCAAGAGTGAATCCAGCTCTACTCTTATTGCCTCGTCCCACTTTGGCCAATCTATGCTTTCATGCTATAGAAAGGTGGGTTGACGTCATCGTCGTATTCAGCGACGTGAACGACAATAGCGAAAGCAAAACCGTCGTCGACGACTGTGGTATATCTGTCCAGTACCTCTCTAGTACGTACGTAATATAATGATTTTTCTCCTGTTGTTTCCTCTGCAGGGGAAATTAGGAGTGGAGAGGTTGCTGGTCTGAGCTCAGCATCTTGTGGTTAGATCAATTTAATATATCCAGGAATCTTCCTCTTTTGAGGAACTTTATATTTTGAACCTGGCAGGCGTCCTCTTTTCAATTGAGGTACAGCCAATTCTGCTGCCGGTGGATTGCATCCATCTTTGGGAATGTCAATCCTAGCTGGCGTGTTGGCAGCAGGGACGTGTGAACAAACAATCTTCTGGTTGTCCGTAAATTTATCCGGCAATTGATGTACTTTAGTCTGAATGTGAAGGATCTTCTGGATCACATCTTCACACAGAAAAAGTATGCGGATCATAACGAGATTAGGACTTTTGTATCCCATGATATGGTCTAAGAAGCTTCAGGCTTCTTTAGACTGAGTACCTATTTCAATGAGACTTTGCTCATCAAATTCACATTTATCAAGACTTGGTGGTAAACCATAAGCAAGCGGCATCAGCAATAAGATATGGCCACAAGCGGGTCGTATCGTGATAAGTGATGCGGAATGCAGTGTGTTGGTCCCTAAACATCAACAGGCAACTGGGATTTAACAATGGTCGTGAAAACCCATTGGAGTCTCTTTACCAGAGACTCTGATAACCCATTCTGAGTATGAACATGCTACAAGATGTTCAATTTCAATACCAGTTGCTTGGGAGAAGTCTTCAAAGATATGTGTAGTGAATTCACCCACATTATAAGCTTTGAGAAAGCTATGTTGCGAGTGAATATAAAGGCACACATAAGATATGGTTAAACTTGATCTCTGGTTAAACTCAAAGTTCATTGCATTCATAACCAGAACCATTTCAAACTTAGGAATCTGCTTGAAAGAGTTCAGTTTCATGCTTTGTATCCGTTAGTTTGTAATAAGCACTTGAATATAAATTGTGAAAGTCCCATGGAGACTTGCCAAAAAAAAGAATAATGGTTGAAAACAACAGTAAAAGTTCACTAATATTTTTTTTAAACAACGGCCATAACCCAATATTGAACCGTGATCTCTCATTTCCCAACTCAACCCATTTACCGATGAGCCACAGGTTGACTAATATATCAAAACATATAGAAACCTTTTTCCACTGAAAGCCAAGATATTGTCTTAATTAATTAAGTAAAAAGATATAAAGATATAGGCAAAACATCAGTGAGCTTACTAAGTCAGCAACAGACCCCCCGGCCATGTATTCCATAATTATCCATAGCTTGGTTTGATGGAGTAATCAGTTATGTATGGAGATCGACACTGTGAGAGAACTGAAATTTCCTTCTGGATGTCCTCTATGTCGTCGGGTTTTTGGGTTGAATTTTTTTATTTATTTTTTGTTTATTTTTGATGATTATCAAAATGGTGCATATGAATACAAGCCTATAGAATTGGCAGTGTAAAATCTTCGCTTATTACATAATGTAGGTATCTACGAGATCGAAAAGAAATTACCTCTAGATCAAAGATCTAGGGAAGATCGTGTAAATAAAAATCTGTAGATAGTTCCGCTCCTGGTACGCTCCAAAGAAAAATCCCCGCAAAGCTTTGCCGCAACGGTACACCGCAACAACAGATTCCTTCGCGCGTTTAGGGCTTTGATTTTTGAGAGGAGACGGGATGGGAAGCTCAAAAAAGATAAGAGCGTAGGTGCAGATAACGTGTTGAGAGAGATTCAAAGAAGAGTAAAATATTCTCTCATAAGGAGTATCCGTGGCCTTAGCCATGGCTCTCTATATATTCATTGTAAATAGTATTTAAGAGTCCAAGGGACTCCCCACTAAGTTAGTAGGTAGTAATGGTGAGATGATGAGGGGAGGGAGGCCACTCAACTCACAACAGTTTGTCTTTTAAATATTTTTCCGATGGTGTTGATGAAGGCACGTGGGGACACCTGAGTGACGGGATGCTTGAGTTAGAGTTTGGCCTTTTTTAAGTTTCTTGTTGGCCTTTAAGGAGATGGGATGTCACTAGCAAAGAGATTAAGCATATTAGTTAGTCCATTGCATTAGGGGAACAAGACTTGCTAGCAAAGAGATTACACATAGCTGCTAGCCCCTCGTATGAAGGAAACATGACATCGCTAGCGAAGTGATTAAGCATAGGGGTTCGTCCCTTGCATTAGGGAATATGTCGCCACTAGCGAAGAGGTTATGCATTGCGGCTCGCATTAGGGGGGGGGCAAGACTTCACTAGTGATGAGATTAAACATGGCATTTAGTCCCTCGCATTAGGGGACAGTACTGGCGGGACCTCCTGCAGGATGACAAATAGAACACTAGAAGGGTGGGGTGAATGGTGTCTTGAAATATAAAATTCCTCTAAGAATTCTGCCTAAGTTATTAAATGGAGTCACCTAAATAATACTTAATCAATAATATTATCTTGCAATAATAATAATAAGCAGCGGAAACAAATGCAGGTCCACAGTGAGTACAATAGAAACACAATCGCAAACACAAGTGTCTATCCTGGTTCGAAACACTTTCCCTACATCCAGCAACATGTTCACTCTCAGGACAAAGGATCCACTAACGCATCTCAAAAGAGACAACACATACAAAGGGTACAACACGTTTCAATTGGAACAACCACGTCCAAGATGGACAACACGTCTCCAAAGAGATTACACCTCGCACAAGTGAGAAAAGAAATACTTACAACATTCTTTTACTATAGCCAAATATTGAAGCTCTTGTGTGATGTTGTGTGGTTATAGTGGATCTCCAAATGATGGGAGAATGTAGCTCTTAGATATCTAAAATTTGGGCTTGAATGATTTTGAAAATTCTTTAACACATAGGCCAATGGTGAGGATTTTTGCTTAAAAGCTTTTGAACTTGAAAAACACTTTTTCTCTTGAAACATTGATCAATAAAAGCTGGCAAAACCCCTTAGTCATCCAAACATATAAAGGGACGAAAAACCATAGAAAATCATTTCCAAAAACACCCTTCCAACGGTTAAAAGACAGTGTTCCGTAAATCGTGGAGTTGTGTCTTTTCTGTCTGTTGGGCCGATGGTGGTCGACTCCTGTACAAATGGTAGTTGACTCCTCAAACAACTATGGTCGACTTCCGAAACAACCATAGTCGACTACTTCATTGGACAGTGAGTACCCAATGGAAATTAGTCGACTCATATTTAAGGAGTACTTAACTATCTAACAGATACATGGAAAAGCATTTAAAAACTTGGGAAATGATTTTTAAAATATTTAAAAACATTTTTAAATATATTTTATGTGTGTTACTAAGTGTGTGTAAGAGCTTCAATAAAGACTTTAACATACTACCTAGCCATAAAATAAAATTACATCAAAAATTAATTATCACATAAGCTTCTTGATGCAATTTCCTCTCTAATCCATAGTCTTGATTGCCCTTGAACTCCAAGATCTTGGTTGGCACTAATTTTCCTTAATTTGCATTGATTGATCATAAAAACTCAATATCTACACATATAAACTCAAGATGATATTAGTATTACAAATATGTTGTTCATCATCAAAACTAACATGGGGTACTCAATTTCAACATTCTCTCTCTTTTTGATGATGACAACATATTGCATATAACACATGAAATTATGCAATGCATATGTTTATATATATATCTCTCTCCCTTTTGCATAATCAAAAAGGAATAATATTCTCTTCCCCATGAATACTCTCTCCACTATAAAGATATAATGACTCAATATTCAAAAATTCCTCCCCTAAATAGGTGATCTCCTTGGCATAAAAATTCTCCCCAAAAAGTGAGTGTATATGAGATGCCAAGTGTCAAAAATGATATCATAAGTAAAAATTATGCACACAAAAATTTTCTTATAATCCTTTTGCATTAGCTCCCCCTTACGATATGCATCATAGAAATTGGGTATCCCCCTTATTCCATGCATATTATTTGAAATCCATTGGGCGCTAGCTACTAATCCCATCATAATTGAGTACCTGAAAATCAAAAAATATCTTTGGTACCCTTTTGGTTTTTGGGTCCATGGACATTCTTAGGTTAACAATAAGATAAGTATTAAGCACATGGATACCTTAAAATAATGGGTTTAAAAATCATCCATTATGAAACCAAATCCGATGAGGATTTGTTATCCTAGCAAGCATATACAAACAATTATAAGATATGTGTATATTTTTCGCAATCTTGTTAATATAAGCATGTCTACCAATATCATCCAAATACGTTGGAACATATCATATCATGCAATTTTTGCATAGGCATGGAATATCTTTTAATAAAAGGATGCACAACTACGTGATCAGTAAAATCCAATTTACGATGAGCATTAATAGAAACATTAGATTTCAAAACATTTTGGATGCAAATTTTCTATACATGAAAGCATGATTCTTTTTAACATGCAAACAACTAACATGATTCTTTTTAGCAAAAATAACATTTTTAGGGATAGAATCATACTTGCAGGAAGAACTTATGCTAACATTGCTTTTAAGCAAACTATCATACTTAATAACAAGCTCTTTATGCATAATCTTACTCAAAGATAAATCATTAACAAGCACATTAATTCCAGCATTAAAATCTTTCATAAGAAAGGCATTATCAACTCTAAATTTCTCAATTAAGAAATTAGCATCATTTAATCAGCAGGCAGTGTTATTAAGGCGGTGTTTTACATGTGGCCAGCCGAGACACATCTGCAGGCAGTGTCCTCAGTAGGGGCAGACATCAGGCTCAGTCGCATCGGTGACAGCCAGACCAATGTGGCAGAGGACCATTCCATCGGCTCCACAAAGACTTCCTCTGCTAGCAGCACCAGCACCTTATACCATGACTCCGAGAGGACCACCTAGACCTCCCCGACAGCAGCAGAGCACTAGGAGAGCGGCATCGAGGCGTCAGGCTTTCACTATGATAGCATGGGAGGCGGAGGATACAGGGTGAGTCATCATTGGTACCTCTTCACTTTTCTTTAAGTGATGAATGCTCTTTCATTTCTTATATAGGATGAGATGTTTGTTTTGATATGATTAGGATGATTAGACCCTTATGTTAGTTTTATGTTGTTTTCTCTCTTAGGCATTATTAGAGTTGCTTCTTTCCCCGCCCAATCACTTTTTGATTCAGGAGCTTCCCATTGCTTCATATCTCAATAATTTGTGATTGGGAATTCTTTTGTGGTAGATTCATTTACTTCAAGTTGGAATATCTACGCAAGAAGCGAGGTGATCCGCAGTTCTTTAGGATAACGACAGTGTCTTGCAGAGATTTGTGGACGAAGGTTGTATGCAAATTTCTTAGTGATGGAGATGCCTCACTTTGAAGCAGTTTTGGGATGGATTGGTTAGGAATGTTCTATGCCACTATATATTGTAGACTCAGGAAGATAGTGTTTCAGATTCCTGATCACCCAGAATTTGAATTCTTTAGTGGTAGTAGTTCCCTTGAACCATTGAAGTTTAAGGCCAACCCAGCGGAAGAGATGATTATGGCGATGGAGGCTGAACCAGTGTTATCGAGGGTAGTCTGGGATTTTCCTGATGTCTTCCCAGACGATATCTATGGATTTTCTCCAGATAGATCCTTAGGGTTTACCATCGATCTGATTCCAGGCACGCAACCGATTGCGAAGGATCCGTATCGTATGGCTCCTCCAGAGTTAGTAGAGCTTCGTAGTCAGTTGAAGGATTTGTCGGAGCATGGCCTGATTCAACCTAGTGTATCACTGTGGGGTGCGCCAGTACTTTTGGTGAATAAGAAGGATGGATCTTGAAGAATGTGCATCGATTACCAGGAATTGAACAAGGTCACAGTGAAGAACAAGTACCCTCTTCATAGGAATGATGACATTTACGATCAGCTTGGTGGATCGCGAGTATATTTGAAGCTGGAATTGACAAGTGGGTATCACGGGATAAAGGTCAAGAGATCATATGTTCCGAAGACTGCATTTCGAACTCGATATGGTCATTATGAGCTCTTAGTGATGCCTTTGAGCGTTACGAATGCACTAGCCACATTCATTAGATTGATGAACCAGGTCTTTTATGAATACTTGGACAAGTTTGTGGTAGTCTTCATTGATGATATATTGTTGTATTCAAAGACAGAGGATGACCATGATGAGCACATGAAGATAATACTAGACACTCTGAGGTAGCATCAGTTATATACTAAGTACAGTAAGTGCCAGTTCTGGTTGACTAAGGTTACTTTTCTGGGACATATCATATCCGGAGATGGAATAGCAGTGGACCCAGAGAAGGTTGTTACAGTAGATAAGTGTTCAATTCCTAAGACAGTTACAGAGATCAGGAGATTCTTGGGATTGGCTGGGTACTACAAAAAGTTCATCAAAGATTTCTCTAAGATAGCTGCACCGTTGACTCATCTAGCCAAGAAGAGTATTGATTACAATTGGTCGTAGGGGTGTCAGCCAGCATTTGATGAACTAAAGCAGAGATTGATCATCGAACATGTCCTGACGATACCAGACCGTTCAAGTGGATTTGAGATTTTCTGTGATGCGTCAGTTAGACGATTAGGATGTGTTCTCCATCAGCATGGTAGGGTAGTAGTCTATGCTTCCAGATTATTGAAGACGCATGAGAGAAACTACCTTACACATGATTTGGAGTTAGCTGCAGTGGTATTCGCATTGAAGTTATGGAGGCATTTTCTTCTGAGTGAACGTGTAAAGATATACACGGATCACAAGAGTTTGAAGTACGTGTTCACTCAGAAAGAGCTGAATATGAGGCATCGCAGATGGCTTGAGTTGATGGCTGATTATGAATATAAGGCCGGACTTCGCAATGATTTCTGTATTCATGAAGATGGGTCTCTACGTTTTGGGAGCAGAATTTGTGTGCCATCAGGTGATATACGGGATGAACTGCTGAGAGAAGCTCATAGCTCACCTTATTCTATTCATCCCGGAGGCACCAAAATGTATCGTGATCTGAGACAACATTTTTGGTGGTATGGTATGAAGCGGATTATATCCAAGAGTGTAGCTACATGTCGGACATGTCAGCAAGTAAAAGCATATCACTAGAGAATGGCAGGACTGCTGCAACCCCTTCCAATACCAGAGTGGAAGTGGCAGTACTTGACGATGGATTTCGTGACTGGGTTACCCTGTACGCCTCGAGGATATGATGCTATTTGGGTAATGGTTGATCCGGGTGGCAAAATAGACCCGACCCGAACCGAACCCAGCCTCTTGGGTCGGGTATGGGTAGGGACCAATCCGGGTAGGGTCGAATTTGGGTCAAACCGACCGACCCGGATAAAAATCCGGGTCGGATATGGGTTTGACCCCTCGACCCTGTTGACCCGAATTCGACCCGTATTTCACTCTTTTCACCCCGAACGCGACCCGGACCCGACCTTTTTGCAAAATAATCACTCTTTCACACCAAACCCGACCCGAACCCGACCCGAACCCGACCTATACCCGACCCGTAAGACAAACCGGGTCGGGTACGGGTCACCCGGGTTACGGCCGGGTCGGATACGGGTATCCGAACCCTGACCCGAATTTAATTCGGGTCGGGTTCGGGTTTACCCTTATTTGTGTCGGGTGAAACCGGACCCGACCCGACCCATTTGCCACCCCTAGGTTGATCGATTAACCAAATCAGCTCATTTCACCCCTTTTCGAGTTGGCCAGTCGACCGACCATCTTGCCAAGAGATACATGGAGGAAATCACGAGGTTTCACGGAGTACCTATATGCATAGTCTCCGACCGTGACACCAGATTCACGTCGCACTTCTGGAGAAGTTTGCAGGCCAGCCTGGGAACTCAATTGAGTTTCTGCATTGCATACCATGCACAAACAGACGGCCAGTCGGAGTGGACGATTCAGATCCTAGAAGATATGTTGAGGTCGTGTATGATGGATTTTAAGGGCTATTGGGATGAACATCTACATTTGGTGGAGTTCGCCTCCAATAATAGTTAGCAGGCAAGTATAAGCATGGCACCATTTGCAGCATTAAATGGGATGAAGTGTTGATCTCCTCTTAGTTGGGATGATGTTGGTGACTGTGAATTATTGGGCCCAGGCATGATTGCTGAAACAGTGGATGTGGTGAGAGTCGTCAGATATAATCTTCGTATAGCCCAAGATCGTTACAAGTATTGGACAGATGCAAAGAGACAACACCTAGAGTTTCAGCCAAATGAACAAGAGTTTTTGATAATCTCGCCTGCTCGAGGACTAATCCATTTTGGCAGACGAGGAAAGTTGAGTCCGAGGTACATCAAACCATTTGAGGTTTTAGCTCGTGTTGGCGAGGTGGTTTATAGGCTTGCATGACCAGCATCTCTCGAAGGAGTGCATAACGTGTTTCGCGTATCACAGTTTAGGAGATGTATTGGAGATCCTAATCATGTCGTTGACTTCCCAGAGATCAAAGTATGACCAGACTTGACTTACGATCAGAGCCCAGTGGTTATTTTGGACATGAGGCAGAATATGTTGAGGAAGAAAACCATCAGACTTGTAAGGGTTATATGGCATCGAGAGTCACCAGGGGGTCTACCTGGGAACTCGAGGATGAGATGAGAGAGAAGTACCATCATCTATTTGTATGATGATGTGAGAATACGTAAGATAATATAATGTATAAAATGGCTCCTCCCCTTTTATTTTGTAATGTAATTCCGAGGATGGAATTTATTTTATGAGGGATAGGATGTAATGCCCGCAAATCTTATATACGGGTATTAATACAATTTTTCTAGGCATATAAATACGCGTATGAATTTTGGGAGGGCTTGCATGTTTTTCCTCTAATTTTTGTGATATTAATTTACTTTTATAGCATCTTTGGAATTATCAAACGATGTGTATTTAAGTGAATACATGTATAAGATGTAATATACGAAGTATTCATACATGTGTCCCTATTTTAATCTAAATCAAAACCCCAAATTAACTTCCTTTAGCCACCTCCTGCTTGGGAGGTGGCATCACCTAAATAATCCCCACCTAAATCGGATTAGGTAGCAAGCCCAGCAGGTTTTGGGGAAAGCAGGAGGTAGGCTAGATGGAGATCAAAAAGAGAAAAATTGAGGAGAAAAAGATCAGAAAAAAGGGTAAAGAAAAGAAAAAGGAACCCTCGTTCTCACAGTCTCTTTCCCATTACGCACCATCCCTACTTCACTACCGATTTCTTCAAACGAAAAGCTCAAAACCCTAACTAGTTCGATCCCTTGGAGAAGAAGAAGAAGAGAACCAGCGTCAGAAGGTCTACATGGAGAAGAATGGCCCCGGAAATTCTAGGTGGACTTACAGATGTGGGATCCCAATCAAGTTAGATAGGGTTTAGTTTAAATCACGTAGAGTTTTTGACTTCGTCGCTATCGAACTTGACAACGGATGAAACCGTACGGCCGTATGGACCTTTTCACACGACCGTACAGTGGTCGTTAGCTCCTAGAGTAGTCACACGGTCGTAAAACAACCATGTGTAGAAAATTTAGCACCATACGACCGTATGGCTAAAACCATATGGTTGTGTCACTTCTTGAAGCTCTAAGTTTTAGACATGACCGTATGCTCACGCCACCATAATGCCACACGGCTGTATGGACTTCACCATACGGTTGTATACCCCCTTCCCTTACCCCTAGTACATACGGCCGTATGGACTTCACCATACGGCTGTGTGGGCCATTTCCTTGGCTTCAACTCCACACCGCCGTATGAAATATCATACGACTGTGTGGCCTCCCCCATGTTTATTTTCAGAAATATGGTAATAATTGATTTTTGGTTTTTTTTATTACTTCACACATATATGATTGACAAATTGGGTACGAATTATACTTGCTACCACTGATCCAGTATACTTGTAAAATCAACCATGTTGAATTAAATGAATTGATTGATTACCATGTTATGATTCATGTTGAATTGTAGAAGAGGAATCACTTGTTTTTATTCACATTGTAAGTATGTTTTGGTTATGCAAGTTTCATATGAATCTGAAATTGAGAAGTTAAGCAAATGGCAATGTAATATGTAATATTGAGACTACCAAAGCAACATAAAATTTATGAAAGTAAGAATGATGATGAATATGAGTATGATATTCAAAAATGAAAGAATTGTGAAACACTTGAAATCGGCGTGAGATGAGAGAAGGAATCTGGAGACTTCAATCCATTCAAAAATGGATAAAGCTCTAGATGTGGGTTTTGGGGGAAATGCGTGTAAAAAGTAGGAGTTAAGGAGCGGACACACATGTTTCAGAGTGTTTCAGAGTGATGTTTCAGAGTGAAGACAACCCCACGAACTACCTCGTTCGATATTTTTAAGGCGCGGGCTCCGAAGCGCTGTCGTTCTTCTGATGCCGCCACGCGTAGCTGCAAGCTTATCCCCACCGTTCGTGGAGTTGTCTTCAGTTGAGAAGCTGAGGGGTTCGTGAGCCGTCTGTCTGGGACTCAGTCTGGAGCTCCTCGGCGAGCGACGGGAGCAGGCACTGGCCACCATCATCCGCCAGAAGCAGAAGGTGTCCCGATACTACAACGCTCGGGTGCGGGGAAGAAGCTTCCACCTTGGGGACCTGGTCCTCCGGAAAGCGGGCTTCAACACTGATACCGCTCGCAAAGAGAAGCTCTCGGCCAGATGGGAGGGACACTACAAAGTCGTCGAGGTCCTCGGACCCGCAGCCTACCGACTAGCCGACATGGAGGGGAGGATTCTTACTCACACTTGGAATGCGGAACATTTACGCAAGTACTTTCAATAGATGTATCGTTTCCTATGAAATAAATTTATTTTGAATTCATTCCTTTCCAGATAAAGCAAAAAGATACACAGAGAGATGCACGAAGAGGCCGAGGGGCATTCCCCTCCCTCATTTTTCTCCGGGGGCACCGGTGGAGCCACAGGCTGGCAGCCCACTAGGGTCTCCCCCCTTACTCCGTTCGACGTCAGCATACATCCGAAGGTCCTCGAAGTTGACCCCCGAGAGTGGGAACTTCTTTTGGATCTCGGACTGACACCGGGCGAAGCCCTTCTCGAACGCCTCCGATAAGGCGGTCTCAACAAAGGAGGTGGCATACTCCGCCACAGCATCCTGAGTGATCCTGGCCGGATCCACCTCCTCCAGCCCACGCATCCAGGCCTCTAAGGTCTCGATCTGGCGTCGGTGCTCCGCCCTCTCCTTCTCGATCTCCCGGGATTTCTCGCCAAGTTGGGCAAGAAGGACCCTCACCCGCTCCTCCGCCGCTTCCAGACGATCGGAGAGCTCCGAGGTCTCGGAGGCAGCGGCAGGGTTGGGGATCTGCTCGGCTCCTACAGACGTGTCGGCGCCTCTCAAAAGCTCGGCGAGACGTGCCTCGGCCTCCGACTTTGTAGCCAGAGCCAAGGCTCTCTCTCGGTCCGCCTCCTCCAGGGCTGAGGACAGCTCAGTTACGCGGGAATCCAAGGACTGGACCCGCGCTTCCTCAAACTGACCTGCCTCCCCCGTCTCGCCGAGGGCCTCAGGGCCTCGCCCGGCATCGGATTTGGCTTTGGGTAGAGCCGCGAATTGGCGCCTCATTGAGAGGCCCACCGAGGACAACTGCGCCAAAGCAACGAAGGTAAGACAGCAAAAGCAGCTGAAGAAAGGGGGGACAAGCAGAGACACACTACCTGTTGACCCGCCTGGATCACGAAGGTGGCCAAACAGTCACCTCTGACCCCGTCCAACACCACCTGATCGGGAGGGAGACAACAGTTCTCGGCCACTCGAGCGGTGGCTCCGCGGCTCGAAAACACCGACTCCTTCTCCCCCACTGGGAAGCGTGGACGAAGAAGACCCTCCCCTGACGAAGGGAACTCGCCAGGAGCGGAGCGGAACGCGCCAAGATACCGACTGTAGGCATCGGGGAGAGAATCGTCCGGGAGAGGTGAAGGGCCGACCCACGGCCAGGCAACCTCAACGGGGGCGGGTTGAGGTCGATCAGCAGTCGGCAGGACATCAACCCCCTCGTCCTCCTCATGGGCCCTCTGGGAAGACCCCAGCAAGGGAAGAGAGGGAGATGACACCTTCTTCCTTTTTGAGCCTCCGGTCGCGGTCCCGACCCGCTGCTTCTTCCGGACCTCCAACACATGATCCCTTCTGCGCGGATCCGGATTTGGGACCTGCACGAGAGCGCTGGTGGGAGAGGGACCAAGAGGGAATCCACCTGCACTCAAAGAAGAAATGAGAGACAGATCAGAACCCGGACGACCTCGAAGGGCGAACGCTCGGAGGAGCTTACCTGGGGGCCATACCGTCTTACGCAAGTTGCGGTCACTAAAGAGGACGTCGATCGAGCACTCCCTCGCAGGAATCGCCAGCATGTCCTTCGCCGTCTGCTGCTCGGAGACCGTCGGCTCACCCAGATCGAGGATGACAGCGTCGGCCGCCTCCCACCGAACCGGGAAGGGTACACTCGACGGGAACGTGACAAACACGTATTCCCCCCTCCAGCGTTTCAGGGAGCTCGGTAACCCCAACACCAGGGTCATCTTCGGGCGGGCGCTGATGTAAATCCACGCCCCCGATTGGTGGTGGGTCAGGCGGTAGAACTGGGCAAAGAGGCGAAGAGAGGGCGCCACTCCCTTCAGCATGCAGACGACGATGAACCCGACGAGGAGCCCGACAGCGTTGGGATAGAATTGGCACAGGCACACGTTGTGGGCCTGAAGGAACTCAACGACAAAAGGATGGAGCGGGAAACGAAGACCGAAGCGGAAGCACTTCTCATATATTCCAACCTCGTTGGGGCCGGGAAAGCAGATCCGCTCGTCAGCCCCAGGGGCACGAGCCGAGTAAGGCAGAAGCAGGTAGGCGGAGCGCATGCTCTCGATGGCGGTGGCACAGATCGACGAAGGCCATGACAAGACCTCTGGGGGCACCCCTGAAAGATCATCCCCGTGCTGACCAATCGCCGAAGGAGGGCCACCTGCCAGACCTGGAGCCACGTCGCGCTCCGACCGACCCGAACCCGTGGCAGAGGAAGACGACATGAGGCAGAGCTCGGGCAGAATGGGGATCAGCACAAAGGAGAAAACGACGGGATGGCGGATCACGAACCCCTCAGCTTCTCAACTGAAGACAACCCCACGAACGGTGGGGATAAGCTTGCAGCTACGCGTGGCGGCATCAGAAGAACGACGGCGCTTCGGAGCCCGCGCCTTAAAAATATCGAACGGGCCAAATCATGATGACGACTAATAAATGAGTCGGCATCGACTGGCGAGCTTGTCAAAATCAGCAGAAGTCACATTGGCCGAGCCGAACTGGCCGAAGCCGATCAACCCGACCGATGGGGGCAATTGTTACGCCTATTTGACCGAGACCCAAAAGACACGAGCCCATGAGCCCGACTACTGGCCGAGAGCCCATCTGCGCCTTCAAGCCCATTCCACAAGGCCCTATAAGGGACCCTCTCGAATGACGATCCGACCCGGCCCCGATAACCCGCTGGTCACTCGCCCACTCCTGTAATAACCGCTCCCCCGGTTGCGCGACCACTAAATGGCGGTAATGGGGAGGTGCTGGCATGGCGTAGGGAGCGGCGGCGGGGGGCGGATTGAGGGGGCACGATTGAGGGCGAGCAAGGGACGTGGGCCAAAGGCAATCACGCTGGGAACTCTATAAAAGGGATAGGAAGACGACGAAGCAAGGGACCGCATCTGAGGTATCTAAAGCCTAAGGTACTCCATCAACGACCTAGTTCCCCCATCACATCTCCTTCCTCCCCCGCTCGCGCCGTGAGACGCCGTTCCGATCTCCTCACGAGTCGAACCGTCTCCGCCGGGCCTCCTCTTTCAGATCTCTGTCTGACTTAGGCATCGGAGGGGATTTGGCCGGAACCAAGGTCCGGCCCCCTGACGAGCGTTCTAGTCTACGCAGGAGGCCAGCTGATCATCGGGCCGAGGCTTCCCCTCGCCCCACGCCGACCACACACCCAGCTGGACGAGTGAGGCTTCCCCTCACCGTCCGATTGTCGAGGCCGAGCGCAACCTACCGAGGCCGAGTGTCTCGACCCGGGCCGAGGCTTCCCCTCGCCCTTCGCCGAACACGCATCTAGCTGGACGACCGAGGCTACCCCCCGTCGTCCTACCTCCGAGGCCGTGCTCGTCCGACCGAGGCCGAGCGTCTCAACCAGGGCCGAGGCTTCCCCTCGCCCCCTCTGCACCGACTCGAAGCCCCCGAGGGACCCAAGCGGGCCCCTTGACCACGTTGACCGGGTTCTCCACGGTCAACGCTTTGTAGTGAGAAAACACTCTGAAACAATTATGATTTTCACTCGCTTGTAACTCCCGTAAGGGGGAGTTGACCAGAGTTAGAGAGGTCGGCGGTGTACTCGTGATGCACCATTAGGTAATGAAGGTTTTCTCCGTTTTTCACAGAAAACCCGAGAATTGTCTCATCCCTATAAGGGGGAGTTACGAGAGGCATATCCAGTGCCCGTGTCGCTAGTTGAGGTACCACTTTCCGCCCACCCCGGGTGGAGTCCAGCACCTTAATTGTCCTACAATTTACATGTATTCCCAAATATGAATTCAACTGATAACTTAATTACTTTTTAATTTCTGAAGCATGTTATTCCATGTTGGTTACACTTCTCAGTTCCTTTACAGTTCCTGTTTGTTACCTTTTGCATTTGAAAATAACTTATGAAACATCTTGACTTTTAG
Organism: Scilla litardierei; assembly: GCA_030789695.1. Taxonomy (NCBI): domain Eukaryota; kingdom Viridiplantae; phylum Streptophyta; class Magnoliopsida; order Asparagales; family Asparagaceae; genus Scilla; species Scilla litardierei. The sequence goes on along the minus strand of CM061131.1, from coordinate 34,102,297 downwards.
ACCACCCTTAGATAGGTAGTCCGATTCTAAACTGGGTCCTACATAGTTTAGTTAGGATTTCTACTAGTGTAATGGCCCGAGTGCCATTTACGGTAGGGTATATATGATGCGTATTTGTGTAGTGTATGCATATTGGTATACGTGTGTAGAGTGTATATACATATGTGGTGTATATAGTAACATGTACGGTAGTGCATATGGTAGTGCATTATTATTTATTATTGTTATTATTACAATTAGTGATGACTGCATTTTTGTAATTATTGGTTTTGTGTATAGCAAGAGTGGGTGTGCATAGTAGGGGAGGGTGTGCATAGTAGTGGCACATTTGTTATTAGTCAGTGATGTGTGTAGAGTATAGGAGTGGCTATGTAGAGATGGAGATATTTTGAAGAGACTTTCCTTTTTAGTAGAATGGCAAACTTGTAAATAAGTGGACTTCAATGATATTATGTTGAGGACTTACCATAAATGGAAATGGCAAATTAGTAAATAGTGTGGAGACTTGGGGATGATGTATTTCCTTTTATAGGCATGTCATTGTTGTAAATAAAGAGAACTTGGGATGATGATGATGTTTCCTTTTTAGAAAAGGTTTTAAGGTAATTTAAGTGAACTTGGGTAGATATTTTCTAAGTAGATTAAATCATCATTCTCTCTCTCTTCCTTTCTTCCCTTATTCATTTCATTTTCCATTTGGTCCCCCCTCCCCCTTGGCCGTGAGTTTTCTTGAAGAAACCAAAAAAAGGAAAGAAAATGAGAATTAAAGGAAGGAGAAGATATGGAAGGGTTTGGAGCTTGAGGTCTTGATTAGAGGAGTTTTTGGAGAAGGAGATGAGCAATCAAGGTAGTAATCTCTTCTTGGTATAGTGTTTATTGTTTTAGGTTGTTGTAGGGGTTTATTTGATTTAAAATTCTCATGTTAGCTAGGGTATTGCTAAAAGTTACCATTTTGTGGAAAATGTTGTGCTAAAGTAGTAAGGATGACATTTTTAACATATGTCCTTAAGCAAATCTTTTAAAGTTGGCATTTTTATTAAAGATCCATGAATAAAATGCATGAATTTCACCTTTTTATTATAGATTTTGGCTGTGTTTTAAAGAAGCTTACATCTTTAAAAACTAGATCCATATGTAATTCTTATAAAGTGGCATTTTTAAACTAAACCTAAAATGATTCTTAAAATGTTTGCATTCTTATTATAGAATCATAAGTAATCTCTTCCAAGGTTGTATTTTTAAATTTAACCCGAAGATGTTTTCACTAAAGCTTACGTTATTAATTTGATCTTTTGACAAACTCCCTAAAAGGTTAGGTTTTTATTAAGAATCCACACTTAGTATTCATAGAGTTTCATTTTTAACAAAAACCAAGAATGAATTTCCCATTAGTTTGCTAATGTTGTTAAAATTAGTTTAGGTTTGCATTTTGTTGCTAAAAGTTACAATTGAAGTTGTTGATGTTACATTTTAGTTATTAAAAGTTGTTAGTATTGCATGTTGATTTCTAAGTTAGTGAGAATTGCACTTGATGGGAATTGCTACATGGTTGTGTTGAGAAATTGGGGTAATTGCTATAGTTGACTTGGCCATGGGCCTTGCTGTGGATTTGAAATGTTGCATGTTGATGTTGTGTTGGAGAGATGGAGAAGGAAGTGGTGGTGTCCCTTGAAACCCATGGAATTCCTTTAAGTTATTTTGTCACATGTTAGCTTTCTTGATTTAAATGCAATCAATTTCCATAAATTCCTTTATGTCATTTTAATATTGCATGCAAACCCTTGGCCACTTTACGCAACATGCTACTTTTACGTCACTTCATGTTGCATGCTAACTTTATGTCGCTTTATGTTTCATGCTCATTGCTTTTAGCTACATGTCACTTATCGTTGTATGCTAGCTATCCTGTAAATGTTGATTTAATCCCAGGTGTGTCTCGGTCTGCCGTATGGTGGGTGATGTAACGACCGGTATTTCTAGGCGTCTTGATTTTTGTTGTGTGACCGTACTTTGTTTTGATTGTCCGATGTTTTAGTGCGCGAGTCCTATTTCTACGCGTCGACGCGAGCGCGTCTCGGATTTCTAATTTCTACCATGGTGTAATTAATTAATCGTAACCCTAATTAAATTAACCCTAATTAATTAAATTATTAATTGACCTAACCTATTGAATCCCACCGAATGTATCGGTGAGATCCAACAAACACGTTCAATTCCCTTCCCCCACAACCATCCTCCCCCATTCAATTGGTCTCCCAGCAATATTTCCTATATCAGCGTACTCACGGCATCAAAGACAGCAGCAAGAAATCATCCACAAACCCACATCGAAAGCCAAACAACCCAAATTCAAACAATCAGCCACAAAAATTCCCAGAAATCAAACCAAAATCAGAGAAACCCAAATCATTTCTGAAAACAGAAAAGGAGGAGAAGAGAGATCTGAAATATCTTCAGATCAAAGAAATACAATCCAAATACAACAACCCCCTCTACCGTGCCCATCTCCCCGCCGCACGCGACAACGCTGCTCTCCCCTCTGCCGTGCGCCCCAACCTCAGGTCGCTGCCACCGCATCTGCCTTGCCGCCGCCCGCCTCTAGCCGTCACCGCCCCTTGCCTCAGCCGTAGCCACCGCCGTCCCCGTGTGCCCTAGCCGTCGTTGCCCCATGCCCTAGCCGTCGCCGCGCGCATCTCCCCAGGCCGCCGTCGCCCCCAGCAAGCCATGCGCCGCCCCTTGAAGTTGCCGCCCCCTTCTGCCCTAGCCGCCTCCCTCTGCCGTGAGCCCCTGCTAAGGAAAAAAAGAAAAAAGAAGGAGAGGAGAAGTCAGTTCTGCTGTGAGAGAAAAAGAAAGAAAAAGAAAGAACAGAAGAAGAAAACAGAAAGAGAAGAAGAAGAGAATAGGAGGAGGAGATATTTCTTATTGTGTAATGTTTCTTATTGGGTTTAAGTTTGTGCTATTGGGTTTGGGCTGTTTGTGCTATTGGGTATTAGGTAATAACCCTTGTTAGGTTTAAATTTTAGCTATTGGGTTTGGGTGCCATGTTAATGGATTTTGGGTATAGCCTTAGGGTTTTAAGTAAATGGGTTTGAGGAATTAGCTTATTGGGTTTTAAAATGGGAATTAGGTTTAAACCATGTTATTGGGTTGGGTTTGTTAACTAGCAAGTTAAACCTAGGTTGTTAATTAATGTTAATATTATAGGTTGTTAGTTGATGGGCTGTGTTTGACTAGCCTAATATTGTGTGTTTAATAACGCAGATACGTCGTAAATTTCCATAAATTGCTTGGACACCCAAATCATCCTAGTCAGGCAAGTGTGCTACTTTGAACTGTTAATTTTTAAATTGTTACTTCATTTAAAAGTTGTTTTCCCTTGCCTTAGAATACGTTAAATCTCAATACGCGTCACTTCATGCCATACACACACCTGATTAGAACGCACTCTTGAATTGCTTAGTACTATGGACATTGACGGAACACTTTGAATAGCTTGAACTCGTAAAATCATTTGCTTCAAGGCAAACATCCCGATTTCGTGAATACGTGCATTCGTGATTAGGCTGGCCCGTGTTCAGCACATTTTCAGGTGGGGTTAGGGTTGAGCGGTCGCTAAGCGTATGAAAGGGTCATGTCTTTAAGAACACCACCTATACGGTGGGTTAGTATCAATCGCGATTATACCCCCGCGAGAAGAATGACTTACTCATCACGTCTTAAAGGCGAGAACCCTAAGCATGTTAGATAAAAATTGCATGAAAATGGAAATGATTGTCACAAATTTAGTCGTACTTTAAAACTGCCCACTTGTTTTAAATACATTAGAACTGCTAAGTTGTTTTAAATTTCGTAGAACTGCCATGCTTAAAAGTACTTTACTTTCTTTAAATTTGTTATAACCATGTTGTAGACATCTTACGCAAAATTTCATATTTCGTTATTATTACACCTTGCCTTGGGTCGGCTAACCTTTTCTTGCAGACCCTTGCTGACATACATTCGTGTTTTTGGAATGTATGTCAGATCCCGAGACTGCGTACCAGGAAGATCTGTTCGAGACACCTGACTTGGAAAGTCAGGAATTTGCCGTTGACGCTGAGTCACTCCCCGCGGAGGACTAGAGCTCAGACCATTGTTGTTCCCCTCTGGATTTGCTATTTGTATCTGTTATTGATGTATGTCGCTGTTGTATTTCTTTGGCCCTGCTGAGGCCTTGTCTTGTAATTTTTATTTCTGCGAACTTCTGGATTGTGGCATGTAATTTAATAATGTTTTTATTGTTCTGTAAAGCAAGCAAGAACCCTGCAAGTTGTTATCACAGACGCGTAATGAACTCGAGCTTCACCGCTCCAGTTCATGCGAACCTTTGTAACGCTCTCGCTTCCACCGTTTTTGGGAAGCGGGGCGTGACAGGTTTTAGTGGTGGCCCATGCAGGTCTTGCATCTGCAAAAATTCAGAACAATAAGAATGTTATTATTAGCCAAGCATCTAGAACAACCATGTATAGGAGGTTGATTGAGGTTTTCTGTCTCAGTATGGCAGGAAGACGCAACCCTCGACGTAGAGCCGGTGCCGATGGAGTTAGAGACGATGGCATCCACCGGATCCTTGGGGTCATGAAGGAGATGCTTGAGGTTCAGCAGCAACTGATCCAGCAGGGATAGAAGGATGCACCAGTTGAACCACCGCCCCCTAAGGCAGAACCAGGAGTTAAACAGTTCCAGGAGTTGCAGCCCAAGAGCTTCTCTGGAAGAGAAGGGCCTCTAGGAGCTGATGAATGGGTTCAGGCGACTGAAGATAAGCTGAGTGCTGCATGTATTCCTCAGGCTGGATGGGTTGATGTAGCGAAACTACAGCTGACCAACAACGCCAGGAGCTGGTGGCAATTGGAGGAGAAACGTCTAGTCAGACCGATCTCTTGGGGCATGTTTAGGGAAAGGTTCGATGCTAAGTATTTTCCCAAAGCAGCCAAGAGAGAGCTTCAGCAATGTTTCGCTAACCTGGTCCAAGGAGATATGACCGTGGACGAGTATGAGGCTGAGTTTGCTATGCTTAGCCGTTTTGCACCTCACATGGTTGAAGACCCTGAAGACTGTGCGTTTCAGTTTCGCAAGGGCCTGAATCGCAAGGTCCAGGCCTCGATGAGCTCGGCGAGACCGACGACACTTCAGGACGTTCTCGATTGTGCTCGTGAGCATGAGATTGTGGAGAGACTACCTGAGGAACCTTCAGCTGGAACGGGCAAGCGCCCGATGGAGCCGCAGAGGAGTGCACCTAGGCCTATGGTTCGTCCTGTTCAGACTATCCAATTTAAGAGGCCAGCTGCACCTGGGCCCAGCCGAGTTCAGATGGTTTGCAACTACTGCGGTAAGCTGGGACATATGAAGAAAGACTGCAGGAGGATGTTGAATCAGTGCTTAGTCTATGGATCGCCCGCTCATACTGCTAGAGACTGCCCTCTCAGCACTCGACCAGCACCCCCTGGAGCTCCCGGACCCGCTCAGCAGATGGGACCTACACCAGGACAGCGTGGACCACCTCTAGTTCCACAGAATCTGGCCTTTCAGCAGGCCAATCAGCCGAAGCGCCGGGTGTTTACCATGACTGCTGTAGAGGCAGAAGCTGAGGATGACATGATCGCAGGTAATTTCTAGACCTAGTCTTTGATTTTATACATTCATGCTTGATTAGATCACCATGCTTAACTTAGTTATATTATATCTTAGGTGTCATCTTAGTTTCCTCTCACCCATCCCTGACCCTATTTGATTCGGGGGCTTCCATGTGCATCATATCCCAGAAGTTTGTATGTGAACATTCGATTCCCACCTTCACTCTTCCCAAGTGTTGGAACATCACCACTGGGAATGGTGTAGTGAAAGTCGCTCTGGGATGTAGACCCTGTCCGTTGGTGATTAGTGGACATGAGTTATATGCTAACTTTATTGTCTATGATCTACCCAACTTTGATGCTGTTCTCGGCATTGATTGGTTAGGAGCTTTATATGCCACAATTGATTGTCACAGGAAGAAGGTGGTATTTGAAATTCCTGATCACCCGGTGTTCGAGTTCGTTAGTGGAGGTCGTTCGTTTGGACCAGTCAGATTCCGGGCCCAGCCGAGTGGACCGATTGTTGCATCTTTGATAGCTGAGCCAGAGAAACCTGCAGTAGTGCGAGATTTTGAAGACGTCTTCCCGGAAGACATTTCTAGACTGCCGCCTGATCGAGCGTTGGAGTTCGGCATTGATCTTATGCCAGGAGCTCAACCGATTTCGAAGGCGCCTTACCGTATGGCTCCTGCAGAGCTAGAAGAGCTGAGGAAACAGTTGGATGAACTATTAGAGAAGGGTTTCATTCATCCTAGTGTTTCTCCCTGGGAAGCACCTGTTTTGTTGGTGAAGAAGAAAGACGGGTCGAGGAGGATGTGCATTGACTATCGTGAGCTGAACAAGGTCACAGTGAAGAACAAGTACCCGTTGCCCCGTATTGACGACATCTTTGACCAGCTTGGTGGATCGAGAGTATTCTCGAAGTTGGATCTCCGGAGCGGATACCATCAGGTGAAAGTCAAGAAGGAAGATGTGTCCAAGACGGCCTTTCGGACCAAGTACGGGCATTACGAATTTGTGGTTATGCCTTTCGGTGTAACCAACGCCCCTGCAGTGTTCATGAATCTCATGAACCTTATCTTTTATGACTTTCTCGACAAATTCGTGGTGATCTTCATAGATGATATCCTGGTGTACTCGAGGAGCGAGGAGGAGCATGCAGAGCACTTAAAGATGGTATTGGAGACGCTCCGTTATCATAGACTGTATGCCAAGTTCAGCAAATGCGAATTCTGGTTGGACAGAATTGCATTCCTTGGGCATGTGGTATCAGGAGCTGGTATATCAGTGGATCCGGAGAAGGTCAAAGCAGTCAGTGAATGGCCTACACCTCGATCAGCATCTGATATTAGAAGTTTCCTTGGATTGGCGGGGTATTATCGCAGATTCATCAAGGACTTCTCGAGGATAGCTGAGCCGATGACGAGATTGACAAGGAAGGATGTTAAGTTCAATTGGTCAGACTCTTGTGAGCAAGCTCTTTCTACCTTGAGGGAGAGACTGACCTCTGCACCAGTTTTAGCTATTCCGGATAGAAGCGGAGGCTTCGAGATTTTCTGCAACGCATCGGGCAAGGGACTTGGATGTGTTCTGCATCAGCACGGTCATGTAGTCGCTTATGCTTCTCGACATTTGAAGATCCACGAGAAGAATTATCCGACTCACGACTTAGAGTTGGCTGCCGTCATCTTTGCTTTGAAGATTTGGAGGCATTTCTTACTGAGTGAAAAAGCGAAAATTTTCACTGATCACAAAAGTTTGAAATATATATTCACTCAGAAGGAGCTGAATATGAGACAGCACAGATGGTTGGAATTGATGGCAGACTATGACATCGACCTTCAGTATCATCCAGGGAAGGTGAATGTTGTACCGGATGCCTTGAGTCGACTGCCCGAAGTGATGATTCTCACAGCTCAGTGGAGATTACAGCAAGATCTGCGAAGGATGGATGTTGAAGCTGTACTACCAGGATTCACATCATCATTGATGAACATGCAGATTCAATCGACGATTGTGGATCGAATCAAGACTGCTCAAAGTGGAGATGCTAAGTTGAAGAAGATCAGAGAGCAAGTCGAAGCAGGACTTCGGACAGATTTTTTGATTCACGCGGATGGATCTTTGAGATATGGTAGTAGGATCTGCATGCCTGCAGGAGATGTCAGAGAGGATTTGATGAATGAGGCTTACAGTTCGCCTTATTCTATTCATCCTGGAGGTACGAAGATGTACAAGGATCTTCGTCAGAATTTCTGGTGGCACGGAATGAAGAGGAGCGTGGCACGGAGCGTTGCCAAATGTATTGTGTGCCAGCAAGTGAAGGCAGAGCATCATCGCACTGCTGGACTGCTACAACCTTTGCCAATCCCGGAGTGGAAGTGGCAGCACATCACGATGGACTTCGTGACTGGCTTACCTCGGAGCACCAGGCAGAATGACGCAATCTGGGTCATCGTTGATCGATTGACCAAGTCTGCACACTTCATACCATTTCGAGTAGGCCAATCCACGGAGATACTGGCGAGGAAGTATATGGAGGTAGTGATCTAACTCATACCTTTATGATTCTTTCTAGTATAGGTTGTGATGTGTAACATGTCGTGTAGGAGATCGTACGACTGCATGGAGTTCCCGTGAGCATTGTATCTGACCGAGATACAAGATTCACCTCTCAGTTCTGGAAGAGTCTGCAGACCAACCTGGGTACCAGTCTGAAATTCAGTACTGCGTATCACCCGCAGACGGATGGCCAGTCAGAGCGCACTATTCAGATATTGGAGGATATGCTGAGAGCCTGCATGCTGGATCTCAAAGGCTCGTGGGAGGATCATCTAAATCTGGTGGAGTTCTCCTACAACAATAGCTATCAGGCGAGCATTGGCATGGCACCATTTGCTGCTCTCTACGGGAGGAAATGTCGATCGCCACTGAGTTGGGATGACATTGGTGATAGAGAGCTTTTGGGGCCAGAGAAGATAGTCGAAGCAGTTGATGTTGTGCGAGATATCAGAGACAAGCTTCAGATCGCTCAGGACCGTTATAAGCATTGGGCGGATGCTAAACGGCGTCCTCTAGAGTTTCAGCCAGGAGATCATGTATTCCTGAAGATCTCCCCGAATCGAGGAGTGATCCGCTTCGGGAAGCGAGGCAAGCTTAGTCCGAGATACATTGGACCCTTCGATGTGCTAGAGCGAGTTGGAGAGGTAGCTTATCGCTTAGCACTGCCGCCATCCTTAGAGGGAGTTCATGATGTCTTTCAAGTGTCTCAGCTCCGTCGTTATATCGGCGACCCTTCTCACGCTGTGGACTACTCAGAGATTACAGTTCGGCCAGATCTGACATATGAGCAGCAACCAGTGGAGATTTTAGATCGACGCCAAAGAATCCTCAGGAACAGGACTGTTGAGCTTGTCAAGGTGATGTGGCGTCGTGACTCGCCTGGAGAGTCCACCTGGGAGCGGGAAGATGAGATGCGAGAGCGTTACCCATATTTGTTCTCTGCTCTTTAGTTGATAAGAATTCCGAGGACGGAATTTTTCTTAAGGTGGGTAGAGTGTAACGACCGGTATTTCTAGGCGTCTTGATTTTTGTTGTGTGACCGTACTTTGTTTTGATTGTCCGATGTTTTCGTGCACGAGTCCTATTTCTACGCGTCGACACGAGCGCGTCTCGGATTTCTAATTTCTACCATGGCGTAATTAATTAATCGTAACCCTAATTAATTACCCCTAATTAAATTATTAATTGACCTAACCTATTGAATCCCACCGAATGTATCGGTGAGATCCAACAAACACGTTCAATTCCCTTCCCCCACAACCATCCTCCCCCATTCAATTGGTCTCCCAGCAATATTTCCTATATCAGCGTACTCACGGCATCAAAGACAGCAGCAAGAAATCATCCACAAACCCACATCGAAAGCCAAACAACCCAAATTCAAACAATCAGCCACAAAAATTCCCAGAAATCAAACCAAAATCAGAGAAACCCAAATCATTTCTGAAAACAGAAAAGGAGGAGAAGAGATATCTGAAATATCTTCAGATCAAAGAAATACAATCCAAATACAATAACACCCTCTCCCGTGCCCATCTCCCCGCCGCACGCGACAACGCTGCTCTCCCCTCTGCCGTGCGCCCCAACCTCAGGTCGCTGCCACCGCATCTGCCTTGCCGCCGCCCGCCTCTAGCCGTCACCGCCCCTTGCCTCAGCCGTAGCCACCGCCGTCCCCGTGTGCCCTAGCCGTCGTTGCCCCATGCCCTAGCCGTCGCCGCGCGCGTCTCCCCAGGCCGCCGTCGCCCCCAGCAAGCCGTGCGCCGCCCCTTGAAGTTGCCACCCCCTTCTGCCCTAGCCGCCTCCCTCTGCCGTGAGCCCCTGCTAAGGAAAAAAAAGAAAAAAGAAGGAGAGGAGAAGTCAGTTCTGCTGTGAGAGAAAAAGAAAGAAAAAGAAAGAACAGAAGAAGAAAACAGAAAGAGAAGAGGAAGAGAATAGGAGGAGGAGATATTTCTTATTGGGTTTAAGTTTGTGCTATTGGGTTTGGGCTGTTTGTGCTATTGGGTATTAGGTAATAACCCTTGTTATGTTTAAATTTTAGCTATTGGGTTTGGGTGCCATGTTAATGGATTTTGGGTATAGCCTTAGGGTTTTAAGTAAATGGGTTTGAGGAATTAGCTTATTGGGTTTTAAAATGGGAATTAGGTTTAAACCATGTTATTGGGTTGGGTTTGTTAACTAGCAAGTTAAACCTAGGTTGTTAATTAATGTTAATATTATAGGTTGTTAGTTGATGGGCTGTGTTTGACTAGCCTAATATTGTGTGTTTAATAACGCAGATACGTTGTAAATTTCCATAAATTGCTTGGACACCCAAATCATCCCAGTCAGGCAAGTGTGCTACTTTGAACTGTTAATCTTTTAAATTGTTACTTCATTTAAAAGTTGTTTTCCCTTGCCTTAGAATACGTTAAATCTCAATACGCGTCACTTCATGCCATACACACACCTGATTAGAACGCACTCTTGAATTGCTTAGTACTATGGACATTGACGGAACACTTTGAATAGCTTGAACTCGTAAAATCGTTTGCTTCAAGGCAAACATCCCGATTTCGTGAATACGTGCATTCGTGATTAGGCTGGCCCGTGTTCAGCACATTTTCGGGTGGGGTTAGGGTTGAGCGGTCGCTAAGCGTATGAAAGGGTCATGTCTTTAAGAACACAACCTATACAGTGGGTTAGTATCAATCGCGATTATACCCCCCGCGAGAAGAATGACTTACTCATCACGTCTTAAAGGCGAGAACCCTAAGCATGTTAGATAAACATTGCATGAAAATGGAAATGATTGTCACAAATTTAGTCGTACTTTAAAACTGCCCACTTGTTTTAAATACATTAGAACTGCTAAGTTGTTTTAAATTTCGTAGAACTGCCATGCTTAAAAGTACTTTACTTTCTTTAAATTTGTTATAACCATGTTGTAGACATCTTGCGCAAAATTTCATATTTCGTTATTATTACACCTTGCCTTGGGTCGGCTAACCTTTTCTTGCAGACCCTTGCTGACATACATTCGTGTTTTTGGAATGTATGTCAGATCCCGAGCCTGCGTACCAGGAAGATCTGTTCGAGACACCTAACTTGGAAAGTCAGGAATTTGCCGTTGACGTTGAGTCACTCCCCGCGGAGGACTAGAGCTCAGACCATTGTTGTTCCCCTCTGGATTTGCTATTTGTATCTGTTATTGATGTATGTCGCTGTTGTATTTCTTTGGCCCTGCTGAGGCCTTGTCTTGTAATTTTTATTTCTGCGAACTTCTGGATTGTGGCATATAATTTAATAATGTTTTTATTGTTCTTTAAAGCAAGCAAGAACCCTGCAAGTTGTTATCACAGACGCGTAATGAACTCGAGCTTCACCGCTCCAGTTCATGCGGACCTTTGTAACGCTCTCGCTTCCACCGTTTTTGGGAAGCGGGGCGTGACAGGTGAGCACCCTAGGCGGGGGTTGGGGGAAGGCTGACTACGATTAGGGTACGAGGACAGGATTGTGTGTTTCACCGTTGGCGCCACCGTTGTTGACAAACGGTGATGAGTTGTAGTTGTTGTCCTCACTCGTACTAATTGGAGTGATGGGCCCCGTTTCACTAGGTGAGCGGGTTGAGTTGTTATAGAGTCGTTGGTGCTCCTACCATCCCACCTTGGGACGAGCGTCCTGGTCCTCATATCAGCGTGTACTCAGGCTTCCGAACATAGTTAGATTAAATGCTGAATTGTCATGAATGTGTAATGTCTGTTTTTACTTTCTGCCTGATATAATTGTGGCTCCCTTTGTCTCTTACATCATATTTTTGTCTGTAAACAACAACTTGAGAATAGTATTCCCTATACTAGTTGAGTTTCCTATTGGGTCACGCGTTAACGTGTCCCACCTGTGGCAGTTTCAGATAGCAGGTGTTTGGTGTTGTGAGCTGGTGGAGCTGAGTTGGGGTTGTGCTTGTGCAGAGTGGAGCTTGAGTCGTGTTGTGGTCCTTGGTGTTTTGGTGGCCGTGATACTGAGTTGGAGAGACTTGTATTCTTGGGTCCTTTTGGGTTGGGGTTTTGGTTTAGTGAGAGTTCTAGGGGTAATAGTTGTTGTATAAGATGGACTTTGTTGGACTTTGGTATTTATGTATAAGTTTCTGAGCTGGCTTAGTTAGTTCGGAGTTGGTTTTTGTTTCTTTCTGTGTTTTTGTTTGCTTTCTCCGTGTTGTTATTTTTTCTTGTGGGAACATTAAAGGTACTACCCCAGCAGTGCGCAGTGACCTGCTGACTCAATTGTATCTCTTTTCCATTCTTCCTTCGTAACACTCGCTACTCTAGGTGAACCTATGACGGATTCGTACTTCTCGGGTATCCTGGGGAGCGGGGCGTTACAACTAGGGTCATGCATTGACGTGTCCTATTTATATTTTCAGGTCCTGAGGTAGTGACAGTAGAGTCAGGACGTATGCAGACTTCTACTTCTTACTCTCCTTAGGTGTAGCTGGAGACGTCAGATGGATAGTTGGTCCACCTGGACTTCCATGGGTTAGACTAGGGAGTGTGTTGTACAGGTGTGGACACCTTTTGGGTTTCTTGAGTGTGGGTTTCCCTTTTTGTTCTATCGCCTTTTTTGTTGTACTTTTGGTACCCTTTGGTGCTTGTACTGAGATGTATGATGTTTCTTGTATAAATGATGTTCAGTATAGTTTACTTTTCAGCACTTACGATTTTAAATTTTGTTGGAGCATTGTGTTTCTTACTCTTTTGTACTATTCCAATGTATCGTAGTGACCTGCATAGATAGTTTTATTTAAACCACAATTAATGCCTGGTAGTATTTGGATATTGAGGGCTCGAAGCCCGGTGTCTGAATACTACAGCGACCTAGTCCGCTAACGTATCTTCCGTATTCGGGAGAGCAGGGCATGACAAAGTAGGATCTCATACGCCGCCATGAGATTTCTAATGCGGTCCTCCATTGTTAGCTTTAAGAGATCTTGGGCATCCTTAATAGCCATGATCTTTCTCTCCCATTCTAGAGCAAGGGATCAAATCACCTTCATGACTTGATCCTACCGAGTTAGTTTCTTACCAAGGCTGGTAAGACTATTGACAATCTCTATGAGGCGTATATTCATCTCGATGATGGAATCTCATTCCTCCATCTTGAACATATCAAATTTTATAGAAAGCATGTTAATTTTAGAATCCTTGACACAGTTTATACCTTAATGTGTTGCCTTCAAAGTATGCCAAATCTTGTGAGCCTTAAGTCATTGGGATACCTGGTTGAATTCATTAGCATCAAGGGAACAAAAAAGTGCAATCATTGCTTTAGCGTTGAGCTTCCCTTTGGCTTTCTCATCATCATCCTAAATCACCATAGGTGTTGTAGGATTCTTGTACTCTGACTCCACGATGGACCACAAGTCAAGGTTGATGGATTGTATGTAGATCATCATCCTCGTCTTCCACAAATCATGATAGGTTCTGTTGTACATCGGTGGTCGGGATGTGGAGTTGCCCTCTGAAAATGGTGTGGGAAATGAAGTTGATGTCATCGTAGACTAAGCTCTAGTTCCACATGTTGGAATGGAGATGGAAAATAGAACACTAGAGGGTGTGAATAGTGTTTATGGAATCAAATATAAACGGTTAATTATAACCCTCTAAATTCTATCTAATACACCAATGAGAATTACTTCGCTTGGGTCTTAATCAACAATTCTAAAAGCTAACAACTATGAAACAAAGAGCGACATCAGAATATAAACAATAGAGAGCACAATAAAGAACAATCCTAACACACCAATTTATCCTGGTTCACCCACTCCTAAACTATGTCTAGTCACCAAACGTCGTTGGATTAAATCCAATATAACACTCTCAAATGAGAGAACTTACAACACCTCACCTACAATGATGATTTTCCACCACCTCTACAACTAGAGCATTTATAAACAACACCTATTCAACAAGAGGATTTCCAACCACATAAACAAATGAGAATTTTTCTTAAATCACAACAAGTAATCTTACCACCTCAAATAATTGAGGATTCTCAACGTACAACTCTCGAAGATGAAGTATACCCTTTCATATAGCCTTTGAATGAATCTTGTTATGCAAAGTGAGGCCAAAGAAATTGATCTTTTGATCTCTAGAAATATGAAGATGAAAGCATATAGAGATCAAAGTGTAGTGACCCTGTGCTATGAGGAATAAACACTAGAGGGGTGGGGTGAATAGTGTTTTATATAATTATAAGGAATTTACGCCAAATAAAACCCTAATTAACCAACAAATGCGGAATGAAAGAAGTGATCAACAACACAAGGAATAATGCAATGCTAACATGCAATGTACCCTGGTTCGGTGCCACCCAAGTCTCCCCGACTTGTTCCATGTGCCCTAATCTAGCAACACCCAGATCCCCTCCGGATACTCTAGTAAAACCACTAGAGCTTTTCTTTAGCCCACATGTGGAAACCCCACAAGTGCAATCGACCTACAATCGATGTCCGTGTATCCCACAAACCAGGAACACGCAAAAACCTTAATCCCACAACTATGGACTAAGAACACACTCACAAACCGAGAGCAAATTCTTAATCTTGACTCCCATAACTTGGGATCAAGCCGACCCTCTCAACAACCGAGAGTATACAACAATTTATATGTATAGAGAATGAAATGTAAAGCTCTTACCACAAAATCCTATGCCTTGAGAAATACTTACCAATATAGGGCAAGAATGGATTTTGAGGAAGTAGTTAGCACCAAACCCTAGCTCCACCAAGATGGACAGCAATAGATGGCTAGGGTGAAGTTGGTGACTTGGATTCAAGCTCTTAGCTTGAGTAGCTCACAAAGAATGAGAATCTATCTTGAGAAATTAGGGCTCAAAAAGTAAGGGAGAGATTCTTGTGAGATGAGAGAGATTAGAAATGGAGTTGAATGGCTCTTCTCTTGGATGTGAAAATGTCTTTAATATCAGCCTTGATTTTCTGGTTTGAAGCAACTCAGACTTATATAGAGAAGAGACAAAGCGGTCACAAAAATCGTGGCATTAAATGCCCAACGGCTCTATTTCTGAAGCTGCTTAATCGGTCTAAGAAGGATCATTGACCAATTAGTTTTGCTACTAGTCGGTCGGTGAACCTTCTTGGACTAGATGATTGACAGAGAAGATGGTGAAATCATGGGTAAACACTAGTCGGTCTAAGAAGGATCACTGACCGATTAGTTTTGAAACTAGTCGGTCTAAGAAGGATCATAAACCGACTAGATTGACAACTAGTCGGTCGGTGCCCCTTCTTGGACCGACTAGATTGACTTTTAATCGATTAACCATCCTTCTTGAACCAACTAACTGGTCAACAGTACAAAGGCTGAATTAACAAGTATGGCTAGTCGGTCTAAGAAGGATATCCAACCGACTAGATCGTCATCTAGTCGGTCGGTGAACCTTCTTGGCCCGACTAAATGATCAACAGTGAATGTGCTGATATTAGCAAGGATGTCTAGTCGGTTCAAGAAGGATTTCCAACCAATTAGATCGTCATCTAGTCGGTTGGTTCTTCTACTTGAACCAACTAAGATGCATATGAAGCCATGAAAAGAAGCGAAAAGCTATGGGAAACTTTTTAATGGCTTCTAAGGCAATCCTAGAGATAAGATATGATAGTTATGAAGATTTCTAGGCAAGTACTACTCAAGGCTTAACATTCTATGAGATGAAGCTAGAAGACAATATAAATCACATGACGAACCGTCTTCAAAGCTTCAACATGGAGAATCCGAATCCCTTGACTTCATGAATAACTCCTTGAGCTTCAACGGAGCTCCAAGCACAATGATCACGCGTTCTGAGGAAGTCTTGGGACGTCGCTTGAGATGTACAAAGTAATTTGGCGACGATCTCCATAATTCTTCAAGGTCTTGAGTCTTTTAGTTGAATGTCTCGAATATCTCCAACGTCACAGTCTTCGAAGCTTTTGACTCGTCCATTCCTTTCTTCTCTTTGGATTGAATCTCCATTTATTTGTTGATGCCATTGGCTTGAGGTTTGAGGTAGCCATTGAGTACTTCAAGCCAATGCTTCACCTTTATTGATCTACCAAGTCCTCCACTTGAATCAACACGTATAGTCACTTTTGATCTTCTTGAATCTAATTGGTGACTTTTTAGCTAACTGCAAACACATGAGTTAATCACAATGATTTGTGTTTGATCATCATCAAAATCAAGGTGGAGAGTCCAATACTCAACATTCTCCCCCTTTTTGATGATGACAAACCAAATATAAACTAAATAAATAATTGTGCATTAAATATACTTACTCCCCCTGCAATGATGCCAATCAAGTTACTATCAATAATCAATAGCATCATTCAGCAGTTAATAGTGTGTGTATCACATGAGGTTGTGTATATATCGCATGAATGACCAGAAATAATATGCGTACACATTACAAATCATATAGTTGATACACATCATAAACATGAGCATGATTACCAATATATATATAATGTAATCAATATAAACCAAGGTAATCACCAATGCTCCCCCTGAATCATATACATGAACGATCATACATAAAGTTTATATGATTCAAGTTATTGTTTAACTCTTAACATTTAATAAGCACATCCTTTGTTTATTTCTCTCCTCCTATGGCATTATCCAAAAGACATGGGGGTATAGAAACAACAAAAGCAAAAATAGAGTGGAAAACTAAAAAGGTATATCTAATGTAAACTAGATAAGCTACCAATTTAAAACAAGATATCAAAATAAAGATATCAATTACAAAAGAAAATATCTAACAACAACTCAACCACCCTCAATTATCACAAAAAGATAAGCAATAAGCATATGTGATAAAAGATTACAATAGATACTAATTGTAAAGGGTAGTGTGAGTAGTGTTAGAAAAGTGACAATAACATAATTAGCAGTAGCAACTAGCTATAAATATGATAAAGAATATGGATAACAATGCAAAAATCATGACATCACTTGTGAAAGAAAAACAAGTGTTCAAATAGTGTCAAGTACACAAACAAACTCAATTATCACAAAATTTATACCATTAAGCATAATGCGATAGACTGTCCTTGAGCAAGGGCATGACATATGACATGAACATGATTAAATACATATTGGTGGAATCAAAATCATCACAATGACATAGATCAACAAATAATATCAATAAACTGAGATCTAAGTCAAACATAAAAAATGCAAGTCAACACATGACTATGGAAATTTTTAACCATGTGTACAAAGTTATGTTATGAAATAATTGTAATGCCCTGATAGCTACTGCACAAGTACTAGAGGGGGGGTGAATAGTACTTTAAAAATAATCAAGAGTATAATTCCTAATTATCGTGCAAACTCAACCAACAATGCGGAAATGAAAATAGACAGCAATAAAAGACAAGCGCAAACAAGCGATGTAACGGGTTCGGATCCACCCAAGTCTCCCCGACTTGTTTCCGGTGATCCTACATCCCAAACACCAGGATCCTCTCCGGCTACTTGAGTTAAAAACCACTAACCCAAGTTTGCACTATGAAATTCTTGTAGAAAACCTCTACAAGATCAAATCATACACAAATCGAAATGTGACTCCCACAAACCGGGATCACAAACTTCTCTCACAACCGAGAGATAAACTTACAATAACAAAGTAAATGAAACAATGAAATGCTTACCAACAAAATCCTATGCCTTGAGTAAACTTACGATTTTAGGGCAAGAAGGATTTTGGTGAAGACGCAAGCACCAAACCCTAGCTCCACCAAAATGACCAGCAATATGTGGCTATGGAGAAGTTGGTGACTTGGATTCAAGCTCCTAGCTTGAGTAGCTCACAATCAATGAGAATTTCTCTTGAGGAATAAGAGTGAGGGAGAGATTCTTGTGAAGAGAGGGAGCTTGGAAATAGGAATTAAATGCTCTCTCTTTGATTCTCAAAGTCTCAATAATATCAGCCTTGAATGCTATGAAGAAGCATCACAAGTATTTATAGGAGTGAGAAGAGAGAGAGAGAGAGAGGGAAAAATCGTGCATTTAATGCTCCAACGGATCTATTTCTGAAGCAGTCTAATCGGTCTAAGAAGGATCACTAACCGATTAGTTTCTCAACTAGTCAGTCGGTGATTCTTCTTGGACCGACTAAGAGGTTGACAGCCAAGAAAGATAGTTCAGAAGATATAGAACTAGTCGGTCTAAGAAGACTTGCCAACCGACTAGTTTGACAACTAGTCGGTCGGTGAGTGTTCTTTGACCGACTAAGCAGTTGAAAAACAATAAGTTGAACACAAGAGAACTAGTCAGTCTAAGAACAAATTCCAACCGACTAGTTTCACAACTAGTCGGTCGATGGATGTTCTTAGACCGATTAACTGTAAACAGTAGCTAGGCTGTGAAAATGAAGATATAACTAGTTGGTCTAAGAAGGATTCCAAACCGACTAGTTTGACAACTAGTCGGTCGGTGAACCTTCTTGGACCGACTAATTGGTCAACAGTGAAGATGCTGAATTGAGCAAGGAGATCTAGTCGGTTCAAGAAGGATTACTGACCGACTAGATGACAATCTAGTCGGTTGGTTCTTCTTCTTGAACCAACTAAGATGCACTAGAAGCTGCGAAATGAAGCGTGAAGCTTCGGTAAAGTTTCTATGGGCTTCTGAGATAATCCTAGCTCTAAGATATGAGCGTTAAGAAGATTATAATGTAAGTCCTACTCAAGGCTTAACATTCTACGAAAAGAAGCTAGAAGACTATAAAATAAACTAGACGAACCGTCTTCAAAGCTTCAATCCGAATCTCTTGACTTCAATAATGCTCCTAGAGCTTCAACGAAGCTTCAGGCACACGATCACGCGCTTTGAGAAGTCTTGAGACGTCACTTTTGATGTACGTAGAATTTTGGCGATGATCTCCATAATTGCGCTCACAAAGAGTTAGTTCACGATATTTATGTTTGTTCATCATCAAAACCAAATCCGGGGAATTAATACTCAACAATAATAACACAAATTAAGTATACTGGCATGTGATACCAATTGTAGGCATACCAAATCATCTCCAAAAGTATCTCCAGCTAAACTCCACAAAGCATCTCCAAAAGTACGCATACCAAATCTAAGTGAAGTGTGCGATGTGGGGTGACAAGGTGATAAATAAAAAATGAATATCAAATATCTATATCACCCAAAAGTGTTATGCCAAAATAGAGATAGAAACATCATAAAACGTATGGCATATACAATTCTAGCGCACTAGGATACTAATTGAAACAATGTTCAAAAGAACCATAGTACTAGCATGCATTCCAGAATAGATACTCACAGAATGAGTCAATGATAAGCATGGAATGCCATGAGCATAAGGAAAATAAGTACTATATCATAAGCTCAAAACTAGCATCAAGCAAGAGCATGTAAAGATGATATCCAATATCAATAGTCTAACACAGTGTGCAAAGCATGCAAATAATGTCAAGATCATGACATCACTTGAGAAGGAAACCAAGTGAACAAATAGAGACATGATCTCATCCTAGCTCAATTATCACGAAGGATTCAACATGAGGCATAATGTGACTAAACATCTTTTGAGCAAAGACATGAAGATAGTCTACGTTCAAAGTTACAAGGTAGGACATAAACGAATAAAGTTATCATGAACATCGCATGCATGCATACCAATCATGCGAAAAGAATAAAAAACTTGTGTAAGCACAATATAATCGGAGGTAGCATCAAAGAAGTCATAGTGCATCAAGATATATTCATGGAAGAATATCTATGACAGAATATACATATCAAACACAATATAAAGCTTATATGATCGTGTATAGCACAAGTTATCTCTAACATCTCATAAAAATAGCATAAAATATAAGCATGAGATGAGAGATGACATAGTGAGAAATATAGCATGAAGATCACTAACTAATATGAATAAATGTTATGTCACTTGTGAAAATATCATACATGAAAGATTTAGCTATAGACATGAAAGATCTCTTGAATAAAATTATAGCTAAACATCAGTTATGATGTAATTAAAATGACAAGTAACATACATTGATCACCCCAAATCATATCAATACGTCTCATAAAGATAATCATACAAACTATAAGAAAAGTATGAGATGTGTGGTGATACAATGAACAAATATGCATAAAGATTCTAAATCATTAATCTTATTCATGGCATGAAAAAGATATGAACATCAATATGCAACTAACCAATTCATTATATGAATGTTATAGCTACCATGGTACATGAGTTGTAATAAGACATATATGACATACATGAACAAGGTAGTCACATAAACAAACAATCTTCATGAGGGTGTGACTAGAATGAGCTAATGAAGAAGTATACTATATTACACAAATCGAATATAATAAAATACCAATTGTAAACATGGTAGTCAAAACCAATATATTAAAATACCAATTGTACAAAACACATACTTACAACCATTTAGCTCTCCCTATATGTGTGCATCTCCAATGCACCATCCTTTCCTTTGAATTGATCCATCATTTGTAAACCAAGGAGTGTGTAGAGTAGGCATCTTGCACAACAATCTGACAATTCAACAATTGGTGGTATCCAAAAACTTTTTGGATCCAATAGGTTAAGGAACAAAATCAAGTAGTCCAATAACCAATCATTTACCAATTGTAAATAACACTCATCAATAGAAATGCATGACATGCATTAATTAGGAGTTATTATAATCTCGAAAATCATACATATAATGAATTAACAATTCTCAACCATTAGAAATTAGATACACCTATACTAATAATTCATATGCATATGATTTAGTCAAGCAACATCATTATGAATACACACATCTAATACAATAGTGTGTGTGCAGAAAGATTCCTCGTTCAATATGTATATGCGCACAAAATAAGCATTCACGGCACAACACATATTGAAGGAAGACATGAAAAGTAATACCACAAAGAGTGTGCATGAAAAGCATAAAGTATTAATTTTCAAAACCAAATTTCTCTTCCCTTTGGCATATCAACAAGATAGGAAGGTGCAAATTGATAATAAATCACCAAGGGTCAGAGAAAGCAACTGATCTATATGCACAACATAATTTGAATGAAATGCAATGACATATAAATGAAAATAACATGATAGTAATCAAAACACGTCATACTCCCACAAAATCATACAAACTATGCAAACTTGGGAGTAGTGGACGAACTCATATATATATATATATATGGGTACAAAAGTAATCATACAAGCATGGTACCCAAGCAATGAAGTGCAATATGAGTGAGTTAGCAAGGTGGAAATCAAATAAAGACTGGGTTTGATTTTTATATATATAGTCGCATGAGAATATGTCATTCCTAATATATGATTCTATATGTGTGTTCATACCATGCCTAGAAACAATCTTAGGAATCCAAAAGATAGTGATTTGAGATTCTTAAGTAGAGGTTGTGTAGTGGCATGAGTAGAAAGTTGGGATGCACGCTTGTGAAGTGGAACATAAATATAAGCGTGTCCCGTGTGTGAAACATGCAAATGAGCATTAGTTCTAACCTGAAAATTTTTAAGCCACATGTTATAAATAATCCTCGAATAAACATATGAGTAAGGATTATGAATACACAATGCACATCAGTCAAGAATTTGACACACGTGAAATACATAGACATGAATGACATACAAGATATACAATATGCAAACATAGGATATGCATGAGATAGTCTCAAACACAAAGTGACAGCTACATGCATCCAACACACATGAATACCAAATGTAAGAATATACTTACAACATTAAGCTCCCCCTACTTTGGTGCATCACTTAAGCACCATCAACTCCATTTGAATGAAAGTCTTTGCAAATCAAGGAGTTGGTAGAGTTGGTATCCCAATGTGGATTGAACCTAGAAAACATAATTTTGGTATCCAAAAACCTTTTTGGATCCTATGGGTTAGGCAACAAATTTAAAATACTAAATTCAAATAATTGTAACCCATATCCTAATGTAATCATACACAATGTTTATGTTGCATGTAATCATGTTACTAGATAAATATATAACCATATACATGCATGTACCAAATGTACCAAAAGTAAATATGTATATTAATCCAAAAGCATGACATGTATCACATGCAACAAAACATGAATATGAACCAAATCATGTGTTGCATGAAAAAGTATTAGATATTCTACACATGAAAATCCTAAACACAGTGATTTACTAATAATCAAACAATAGAAATCAAATTCAATATGAATTTAAGTCTCTAACAAACATGAGCATCTAAGACCAAAATGCAAACAAAAGAATAAACCAATTCTTAACACAAATGATTTTGTACCCATAAAATGAATATAAACTTATGGTACCAAGCAATGAAGGGTCAACAGAAACTAACCCCTTGGAAACCAAGTCCAAGAGGACCACGATTTCCCAACATAATCATCATTCAAAATAATATCATGAATATAAGATCGCACATACATATCCTTATCATGATTACTAGTGTTCTTAGGACCCCAAATAGTGTATGATTTGGGTATCCTCTTCCTAGTGGTTGCATGCACAAAAGGTTGATCTCTGCGTGGTGCATGTGGCCTAGGCACATGAGATCTAGCAAGAGCATGAGGAAATGTGTATGAAACATTGTGTTGTGCTAAAGCATGATGATGGGCATATGGTCCATGGTGTGGTGTTGCATATATACGTGGATGAATATGAGGTGTGTATGCATGAAGATGATCATGAGAATAAGCATGCATATGTGGATGTGATGTGTGATCATAAGCATGTGAAGGTGCATGAGCATGAGTACGTGCATGAGAGTGTCTCAAATGAGTGTTTGCACGTGCTCGTGGGTGTGGAGCATAAAAACCATCATTTGTGTGAACATGTGGAGTATGAGGTGTGTTCCTATGTGGCATAGTATTGGTGTATATAAATGCATGACCCTTCTTTGGAGGTCCACCCAAAGTGGGTTTCTTTCCAAACGGGTGTGTGTACCTAGTGGAAGCACCATTGGTAGATGAACTATCCATGGGGTGTTTACTCCCACTAGTTAAGGCTTCGGAAGAGGGCCTTACAAAGGTGGTGGAAGATTTGGATGAATCTCCCTTCTTATACCCCAAACCAATGTGATGATTGGCCGGAAGTAAGTCATTTAGGATACTATCCAAATGGTCCTTGCCTTTGTTGAATTTATCAATTCGGCCTAATGTGGACTCATACTTCTCTGTGAGAGAAAGTATTGAAGTATCCAAAGTGGACACTTGAGTTGTGAGTACACAAACACGAGACTTGAGATTCTCATTCTCAATACTCAAAGTTGAGTTTCGAGAAATCAAATCCGCTATCTCGCGTTCATCCGAATTCTCAATGTGAACATGCTCAAGTTGAGATTTGAGATTTACAATCTCATTTCTCAAGCCTTCAACAACGGTGTCATTGTTTGAGGTGCTACATGTAGATGTGTTAGTGAGACTAGCAATCTTATCCTTAGCATCACAATATTTATGCGTAAGCTTTTGATATTTATCAAGTAATTGTCTAAATGCAATTCCAAGATCTTCCATTGTTACCTCTTCATTGTCGCTATCACTTCCACTTGAATCGCTTGATTCGTCCCTAGAGTCACCCATAGTGGCATCCTCTCGTGCCATCAAACCCATGAGTGAATCCCTTTCATCATTGGAGGAAGAATACTCCGAGGTGGACTCTTCTTGCTCCGCTAGCATGTGTCATATTTGATATGCCGTTGTTGCCTTGGACACACGCATAAGAATGATATAAGATAAATACTCAAGAAAGATATTCATTACCTCTTCATGTTTCTTCACCAATTCTTTTTGCTTATTTGTCCACTTATGTTCGGAAGTGGTAGGTGCACGAAGGGGCTTTTTCACAAGCTTCCAATAATCATAGTCAATGGATTGAATATAAGCCTTCATATTTACACACCAAATTTGATAGTTGGGTCCTATGAGATATGGTGGAAAAGGCCTTCGTATGATGTTATTGTTGGTTGCCATAGCTATAACCTCGTTCTGATACCAATTGTAGTGACCATGTGCTATGATGAATAAACACTGGAGGGGGGTGAATAGTGTTTTATAGAATTATAAGGAATTTACGCCAAATAAAACCCTAATTAACCAACAAATGCGGAATGAAAGAAATGATCAACAACCCAAGCAAGAATGCAATGCTAACATGCAATGTACCCTGGTTTGGTGCCACCCAAGTCTCCCCGACTTGTTCCCGGTGCCCTATTCCAGCAACACCCGGATCCCCTCCGGATACTCTAGTAAAACCACTAGAGCTTTCCTTTAGCCCACATGCGGAAACCCCACAAGTGCAATCGACCTACAATCGATGTCCGTGTATCCCACAAACCGGGAAACACGCAAATACCTTAATCCCACAACTATGGACTAAGAACACTCTCACAAACCGAGAGCAAATTCTTAATCTTGACTCCCACAACTTGGGATCAAGCCGACCCTCTCAACAACCGAGAGTATACAACAATTTATATGTATAGAGAATGAAATGTAAAGCTCTTACCACAAAATCCTATGCCTTGAGAAATACTTACCAATATAGGGCAAGAATGGATTTTAAGGAAGTAGTTAGCACCAAACCCTAGCTCCACCAAGATGGACAGCAATAGATGGCAAGGGTGAAATTGGTGACTTGGATTCAAGCTCTTAGCTTGAGTAGCTCACAAAGAATGAGAATCTCTCTTGAGGAATTAGGGCTCAAAGAGTAAGGGAGATATTCTTGTGAGATGAGAGAGCTTAGAAATGGAGTTGAATGGCTCTTCTCTTGGATGTGAAAATGTCTCTAATATCAGCCTTGATTTTCTGGTTTGAAGCAACTCAAACTTATATAGAGAAGAGACAAAACGGTCACAAAAATCGTGACATTAAATGCCCAACGGCTCTATTTCTGAAGCTGCTTAATCGGTCTAAGAAGGATCATTGACCGATTATTTGCAACTAGTCGGTCGGTGAACCTTCTTGGACCGACTAGATGGTTGACAGAGAAGATGGTGAAATCATGGGTAAGCACTAGTCGGTCTAAGAAGGATCACTGACCGATTAGTTTTGAAACTAGTCGGTCTAAGAAGGATCATCAACCGACTAGATTGACAACTAGTCGGTCGGTGACCCTTCTTGGACCGACTAGATTGACTTTTAATCGATTAACCATCCTTCTTGAACCAACTAACTGGTCAACAGTACAAAGACTGAATTAACAAGTATGGCTAGTCGGTCTAAGAAGGATATCCAACCGACTAGATCGTCATCTAGTCGGTCGGTGAACCTTCTTGGCCCGACTAAATGATCAACAGTGAATGTGCTGATATTAGCAAGGATGTCTAGTCGGTTCAAGAAGGATTTCCAACCGATTAGATCGTCATCTAGTCTGTTGGTTCTTCTACTTGAACCAACTAAGATGCATATGAAGCCATGAAAAGAAGCGAAAAGCTACGAGAAACTTTCTAATGGCTTCTAAGGCAATCCTAGAGATAAGATTTGATAGTTATGAAGATTTCTAGGCAAGTACTACTCAAGGCTTAACATTCTATGAGATGAAGCTAGAAGACAATATAAATAACATGACGAACCGTCTTCAAAGCTTCAACATGGAGAATCCGAATCCCTTGACTTCATGAATAACTCCTTGAGCTTCAACGGAGCTCCAGGCACAACGATCACGCGTTCTGAGGAAGTCTTGGGACGTCACTTGATATGTACAAAGTAATTTGGCGACGATCTCCATAATTCTTCAAGGTCTTGAGTCTTTTAGTTGAATGTATCAAATATCTCCAACGTCATAGTCTTCGAAGCTTTTGACTCATCCATTCCTTTCTTCTCTTTGGATTGAATCTCCATTCATTTGTTGATGCCATTGGCTTGAGGTTTGAGGTAGCCATTGAGTTCTTCAAGCCAATGCTTCACCTTTGTTGATCTACCAAGTCCTCCACTTGAATCAACACGTGTAGTCACTTTTGATCTTCTTGAATCTAATTGGTGACTTTTTAGCTAACTGCAAACACATAAGTTAATCACAATGATTTGTGTTTGATCATCATCAAAATCAAGGTGGAGAGTCCAATACCCAACACAAAGAAAACTTGGCTAAAGATTAAAGAGAAAGATTTTGAAACTAGGCCAAAGAGAATTTTTGCTTGAGGGTTTTGAAAGCTTTTGAAAACTTGCTTTTCATAAAAAAATAGCTCACTAAATTCTTGAATAAATTCTACACCAACCCTTAATATATATGCCACAAAAACAAAAACTCGAATTTTCCAAAATGCCCTAAAACGTTCATTTACGGCTAGTTTCAGATATTTCGGAGTTGGCCAGCGACTAGTTACTAGTCGACTCTAGTAGTCTCTCTAGTCGATTAATGGCAGTTAGTCGACTAGTCCACTCATGTCAAAAAAGTTGAAACTCTCTCTCAAACCTTATTGACTATAGCACTTGTACTAGTCCACTAGCTCATTGACTTAGTGGACTAGTTCAATTGCTATAGTCGACTAGGTCTGACATGTTGCTAGCCATTAAGTCCAGGGTTTAGCCAGTCGACTGAGTCTCTGTCTAGTCGATTAGGTCATATATTAAAGCATGGTTTTGACCTCCAATACTTAGGAATCTATTCAAAATAATTTCAAAACATTTTTAAAATAATTAAAAAGTTTTTCTAAGTGTGTGGCAAGCTTCAATCTAGACTTTACAATGATTCTAAGGACGAGAATACATTACATCAAAATCACATACTCTGAAGCTTTTGATGTACTCCAATATGCCCAATTCCTTGTCTTTGATTCAATGTAATCCATGGAACTTGATTGCCCAATTCCTTGTCCTTGATTCCATGTAATCCATGGAACTTGATTGAGTTTCATCATCTTGACTTTGATCTCCTTGTTTCTCTGTAAGCTTCATATAACTTGAGTGAGATTCAAAAGTCTTTGTGTGAGTCTCTTCATAGTTTTGAACTCTTTATAAACATTGATCTTTTGACTCACAAACTTATTATCACCCTTAATTGTTTGTTTATCATTAAAATACACCTAGAGGTGACTCAATATCCAACAGAAGTAAGGAAAAGTAATGAGAGATGGTTGTTACGAACCTATAATCTAATTTATTTTTTAAAATTACTAAAATTGAGTTTCAAGTCATTTCATAACCTTTTAGACTAAATTGTGCACATGATTTTGAAGTGAAAAAGCTAACATGGTATCCCTCATTTGAAAACCATTTCATATTTGAGTTTCATAAAATCAAACTATCAAACTGATTGAACTAGTCTTATTCTCTCATTTTATTCTAAGTTTATTGCTACCAAACCTACCGTTATTTGGTTTGTATATTGAAACAAAAGTAACTTATCCAAACCCGATCACAATAGCTAAAAAGGGATCCCAAGCAACATGTCACTATCTTAAACCTCTTGCAATCATGCCTAACTTTATCACATTATCATTAAAAGAACCTTGTTAAAGAAACCCTCACAACTCAGGCGTTGATATTCACATTACATATTATGCTAAACATATTACATTTTACTTACCAGTTTGCCATTATCCTAATATCTACTATATTCCTTTTACCACTTCATAATACTACACTTCTCATCCTCACTCCCTTTGTTGTTGTCGCCGTCGCTACCTTTCGTCGATACTTACATGTCCTGCTCCTGTAGCCTTCTCATCATCTTCTCCACATCCCATTCCTTATTTCTTTGAGTTCTTAAAAAATTCAGTTTTGAGAATCTGAGAAACAAATTTGAATCTTTTTGAAAAATGATTTGTGAGTACCACACATATTGATTGGGGATATAGGCCCAAGTATGGCGCTCAGCTCTTAAATTTCAAGCACGTTGATGATGAAGCCCCGTTGCTCACCAAGAATACCCGTGAACAAGAGACAATTGAAAAAAAGAAAATGAGAGCAAAACTCTATTAAATCTTCGATAACTCCCCTTTTACAACTACAGCTTTTATAGCTTCTCTCATCTCCAACAAACTTCCCTCCACAGCCTAACCGTAGTAACGGCCTACCGGCCAGCTTGAGCCCTCCGCCAGCGGATACGATGCCCTAACCGCTCAACAGGATGGTCGGAGGTGAGGAAGCATTCCGTCGAACATCTGCGCCCAAATCCACAGTAACATCGCCTTATCTGCTCCAACGGCCAGCTGTCCCAACGGATAGAAGGGGGGCCCATCATTAAACGATTCGGACGCGATTTGGACGCTCCCGATTAATTCCGCTTTCCCATCTACGGTTAGAATTCAATTATCACCAACGGCCCGATCTTCGTTCTCACCTTCATCCGACGAACGGAATTTAAAGCTCTTTACCCGCCAGCTGTTCGTCTTCTCCTTCCTTCGTTCCGTCGCCCAACAGTCGAGCTTCAGTTGCTTCTCCTACCTGGGTTCTAACATTCCCTCCCCCATGACGAGACCTTTCCTCAAGGTCGAACGAAGGGAAACGCTTCACCAAATCCCAATACGATTCCCAAGTGGCATCTTCAGCAGGGCGCTGCCTCCATTTGATAAGCACCTGCGAAACCAAGGCCCGCCGTTCTTTAATCACCCGTCGGTCTAATATCAATTCCAGCTCTTCTATGAGCTCCTCCGTATAACTTGGCTGATTATCCTGCACCGTCGTCCTAGACCCCACCTTCCTTTTGAGCTGAGATACATGGAACATAGGGTTGACTTGGGCTGCCTCCGGAAGCTCCAGCTTGTAAGCCACCTCTCCAATCCGGGACAAAATCCGATACGGACCGTAATACTTGGGGGACAACTTATGGGTCTTCCGCATAGCCACACTGATTTGCCTATAGGGTTGTAGTTTCAAATAAACCCAGTCTCCTGCACAAAAAGTTCTCTCCGTTCGATGCTCATCCGCATATCTCCGCATCCTGTCTCGAGCCTTGTTGAGATTATCCTTAAGTAACTGCAGAGCGATCTCCCTGCTGAATAATGCAGCATCCACCTCTGCTACTCTAGCTGTGTGAGGTAAGTAAGAAATCAAAGTTGGAGCAGCCCTCCCGTACAAGGCCTCAAATGGAGTCATATGGGTAGAGCTTTTCCAAGAGGAATTGAACCAGAATTCCGCTAACGGTAGCCACTTCACCCATTCATGTGGTTTGTGCCCACAAAAGCAGCGGAGATAGCACTCCAAACTGCGATTAGTCACCTCCGTCTGGCCATCGCTTTGAGGATGATACGCTGAGCTGTGGGCTAGAGTCGTGCCTTGTAATTTAAACAATTCCGTCCAAAACCGGCTTGTAAAGATCGCATCCCTGTCACTTACAATGGTAGTTGGTAATCCGTGAAGTTTGAAGACCCCCTCAAAGAACACCTGAGCCACCTCCTTAGCTGAAAATGGGTGTTTAAGAGCAAAAAAATGAGAATATTTTGTCAAACGATCAACAACCACAAATATCACACTATACCCCTTGCACAGAGGCAACCCTATCACAAAATCCATTGATATGCTCTCCCACACTTGCTCAGGGATTGGCAATGGCTGGAGGAGCCCAGGGTAGGCCACATTTTCTGCTTTGTTTCTTTGACAAACTTCGCATTCCTTCACAAACTGACGGACCCCCCTTTTGATCCCTACCCAATGGAAGGACTTCTTTAGTCTGTGCAAGGTTCTCAAAGCATCTGAGTGACCTCCTAAGGCTGAGCTATGGAACTCACGGAGTAACCTAAGCTGTAAATCCTTAGACCCAGGACTAATTAGGATCCTTCCCTTATAATAATACAGCCCTTCCTTCTTGGTATACTTTGGAGAGTTAGGATTTCCTGACTGCATCTTATGTTCTACTTCAGCAAAATAAGGATCCTGATCCACCATAATTTTTATGTCCTCAACCCAATCACATTGAGGAGAGGAGATATGATAGATGGAGCAGAAATCCTCCTCCAAGCTTCCACTATTTTCCACCTCTCGTGATAGACTGTCAGCAGCCCTATTGCTTCTTCCAGGTTTGTACTCCACCCTGTAATTATATGCCTGCAGCTTCATCAGCCATTTTCCCTGCAACCCTTGTTGAACCTTTTGAGCTAGCAAATGTTTCAGACTCTGATGATCCGTACGGATAGTAAACATTCTTCCCATCAAGTATTGATTCCACCTGGTGACTGCTAGAATAATGGCCAATAACTCCTTCTCATAAGTTGAGAGGAGTAAGTTTCTCCCTGTCAACTTGGTGCTAAAGTATGCTATGGGCTGATTTTTCTGCATTAAAACTGCTCCCACTCCCCTCCCAGAGGCATCACATTCTAACACAAAATCCTCATTGAAATTAGGCAGGGCTAGCACTGGGGCAGTAGATAGTGCCTTCTTCAATGTTTCAAAAGATTGCTGAGCTGCTTCATTCCACTTGAAGTTCTCCTTCTTCAATAAGTCAGTTAATGGAGCTGCCAAACCCCCAAACCCCTTAATGAACTTCCTGTAGTACCCAGCAAGACCCAGGAACCCCCTAACTGTTTTGGTGTTCTTGGGTGTTGGCCAATTATTCACAGCTTCAATTTTTTTTGGTTCCATAGCCACTCCTTCACTGGAGATCACATGACCCTGATACCCAACAGATTTTTGACCAAAAGAGCATTTAGACAATTTCACCACTAGCTGCTGCTCCTTGAGTATCTGTAATACTGTTTTTAGGTGTTCCAAGTGAGCCTCCCAATCCTTACTATATATCAATATGTCATCAAAGAACACAAGGACAAATTTCCTCAACTGATTTCTAAATATGGTGTTTATGAGGGAATGAAAAGTAGAGGGTGCATTAGTTAGGCCAAAGGGCATCACAAGAAATTCATAATGGCCTTCATGAGTACGAAATGCAGTTTTAAAGATATCCTCCTCACTCATCCTTATTTGATGATATCCTGATCTTAAGTCCAACTTAGAGAAAAATTGAGCCCCAAACAATTCATCCAAAAGTTCATCTATAATAGGAATAGGGAACTTATCTTTGATGGTTTGCTAGTTGAGGGATCTGTAATCTACACACATCCTCCAACTTCCATCCACCTTTCTGACCATTACCACAGGAGAAGCATAGGGACTAACACTGGGTCTGATTGTTCCTGCCACCAACATCTCAGAAACTTGCTTTTCAATTTCTGCCTTCAAGATGTAAGCATGCTTATAGGGTCTAATGCACACAGGTTTAGCTCCCCCTTCAGTAGGGATTTTGTGATCAAATGCCCTCTTGGGAGGTAGGCCTTCAGGCTCCCTAAACACCTCAGGAAATTGTTCCAAGACTTCTTTCACCTTCCCAGGCAATTGCTCCACCTGCATCAATTGTTGATTTGCTGTTTCTGACTCTACTTCCAAAAGGTTCAATTGCAACCAATAGCCCTCACCCTGGTGCCTAAATGCTTTGTGTATTCCCCTCTCATCCACAATCTGGGAATTATGAGGCAATACCCCTTGCCATAAACACTCCTTGCCCTTTAAATTGAACTTCATCTGCAGCTTTCTGAAGTTAAACAAAATATCATCCAACTGCCGTAACCATTGTGTGCCTAGTACCACTTGGTGGTCTCCTATTGGCAAGATTAACAGGTTGACTTTGATTTGTGCATCTTGGCAACTGATATGGACTCCAGGGCACATTCCATCCCCTTGCAACTTCTCTCCACTAGCCACTATGACATCAAAAGACTCAGATTGCTCCACCTCCAATCCTAAGGATTTAACCAAGGCAGGGTGTATGAAATTATGTGTAGACCCCGTATCCACCAAGATGCTCACACTTTGGCCCTTGATACTACCCCTCAGCCTAAGGGTTTGTGCTGTGGGAATCCCTGTCAGGGCATGTATAGAGATGGAAGGAGAGGCCTCTACCCCCATAGCCATCAATTCCTGGGTTCCCCCTTCCTCATTGCCTTTTACTTCTTCCTCCAATATTTCCAATTCCTCTTCCTCCATATCTAAGATGTATAGTTGCTTTTTACACCTATGTCCCCTTTCCCACTTCTCATTGCAGGCAAAACACAAATTATTTTGTCTCCTTGCCTGAATCTCTTCTGGGGTTAGCAATCTTCCCTTATGACTATTAGTAATTCCTTCTTTTGCTCCCTCCCTGATTTCCCCTGGTGGCTGGGGTTGGTGTGATCTAGGAAAGGAATTAGCCATGATATGGGTTTTGTTTCTCCTAGCTAAGACATTCTTCTCCTCAAAAGTCCTAGCCAATTGTACAGCTCTTCTGTAAGTCTCAGGATTAAAAGCCATAACATCCAAACGAATGTCTTCTTTTAACCCATTGATAAACTTGTCCAAGACATAATCATCCGGCATTTTCCGCAACAAGCCC
Organism: Scilla litardierei; assembly: GCA_030789695.1. Classification (NCBI taxonomy): domain Eukaryota; kingdom Viridiplantae; phylum Streptophyta; class Magnoliopsida; order Asparagales; family Asparagaceae; genus Scilla; species Scilla litardierei. Next base: position 34,069,744 of record CM061131.1, on the reverse strand, counting down.
ACAATCTGCTCATACTTTTCTAAATATTCTCTCACTGTTCCAGTTTGCTTGAGATTGGAAAATACGGCAAATGGTTTTTCTAACTGGGTTGGTCCAAATCTCACAACTATCTCTTCTTTGAATTTTTCCCAATGAAAAAAATTATTTACATTGACCTTTCCCCATTCAAACCAATGTAAGGCCTTACCCCGCAGGTAAAAAGAGCAAGTATTCACCCAATTTGCATAAGGAGTAGAGTAATAAGCAAATATCTGCTGTACCTGGCTCAGCCACGACAGCACGTCTTCATCTCCCTTAAAGATAGGAAATTCGGGCTTGAGTGTCCTTGGGAGTAGATGGATGGAATTTTCTCCATGCTCCACTCTTCTTTCTGGACTCCTTTCTGCATTCAGGTAGCCTTCACCACTCCTTCCCTCTCGTTGAGTACGAGAACCTGCTTCTTGGTTAATCATCGGACCCTCACCTCTTCCTTGATGATTTCTTAGCCATTGGATTTGAATATCTTGATTCTTGAATCTTTCCTCCGATTTGCTCTGGTGATTAAGCAACGTCTGGATTTGAGCCGTGACTTGCTCCTGTGCCAACTTCTGAGATTCCATCATCACTTGCATCTGCATTTGGATCTGGGACTGGATTTGTGAAGACAAATGCTGGAATTGAACTCCTAACCTCTCTTCTTGCTGCGTCCTCCAGTCATTGGAGTCACCACCATGATCTCCTGGTAGCTGCACCTCAAGGTTGGTCCCCTGATCTCCTTCTACAACCCTAGTAGCTGGGTCCAACTCTGGTCGACGCTTACCCCCCATGGCTGCGTAGCTAGCTCTGATACCACTTTGATGAAGCCCCGTTGCTCACCAAGAATACCCGTGAACAAGATTTCGCCAACAATGGCGAAATCTAATCAGAATTTTATTAATAGAAGAGAAAAATTACAGACAATTGAAAAAAAGAAAATGAGAGCAAAACTCTATTAAATCTTCGATAACTCCCCTTTTACAACTGCAGCTTTTATAGCTTCTCTCATCTCCAACAAACTTCCCTCCACAGCCTAATCGTAGTAACGGCCTACCGGCCAGCTTGAGCCCTCCGCCAGCGGATACGATGCCCTAACCGCTCAACAGGATGGTCGGAGGTGAGGAAGCATTCCGTCGAACATCTGCGCCCAAATCCACAGTAACATCGCCTTATCTGCTCCAACGGCCAGCTGTCCCAACGGATAGAAGGGGGGCCCATCATTAAACGATTCGGACGCGATTTGGACGCTCCCGATTAATTCCGCTTTCCCATCTACGGTTAGAATTCAATTATCACCAACGGCCCGATCTCCGTTCTCACCTTCATCCGACGAACGGAATTTAAAGCTCTTTACCCGCCAGCTGTTCGTCTTCTCCTTCCTTCGTTCCGTCGCCCAACAGTCGAGCTTCAGTTGCTTCTCCTACCTGGGTTCTAACAGTTGATTTTTCAGAGTTTAATTGGTTTTTATTGGAGTTCAAGTTTCTTTTGGTTTACTTGATTTTTAAATAAAATTTTAGATTGAATTAAACATGTTAAGTTTATTTGATTTTTTAAAGAAAATTTTTAAGGTTTAATTGCAAGAGGAGAAGATGTATGATGATGAAACGGAGGTGCATGGAGAGATGGATGATGTGTTATAGGAGGAGAAGTAGCGATGGCGGTTACATGCGGTGATGGGCAGCGAGTGGAGGAGAAAGAGAGGTGTTGAAGAAGCTGGATAACACAAGAATTTTGAAAAAAAAAAGGCCATGAGTTTGGCAATATTTAAAGAACTGTAATGTGTTTGGTAATGTAATTCGTTTAGCAAAATGCGTACAGCAGCACTATCACAATTCTCCCATCATCGTCTAGTAAAATTGCATCTCTACCCCCCACTATTGCCCCCAAACCGCGTCCATTCCTCGGTCGTCCTCTTCATCTCTCACCGTATCGTCTCCAATGCCTTCCCGATTCGACTGTCGATGATCGAAAGCCCTAGCCCTAGCCCTAATCTTACGATGAACCCCCAATCTCAAACCCTATCCCTAACCTTAATCATCTCTATTCTCCTCTCATCGGTCTCCTCCATCAGTCTCCCTCCATCCCCAAACCCATCCCCTTCCCCCTCTCCATCCGGCTTCAAAGCCATAATGTCCGACCCAATAGGCGTCCTCCGCCACCCGCCGCCGCTACCGGATATCTTCCGCCGCCGGCCGCCTCCCTCCTGCTCCTCGGATCGCATTGATTGCCTAGAGAGCCGCCGCGGGCGCGGCCGATCGGGGGCAGGACCCCCTCCGGTGAACAGCGGGAATGAGAAGCTCAATTTTGGTAAGAAGATTGGGATCGTTTTCGCGGTCGCCGCTGTCTTGTTGCAGGTGGTGTTGGGTGGATTTCTTGTTTATAAGAGGAGGCAATTGAGGAAGTTGGATCAGAGAGGGTCTCGATTGGTTTCATCTTCGAATTCTTCTTGATTTTGTCTGAATTGGGGTTTTCAAATCGAGGGAGCTCTAAGGATTGTATCTTTTAAACAGGAGAGAAATAGATTTTGCTACGATACTTGCTGTTTCGGAGTCATTTTCCGGTTGATTCGATGGAATGGGGAACATATTTTGATCAACATGATATCTTTTCTGGTGGATGCCAAAAAGATTCGATTTTTGGAGGTGTACATTTGCGGGTGGTGGTTATTTTGGCAAACCGATATCATGGAAAGAGAAGAAATTTCTATACTTGAAGGTGGCATAATGGGAGAAGAGATTTATATCTTGGGAAGGGCTGCTTCTTGTTCCTTCTCGTTTACTTGATTCTTTGGATTGGGGTGAAGATGATATGAAAAGAGGGATTTCCGGCCGGTTACTGACATGGACCTTGTTGATCACATCTGTGGCTGCCCTGGTATTGTAAAAATGGGTAAATGTTAAATCACTAGTTGGTGTTTATCCCTCATCTATGCTTTTGTTAATATATACAGCATTGTGGATATATATAATGGATTTGCCAACTTATGGATTTAGATATCCTGTTATTGTTTTGACACTCAGTTACTCGTAGTGTTCGTAGTCCTCGAGGTTATATGTTTTGTGATATCAATTAGGGCTAATTATGTGATGTTTCATGCTATTATTTAAGTGTTTGGGCACATACCTTGGATTCAATTCATATGGTTGGGAATGTTCAGAGGTTACACATGTTCTGGCATATACCATGGAATTCGATTGATATGGTTATGAATGTTTAGAGACTATGGTGGATCATTTTCATTTGCATGCATTGTTTTAGTAGGATTTTCTGTGTGATTCTGCTTAAACATGTTGTTTGGAATGTGTGACGCTTACATTTGCATTTTTAGGGGTTGTCTTTTGCGGGAGACTGGTGGACACTCTATACACACACACAACACACATAGATCAAGTGGCACCTGATCTAATAGATCACGTGCCAAGACACAAAAAGATGGGCCTCACAACGAGTACAAGCCCCTCATGGGGCTTGTACTTTCCACCCTTTTGTTTCTTTGCACCTGATCTATTAGATTAGCTGCCACCTTTTCTATATTAAATGCATATATATACTTGTCATAACCCGTGCCCTTGGGCACGGTTCATTTAAAATCTTTGTTTCACCAAAAATTATTTTCCCATCAAATTTTTTGGGACATATAATATTCCACTTCACAATTTAAAAGAACAAAAATTTAGCGGGCGCTTCAGCGCACGTGGACGCATAATTAATTAATTCCATGTAATTAACTCATTCCACATAATTAATTTTTCCCATAAGTAATTCCACAAATAGTTAACTATTAAACTAAAACCTCATCCCTCGCTCTCTCAGTTTGCATCATATAATAAGTATATTAATATACATAATCATTATATGTTACAGAATATAACTCCATGCACGTGAAGACCGCGCATCATTCTCTCATCTCCATCTCTTATGTTCTTCGTCTTATTTTGTTCGTTCTCTGCTGCATGGGGCGAGACGCGTCGCGGAGCTTGGTGGACGATGGCGTGGGGGTGGTGCCGAAGCGGCAGAGTCTGCAGCTGTGAGCGACAGACGGCAGGAACGCGGAGGAGGCTGGACGGCGACGACGTGGCGTGGTTGGCGGCTGATTGAGGAGCTTGGAGATGCACTGCCTGGCGACGATCACATGGGTGTTATGACCTCGACGATGGAGCTGCCGGGAGTTGACGAAAGGCATGGAGGAAGATGCAGGGTCGGTGGAGTGACGATGGATCTCGGCAAGCGGGGCGGCTCGACGGTGAAGGTTGTGGTGGTGAGCGACGGCGGACTCGAGCTCCACGGTGGTCGGACTGCAGTTGGAGAATGGCTGTGGAAGCTTGTCGGAGGGTCTCGTGGTAACGGTGGTTGGAGCTTTGCGAGCTCGACTGATCGGAGGGGCACTCGGAGGAGGTGATCGGTGGAAAGATGCTCGGGGGTCGAAGAAGCTTGGTGGAGTAGGGGGAGACACAGATGAAAACACACGGGAGGAAAACACTGGGGGAGAGGAAAACTGAGGGGTTTTTTACCGCATGGTTGAGAGAGGGGTGAGAGAGAGAGAGAGAGAGAGAGAGAGAGAAAGAGGTTAAAGTTTCTTTTCTTGGTAACAGGTGGGGATTCAAATTTTTGGGTGGGATCCATATGTGTTAATTTATGTTAGATTGAATGGATGAGATTTCTGCCACGTCATCAATTCATGTGATTATATCTCATTAAATCTAGCCACTTCAGCGATCCATGCGCTGAGGTTTTTTGGTTTTTCCAAACACTCATCTCAACCCTTCTTTTATCAAGATTAAATCCTAGCCATTCTTCTATCAACCTCTTTATACATCAGCATGACATCAGCTTGTCCTAGTCAGCAATGTAATTCAAAAAATTCATCAAATGTTATATATATATATATATATAGGGAAATGTAATTTTGAGAACGTTTGCCTGTAAGAACTCTGTGAGAACTCTCTATTTGATTTTTTTCATAGATCCAAACCGTTGAATACGTTCTAAACATGTTAATACATGTCAATGTCAAAAATCAAGAAAATCCCTCTCTATTTGCCCCTTGATCTGATTGTTACAAAATGTTCTTTTGTTTTCAACCGTTAAATTTGTAACGGCTTGATCGAGGGTCAAATCCCCCTAAGGTTCACCCATTATTTTTCCTGGGGTATATGTATGTATGGATTAAACTGTGGGGAAAAAAATTGGAAACAAAAATTTAAAAATAATAATAAAAATCAGTTCTCATGGGAAACCCCATGAGAACGGTTCCTAGCCGAACAAGCCCATATTTATATATATAACAGAAAATTTAGCTGCAATGTAAAAATAAGAGTAATAGAGAAAGAAAAGAAACAAGGAAAATGATAAAACAACAAAGGATTAACCTTCTAAAGGTTGTGATTTTGTAGTTGAGACGATAAGTATGGATTCTCCGTTCGGTGTTTCTCTTTAAATGGTCTAGTTATGTACTTTTATTTGTCTTGCTGTATAGCAAATGGGGATCATTGGATATGTCTCTACGTGTTGCTGCACAAGGATTGGGTTACTGGATCAGCTATGTGCACGATTTACTATCTCTAAAAGTTGCAGATGATCAATCAGGATGATCGCAGTTGAAAATTCCATGCAAAGAGCTCGAGAATCAGTTTAAAATCACCCAAATACCCTTAAAAATTTAATAAATTGCTTGCAGATCGGGTTGGATCTACTAACGGGTCTACTAACAGGTCTGATTTGTTCAGAACTGGATCGGATCTGCACAACTAACATGTCTGATTGGCTCTCTGCTGAACCGGATTTACGTCAGCTTGGGTCTAATTTTTAAACATATTTGGGTCCAAATTCTTGAAGTGGTTGGGGTCTACAATCTTGATTCAATTGGGATTTGAGCCTATATTCAACTCATAACAATTTCTGTTCGAGATGAAGTCGATAATGAGGCGGTAAGAAGGCCGGATGCTGATGGTGTGATCTCGTGGAAATCAGCAAAGTCGATGACGATGACGATTGATGTGACGAAGGATGTCAATTATCTTACGAGGAAAACAACAACAATAGTCAACGAAAGCAAAGTTGGGGATCCATAAGGCAGCGATGAAAAAGATGGGATTGTCCTAGATCTGGAGTAGATTGGCAGTGACGACATCGGTATGTACTAATAGAGTTAGGGTTGTTGCTAGGGTTGTTGCTGTAGAAGGATTAGGTGGGCTACGCTTATGAAGAAGACTATTTGGATTGGATTTTGATTTTGGGTGTTATTTTGATGGGTTTTGAAACTGCGGTTTTGATTTAGGTTGATGTGATGTAGATGCTGATGATTTTATGGAACTTGGTGGGAAGTTTAGAGGAATTTATTGTGGGATTTAATAGTTTTTGCAATTGAGGGGAAGTTGAGGAACAGTATCCCCATGTGAATTTTTGATTTTTTTACTATTCTAAATTGAAATCAAAGTAGGGGTTTTGAACTAAATACAGACATACTTTAAACTATAGGAAAGAAAAGACGATGGAGAAAGAAGACAATGAAGATGATGAAAAATACGATTTAAGCTTCAATGCCAAACCTAATGTGGAACGGAAGGGGACTAAATATGTGGAAGAATTGGAAAAGGAACTAATTAGAGATTCTACAAGTAAGTATAAATCAGGTTTTAGGTCACTCCACAGAAATAAAACGATTAACATATTCAACAACTTCCCTTTTGAATATTCTATTGGACAGACCTTACGTCCAGACAATCTCCCCGACTCTCGCATCTCTCATACAAACGATTTCAATATTGTACACCAAGTTTACAAACTCAAAATTTTATTCAACCGCTCTTAAGCTAAAAGTTTGATTACAAACTCATATATAAGATACGAGAAGCAATAAACTCCTATCTAAAGTCATACTCTGACTCTTATCAAAACTCTTTTAAGTAAAATGAAATAAAAGAGTCTTTCTCTATAATAAAACTCAAAAAGATTCTAAAACAAAATTAAAAAGGACTCAAATAAAATAAATATAAAAGGTCTCAAAGATTAAAAAAGAACTCAAACTCAAAAAGATTAATTTGAATCCAAATGAGATATGAGATTCCCATCAATATACATATGTCAAATAGTAGGCTTGTGTGCGGCTACTATCAAGCTAATTTTTAGGGATTTAATAACTGTTCTTTGTCTTAGATTTTCTCAATAGGATACTAATTGTCGTTTGCATCATTACCCATATGAATATGCTCATGTCTCACATCTAGGTTTTACTAACTTGCCATGTCCGGGACTCCTGTCATTGTTGTATAACATCTATTTCCTTGCTTTTTGTTTACAGTTCATCAAAAATTTATTTTCATTCTCTTTGTTTCATTACATATGATGTAAAACATCCAATGTACATTCACATGACTGCTTTTGACTGCTTGGTTCTAGGCCACACAGCCCTTATACCATCTTGTTTGATTCTACAAACCTTCTTTTCCTTATTTAACTGTTAGATTTTGAAGCATGTCGAACAAAGCAGCTATTAGGTTTTAAACTTGTCAGTATGCTAATTGCTATTGAAATGACTAACGAGATGGTGATGTGCTAATTTATATTAGGACAAACTTGCCTATATTTCCTTCCAAATAATCGTTTCTCATTACAACAAGAAGAGAGAAGAGAGATGTAGGGATTAGTCGAAATAGAAATCCATATTGGAATGTTTCTTTCTTGTTTCTTCTACTCTTCACCATAGAGAGCTTGATGTACATAATCCTGACTGGACTGAAAAGCCTGATCATAACATTATGTATCCACAACGTTGTGAGATTTAATCATGATCATTGCCTTTGCTCTTGTAGATAGCCCCCAATATATTTGTGTGTTCACCACTCTGGTATGTTTTTCTAGGGTTTGTAGGGTTTGTGGAATAAAAATAGGATTTTTAGTGGAAGGATGTGATTTTTAAGGAAAAGGTGTGGTTTTAAGGGCTAGGAAGTGGATTGGGGGGAGATTTGATATTTTTATTGATTAATAAATTGAAATACAAAGATAGATAGCCTCTTTCAAGAGGAAGACATCTCTTCCAAACTTCAATTCGAGATGAAGCCGAACTCTCCAGTTAGATCTAAGGGATCTATCCCGAATTGTAATCAATTCTTCATAAAACTCAACATAACCATCTCTCTAATCTTTTCCCTTATATATAATAAGCTCCTAATGAGTCATCATCCCTAAATTATTAAAATATCCCTGACATAGGGTTTTCAACCTACTGATCTATCCTTGGACCCCCCCTGAAATTAGAGTTTTACCCTTGTACCCAGAATTTACAGATTCGCCACTGGATGGCCATAAACCCTAATCCTAATATTACTCCACTTCTAAAGAACCACTTTGTTATCAATGTGGTGTCATGAAAATCATGGACAAACTACTCCAAGTGGAGGTGTTCGTCTCCTCCTAGCTCTTCATTCACAATCTTATCATCCTCTTCGTCTACAATTAACAGTTGGAGTCTACAGTCTCGACACCGATGCCCTGGGGTGAATTTTTCATCACATCGGTAGCACAATCCCTTCATCTGCTTGTCCAGCACCTCAGACTCATCGTCTTGAATTGTCCTCCCTGAAAATGTCTCGTCGTTCTCTCCTCTGTGGACTGGTTCTCCCCTATCGGCACTTTCTCCTCCCCTGTTGGCACTTGGTTGTGAAAAGTGGGCATGCCCAAGGCCACATTGGCCAGTCGCTCCTCTATGAGTTGATCATGTACCATTTAAGCAAGCTCTATAGTGTCCAACAACCCCATCAGCCTCTGTATGCAGAGCTCAATACGGAACTTCGTCTTGAGCCTCTTTATGAAGCTCCACTCTAAAGTCTCCTACGGTATTCCATGCACTCGTCACGATATCGTCTCAAACTTCCCTCTGTACTCCCCGACGGTGCTCTCTTGCCTGAATGCAAGGCGCTACTCCTGCAAGTTTTCTCCATGAGCATCCCAAAAGCGGTCTAACAGGTAGTCCTTATGCTCCTTCCATCAACACATAAGTCGTCGTTGCTCCCTCCACTGAAACCAAAAGAAAGCGCCTTTCCCTCAAAGCACATGCATGCAGCCTCTAACTTCTGTTCATCCGTTAAGCGGGTCACGACAAAAATCATCCAGCTTGGCAAATCCAGCAATAAGGATCAACTCTCTTAAACAGTGACATCTTCAGCTTCCTTACCTTGCAATCAACCCCAAGACTCACCTAACCAGCTCGGCCTCTGGTATGTCCATAGTGGTGTGGATGATAAAGTGTCCCGTTGTATCTTCATGGGTCATTCATAACCCCTTAATGGAGGTGCTGCCTTCATCACCATCACCAGCCTAATCATCATTGTCTCAAACCGAGTCTCTACTATCATCCTTATAGCCCGGGTCGTTGTCATAGCCATCTCAAAACTCTTTGTAGGTCGGAAGTGGTTGTCATCGTCTCTTTACAACAAACCAGGTGCCATGGGTCCCCTGGAGGTTTTTCCTGTCGACGTCAGGCCCCAGGAATGCCTCAGCTGATCTTCGGGGTCTCGGCAGGGCCGCCAGGTAGCCGTGGGGCCCTTGGCGGGTCGCAAGGGGTCTACGAGGCCCCTTGCGGTCCTGCAAGGGCTTGGCGAGCCCTTGTCAGGTCGCTAGGGAGCTGTGGAGCTTCGGGCAGCCCTGTCAGGGCCCGTGGTGATGGAGGAGTGCGCCCCCCGTGTATTCTTCTGCCTCCTCCTCGAAGTCCAAATCCACATCGGAGAGAAGTCCTTCGATGAATTCCTTGACTTTTTCCTTCCCTTTCTCCAAAGGTTTCACTTTTAGCCCTAGATCTAGGTGGTTGTCTGCGGCGTTGCCCAAATCTGAATTCTTCGTCGCCTTTGGATTCGAAAAATGTTGAGAGAAGTGTTGCGTTAGGGTTTGCATGAAAGACTCTAACTTTGCATCCATCCTCGCCTCCCACGTCTGAAATTTGGCTTCGATCTCGGATTCGATGGAGTCCATATATGTTCTTATCTCCTCCATCGATTTCTTCAATTCTCCCACTTTGACGTCGAGTTTCTCCTCAATCTTTTTCGTCGCTACCGTCGCTACCATAGATGCCAAGATCAGTGCTCTGATACCACTTGATAGTTTTTCTGTAGGATTTTGTGGAATAAAAATATGAAAATATGATTTTTAGTGGAAATATAGGATTTTAGGGGAAAAGGTGGTTATTTAGGGTTAAAAGTGGATTTGGGGAATTTGATATTTTATTGATAAATAAACTGAAATACAAAGATATATGGCATCTTTCGAGAGGATTATCGCTCACCCAAGCTTAAATTCGAGAGGAAATCGAACTCTCCAACTAGATTTAAGGGATCTATCCTAATCTCAATCAATTCTTTGCAAAACTCAACATAACCCTCTCTCTAAACTCCCCCTATTTATAATAAACTCCCAATGAGCCATCACGCTTAAATTACTAAAATTCTCTGACCTTGGGTTTTCAGCCCAACATTACAGATCCGTCCCTTGACCTCCCCCCCCGAAATTACAATTTTGTCCATGTGTCCAGTATTTATGTTTTGCCACTGGATGGCCATATACTCTAACCTTAACATACTTGTTTCCATATGGTTTCTTTCTTACTCCTTTTAGTCACTGTTATAACTCCTCTTATTGGTTGTTAATTCTGGTCTTGTCAATGTGTAGGCCCTCCTATAAAAGTGGACATAATACACATACATGTTTATTGTCTTTAGCCACTTCTGTGACCAAGACTGTGATGGGTTCATCACGTACTCTAGTCGGCGCACTAAGGGGACATCCGGCTCGACCAAGTGATCCAGGGTCGTGCTCGCACCTTTTACTTTAGTTCCTTTATTTTATTGATTAGATGGGCAAACTTGTAATTTGCTATTTGGGAAAGGGGGATTAATATGGGGTGCGGCGGCAGGCCCTAGGGCATGCTTGATTTGATATTTTTTGTGACTTTTAGATAGACGAATACAGACGTTCTCTTAACGGCGTCTTGGGATGGTGGTTGCCCCTTATAATCGTAGGCAATTTATCTTTTTCGTCAAGTTTTATCAATAAAGTTCAGATTTTACCTTCGGATCTATCAATTTGGTATCAGCGCGACTACGATTCATGGCGGCGTCAACAAGGAGCAATGATCAAAGCGAGGCGGAGGAGAAAAATCATGCGGAGATCGAGGAGGTGAAGAAAACCGTAGCGGGAAATAGCGAGTCGATCGTTAAATTGATGACGGCAGTGGATCGACTCGCCGCTAAACAAGATCGAACGGAGGAAGCACTTGCTCAGATCGTCTTCCAACTTACGGCTCTCAACGGAAAATTGGGGATTGACGACACAAACCCTAGTTCTTCGACAAAGGTCCCACCTTTGGAGAAGGAAAAGGAAAAGATGGAATCTTTTGACGAGAGGATGCTTTCGGATGCCGACGAGTACTTCAAGGAAGAGTGGAGGAGCCCTGGAGGATCGAGGAGAGCGAGGAACAAAGGCAGAGCATCGAGGGAGGCCGGCCGCCCCCATCTCAACCCTAGGGGCGGCCGACAGCTGTGGAGGGCGGGGATCACCGCCTCGCCCTCGGGGGTGGCCGACAGGGCCAGCCAAACCCTGTCGGCCTTCGGCAGGGTCGGTCGACCCTGCCGGGGCCCCCAGAAGGGCCGCCCGGCCATCGGCAGCCCGAACAGGCCTGGGCGCACCCCTGGTAGTTGCCAAGGATGACTTCGGAATACGACGCGCGCGCGAATCACAAGTCTAGAATTCCGGGGCTTCGCCGCATCGCCACGGGAATGAGTATCATTTTCGAGGTCCTCCTGAGTTTCTGGGACACGGGCAGGCTGGAGACTACTACTACGGCGACGAAGGAGGAGGAAGGAACCATTATGATGAAGGTGGAGTGGCCCACGGAGGTGACTTTGGTGCTGGAGGAGGATGAGAAGATTATATGGGACATCCAAGAGGGCAGCGAGGGGACTACGGAGTCTGCGGAGGAGGGCCACATGGAGGGTACGAGACACATAATGAGAGATGGCAGCATTATCACCAGCACAAGTGCACAGAAGGGAGACCGGACCAGGGGCATTTTGGGGGTGATGGCAGAGTAAATGCCCATGTTTGATGGAGAGGACCCGCATGCGTGGCTTTTTAGGGTTGAGAGATATTTCACTGCGTATCACATGACAGAGGTCCAGAAGTTGGAGGCAGCAGCCATTTGTATAGAAGGGAGAGCCTTAGGGTGGTACCAGTGGAAGGAGAGGAGACATCACTTTCGCAGTTGGGAGGAGTTTAAGGATCTCATTTTGGAGAAGTTTCGGGATCCCCAACTGGGAAACTTTCACGAGCAGTTATTTGCCCTCAGACAGGAGGGGCCAGTGAGGGCCTACATTGAGAAGTTTGAGACCCTGTCTGGGAGAGTGCACGGAGTTACTGACGAGTCACTGGAGGGCATATTCATGAAGGGGCTGAAGCCCAGTCTTCGAGCGGGGTTCAGCCATACAAGCCCAGGGGCTGTTGGAGGTCATGGAGATGACACAGATGGTCGAGGATGTTCAGGCTGAGGAGAAGAGAGTTAGGAGCAGTTATGGTGGTCAAGCACAGCACGTGTCCCCAGCTGTGCTAGGAGGGGTGAAGGCGGCCGCGGGCGCAGACCAGACATGCAAGGAGAAGGTCGGGGAGAGGAGCAGCGCACCACCAGCAGGAGGGCAGTTCAGGAGGATGTCTGATGCGGAGATGAGGGAGAAGCGTCAGAAGGGACTCTGCTTTAGGTGTGACGAGCGGTTTACCCCGTGCCACCGATGCGCAGGGCGCAAGGTGCAGGTAATGCTGCTGGAGGGCGAAGATGATGATGCGGAGGTTGAGGATGAGGCCATTGAGAGGACACAGAGGACAATCAGTTGGAGGTGGCAGAGGTCTCCCTTAACTCTGTGGTAGGGTTCACCCCGAACCATACCATGAAGTTGAGAGGGGCAGATTGGTGTTCAGGGGGTGACAGTTCTCATTGACAGTGGGGCGACCCACAATTTCATCTCCATGAGGGTAGTAAAGCAGATGGGACTACAACTGGACGATAGTGGCAATTTTAGTGTGATGATGGGCACAGAGAGAAGGAGAGCAGCAAGGGCTTATGTCGGGGACTGATTCTGGCAGTGCAGGGGATACAGATAGTGCCCGATTTCTTACCATTAGAGTTGGGCAGCACAAATATCATTCTGGTCATGACATGGCTACAGATGCTGGGGGAGATGAAGGTGAACTGGAAACTTTCCAGGATGGAGTTTCAACAGGACGGGAGAGCATTGACGCTATAAGGTGATCCTAGTTTGTGCAGGGTGCTGGTTTCCATGAAAATCATAGTACAGACCATCCATGCAGAGGGTGAGGATTTTTGGTAGAGTTACATCAGATAGCATGAGAGGGAGGTGTTGACGTGGAGGAGCAGCCAGTCCCACGAGAGGTGCAATTGATGCTGGAGCAGTTCGGAGATATTTTTTAGGATTAACGAGGACTACCTCCCTCTAGGGACCACGAGCACGTCATTGTGTTATAAGAGGGCGTGGCACCCATCAGCGTCAGGCCCTACCACTACCCCCAGATACAGAAGGTGAGATGGAGAGGATGGTGGAGATGGTCCAGGCTGGCGTGATCCAGCCTAGCGTTAGCCCTTTTTTCAGTCCGGTATTATTGGTGTAAAAGGATGGAAGCTGGCGCTTTTGTGCAGATTGCAGAGCCCTCAACACGGAAACTGTGTCCGACAAGTTTCCCATACCTGTGATCGACGAGCTCCTCGATGAACTACATGGGTCAGCCATATTCTCGAAGATAGATCTTAAATCCGGCTACCATCAGATTCGAATGAGGATGGAGGATGTGCCGAAGACGGCCTTCAGAACACATGAATGCCACTATGAGTTCCTAGTCATGCCCTTCGATTTGACTAACGTCCTAGCTACATTCCAAGCATTAATGAATAAGGTATTTCTCCTTACCTGAGAAGATTTGTACTGATGTTTTTTGACGATATTTTGGTGTACAACCGCACGGTGAAGGAGCATTTGGATCACTTGCAGGTGGTGTTTCAGGAGTTGCAGTATCACCAGTTATATGGGAATCGGAAGAAATGTTTGTTCAGGCAGCCACATGTGCAGTACTTGGGCCACGTGGTTTCTTCAGAGGGGTAGCTGCAGATCGGGCGCAGATTGCGGCAATGCTAGACTGGCCGCGTCCATCCACTCTCCGGGGGCTGAGAGGGTTCATAGGCCTTACAGCTTACTACATGCGTTTCGTAGAGGGGTATGTGACGATCGGCTGGCCACTCACGGAGTTGTTGAAGAAGGATTAGTTTGTGTGGGGCGATGAGGCGACACATGCTTTTGAGGCCTTGAAGAAGGCTATGACGACCGTACCGGTGTTGGCACTACCAGACTTCTCGAGGCCGTTTGTGGTGGAGGCTGATGCCTCAGGGCATCGACTGGGAGCAGTACTGATGCAGGATCAGCGTCCTATTGCGTACTACAGCCAGGTGTTGATCGCGAGGGCTCGGTTGAAATCAATATATGAGCGGGAGCTTATGGCGATAGTTCTGATAATAATGAAGTGGAGGCCATACTTGCTGGGGAGGAGCTTTCTGGTGCGCACAGATCAGAGGAGCCTCAAGTACTTATTGGAGCAGCGTATGGTGGCAGAGGAGCACCAGAAATGGCTGTGGAAATTGATGGGGTACAGGTTCGAGATAGAGTACTGTCCAAGGTTGGAGAATAAGGCAGCCAACACACTGTCCAGGAGAGATGAGGATGTTCAGCTGTCAGCTATTTTAGTATCGGTACTTCGCGACTGGGAGCCTCTCCAGAGGGAGGTGGAGGGAGATCAGGAGTTGGCAGGCATTAGAGCGGCACTCTTATAGGGGTCTGCAGATCACCCCGGCCATTCCTTGTAGGATGGGAGATTGGTGTATTGAGGGCGCCTGGCTATACCGAGGACTTCTGCCCACATTCCAGCCATATTACAGGAGTTTCATTGTAGCGCTGTGGGCAGACATTCTGGGGTACTGAAGACATACCAGAGACTGACTAGGGAGGTGCATTGGCGGGGGATGAAGTAGGACGTCGCCAAGATGGTAGCAGAATGTGACGTGTGCCAGCGTCACAAGTACATGGCGATGTCCCCATGGGGGTTTACTGCAGCCCCTATCCTTGCCGGAGCGAGTCTGGGAGGGGACTTATCTATGGATTTTATCGATGGGCTGCCCAAGTCAGGGGGATTCACGGTGATATTTATTGTGGTGGACCGCCTCATCAAATATGCACACTTCATACCGCTCAGGCACCCGTACAACGCGGTTTCAGTGGCGGAGGTATTCTTGAGGGAGGTGATCTGTTTACATGGACCCCCAAAGTCCATTGTTTCTGACAGGGACAAGGTCTTTCTGAGCAGATTCTGGCAGGAGCTTTTCAGGTTGCAGGGTACAGTTCTGAGATGAAGTACCGCCTACCATCACCAGACCGACGGCCAGACAGAGGTCGTCAACAGGAGCATTGAGACCTATTTGCGGTGTTTCATCTCAGAGAGCCTTAAGGAGTGGACACGTTGGCTGTCGTGGGCAGAATATTGGTATAATACTTCTTATCACACAACGGCTCAGACGAAGCCTTTCCGGATTTTATAAGGTAGGAATCTCCACACCTGCTGCACTATGGATAGGAGACAACCCAGGTGTCAGATGTGGAGCAATACTTGGCGGAGAGGGACCGGATTTTGGATGAGCTGAAGCTCCATTTGGCACGGGCTCAGCAAGTCATGAAGGCACGGGTTGACTTACACCGCCGAGATGTCAAGTTCGAGGTAGGAGACATGATCTATTTGAAACTGTGTTCTTAGTTCTTCCAGGCAGAGGTCCCTAGCTCATCGGAGGAATAAGAAGCCGTCTCCCAGGTATTTAGGCCCTTTTGAGGTGGAGGCCAAGGTGGGACCCGTGGCTTATCGATTGAAGTTGTCCCCAGGATCGATCATCCACCCTGTGTTTCATGCATCACAGCTGCAGCAGGCGATTGGTGACCATACTCCCTCTCCTTCACTTTCGGAGACACTGACTGAGGACATGGATGTCTTATTGGAGCCTGAGGAGCTGAAAGGAGTGTGCAAGGGAGGAATGGGGGCACAGGAAGTGTTGGTTCGTTGGAGGGGCTTGCCAGAGCATGAAAGCACATGAGAGTTGGTGAGCGTCATGAAGCAGCAGTTTCCAGACTTCCACCTTAAGGACAAGGTGGCTCTTTTGGGGGGAGTAGTGATGGATTCATCACGTACTCTAGGTGGCGCACCAAGGGGACATCCGGCTCGACCAAGTGATCCAGGGGCGTGCGCACCTTTTACCTTAATTCCTTTGTTTTATTAATTAGAGGGGCAAACTTGTAATTTGCTATTTGGGAAAAGGGGGGATTAATAGGGGGCGTGGCGGCCGGCCCTAGGGCATGCTTGATTTGATATTTTGTGTGACTTCTAGATAGACGAGTGCGGACGTCCTCTTAACGACGTCTTGGGAAGGTGGTTGCCCCTTATAATCGTAGCCAATTTATCCTTTTCTTCAAGTTTTATCGATAAAGTTCATATTTTGCCTTCGGATCTATCAGACTGCTTGCAATTCAAGCTAGAGTACCCTTGCATATTTGTCATCTAGTGCAAGGTTATGTTTGAATAGGTTGTTTATTTTCAGCAGATGATATCACGACTTTCAAGTGTCAGATATTAAGATTTGCATTGTGTCGCATCAAGTGTTGGGTTCGAGGTTGTATAACACATTTTCTTTTTTATCTTGCAGTCAGGTTTTTAAACTTGATCTCTTTTGGAACCATTAGTGTAACGCCCCGTATCCGTGTGTCATTACTTTTGTACCATTTTGTGCAGGTCCTGCAGTTACCAGTGGAAACAACGTGGAGCAAGTAGAAATTGACATAATTTAGAATGCTCATTTCATTACCATCATGTCAGAGTTACAACGTTATATACAATGAAAGGAAAGTACATCATCGCTCTAATGCTGAAATATAAATACATGAAATGAAGATACAATGTCACTCACACCCAACCGGTCCTCAAAGCCCGTCGTCCTGAACCGGAACCTCCTCTCCTCATACACCGGTGCCTCTGCGTAGTCTTGTTGGTCACCTGGTGACAACTACAGAAGTGGTACCACCGCTCAATAGAGTAGATTTATCAAACCAAGCAACAACAATGATAACGATTCATGAATAGAGAAATATATTAACGAACCTGTATAAATGGTGATGTGCCAAGTCCTAACATGTTATGGTGGTTTCGATGTCGTTCATTTACTATGAGACTATGCTATTAAGTTGTTCAATTTCAATCTTAAACTTATAACGGAGAGCACGATGTGCAACCCGGAGACCATCTTGGACCGCAGGGTGCTACCCTGGGCCGAGTCTAGAAGTCAACTGTGACGGGGACTCAAGATCCGTAAACGGAAATCCTCCCAAATACGGGCCGAAAGCAGGGCGCCAATCGCTCCCGCACTCTCAGTTATAAGTTTTCCCAAACCCCCACGAATTCTATAAAGTTGTTTAGTTAACGAATTGACGTTATATTCGAATTCCATACCAGGTAATGTCATTACTCATTATCTCAACTTACGCAATCTAAAGGGTTTCTTTGTATCATGTCAAGGTACATTCGCTGCTTTAAAGCCGAACATAGGTATCAAGTATCGAATATTGGATCAAGTTCAATTTACTTTAATTCATGTGTCACATTTAAATTGCGTATTTGAATATATGAGATCAGTTCTATAATTGGGATTTCCATGGAATTCCATTATTTCTTGTACACGTGGAGACTTGCATTCAAGACAAAATTACTGATAAATTATTCTACTCCTTCTCACTAGTGTATACTAAAGAATCTGAACTTGAACTTGCATAAACTAACTAAACTAACATTTCAGTCTAATATATCCAATAGACTTGCATTCAGATTTACATACATAAAGAAAAACTGAATTTAAACTCAAGATTCAACTTTACGCTAACTGAACTGGGAACAAATAATGAATATAAAACTGAAACATTTAGATTTCCATTTACTTTCAGTTTTAGCTGAGATTAGTTACTGAAAATATGGACTGAATGGTTTAATAACTAGGGGATAAGGTTATGAGAATTTCATCATGTTGTGGGGGGTTTCCGAACCTGCGGCAAGGTCTACATGGACTGTGATTATATCAGCAAGGAAACAGGCCAAGGATTATCAACTGCGGGGGTAAGAGGGTTTTCGAGGTTCAGATGTCAATTCACGACGACAGAGATATTTCAGAATCAAACAGAAGTCGAAACCCCCACAAGGTAAAAGGGGAAAACTGAAACTGTAAAGCAGAATCACCCTCAAGTGAAAACCCACGACCAGACAAGCTTAGAGGGGGACTGAAATTGTTTTCATTAGCCATTCATAAGCCCCGTGACCCCAGGCCAAGCATGAAAGAGAGCTAACCCCACAATAATCAGACGATAGGGATTAACACCCTAAAAATATTCCTGTCATAATCCTATCCCATAAATCCGACTTTCGTATGAATTTAACTACGAATTTCATTTTCAGAAAATAAACATAGTGGAATCGAAATTATCTGAAGCGTAGAGATAAAAATCTACCTTTTGAAGTCAATAATCAAGAAACCAAAGAACGAAAGATCCCAGGAAAATCCAGATAATCCCGCAATATTCAGATTTCAGATTTGAAGAAGACCAAGCCGAAAAACCCACAAGTTTAAAAGACTTACAGTTTTCGTAGCAATTGACGAGAAGAGGGGGAAAACTGTAGATATAGGGCTCGAAGGGACCCCGGAGAGGAGATCGTGGGGCGTGGAGGCACGAGATCGTGGCCTTCTCGTGCGTAAACGAAGAGCGAGGAGGCGGCGGTTGCGATCCTGCCGGGGGAGAGAGAGAGAGAGAGAGAGAGAGAGAGAGAGAGAGAGAGAGAGAGAGACGGTCGTGGCGTCATTCGCCCAGACCGAACGAACCGTGCACTCGGGAGGGAGCCGCTGCTTCGCAAGCCCTAGACTCGGGCTCGGGAGAAAATGAGAGGGGGGAGAGAGAGGCAGCAAAATTAAAGGAGCCCACTTGGGCTTATGGGCTGCACCAAAGCAAAAAAATGTTTTTTTTAAAACATGCCCATTACAATTAGGAATATAACCACCATAAGGCTAATTTGATCCTGTTATGGCACCCAACAAAATGTTGTTGGCCTGAAAGTTGGATTTAGTGTGCTCATGACAAACTATTATTAACCTGATCCGATTTTGTTGAACCTACAAGTTTAGATAAATAGCAGTGTGTTCCTTTGAGTTTAGATAAATAGCAGTGTGTTCCTTTGAGTTCATTGTTTCCCCTAGATTATATCTCCTAAAAAGGCTACACAGGTGTTTGCCTTGATACTGATGGGACATAAACACAGCTTACCTAGAAATTGGATAAGTGCATATTGGTGAATAGGTTCTCAATGGCCACCTCTCGGATTTAACGTTCTTGTTGTGGTTGCCTCGGTGGCATCCATGGATGCACTGGAGCCTGGAGGTAGCAAAGTTGAAAATGGTGCGAGTGCTAGGTGGCTTAAACAAGCGCATTGTGTGGTGGAAGCAACCTCTTCTCTTGCAAAATGGCCCTAAAAAGAACAAATAACTAGTGGAAGCATGCTTTGCTATGGTTTTTTGACACACTCATGCGCGCGCTCACATTATAATGTTTGTTGCTTGTCTCCTACCACTTAAACGTAATTAAGCTGTAATCTTATTGACCTTCCCTCCCCCAGTCAAAATTCAAAATTTTCTCTCTCCTAGGATCAGACGATGTGCAAATCCCATTAGCATATTTTTCCTTGGTGACAGTCCGAGGATGAAATTGTTCAACATTCTGACAATGAATTCTATCCTTTTCCTGACCAATATTTCCCTTTTTTCATCTTCACTCTTTTGCTTAGAGTTTCATTTCTGACTTTGAATTCGACTACAACTTTGAGTTTCCCCATCCGTCTTCAATTATCAATGACACCATCTTGATTTCAACCAAACTTTGAATGGTAATTATATTAATTTCTAGATTATTTTAAATTTCTAGTGATGCACTTTTAAATATTTTCCAATATGTTAGATTATTGGGGGCAAATATTAAATAAATAGTCATGATCTTTTACTATATCCCACAATATTAATGGTTTACACTGCCTGGCGGTTGATATTGAATTTTATGTTCTTAGCATTCTCTTTTTCTCAACATTGAGACGTGTTTGGTCTTTTTGTTTTAACTTGATTGAATTAGTCAGGTAGTAATGGCTCACGGTGGCTAGGTTCTAGTCGCAGCTTTGCTACTTTAGCAGCCAAAATTTTCATGGCAAATAACTTTATTGGGACTTAGTTGACCGACGTTACTAAAAGTTGAAGATATCTGAGTGTGGGATAAGGATGCACTCTTAATACATCGAGATGCCTAGAATGCAGGATTCTCTACTTAAATGGTTTCTGGTGTTGAAATGCAGATTCAGCACATACAACTAGCCTTTCAACCAAAGAAGCCTTAAGGAATCAATTAATCAAATATAAGATTGGAGGCAACATGGATTTTTTTCCTTTTTCTTTTCTTTCTTTTTTTCCTGCCGATGCATGGAAACATCTAGGAAGAAAGATAATTTGGAGAAAGTAGAAGAGCACATAAGAAGAAAAGTACCAGGAGAATGGATAGAGAGATGAACATTCTTTTTCAGAACTGAATACAAATATCCCTATATTAGCATTCTAAATGCTCTTCTACAATAGAAAATGATAGAAATACTTGGAATAATACATGTAATACCCCTCTTAAATGATCACATTCATATGGTACTGAGGTTATTGTAATAACTTTCCTTTTATATGTTTGTTTGCTGATATACCAATTGTCACTAGCCACTTTCCTCCAAAACGGGAAGAAATAGCTATCACTCAGTGGGTACCTTGCAGTACAGATGTAATAAATTTTATTACACTTCCAAAAACTAAATACACATCATCAACTCGTCAACTCGAATTTAATAATTTCATAACTCTCAATAGCTGAAAGTGAAGATACTCTCTGATCTCCATTAAAATGCAAGATACAGAATTAAAACTTCCTCTATACAAGCTCAAGCACACAGAGGGACCGAATACATCATTTCATCTTGCAAGAGTCTTGTGCACCCAAATTCACAAGAATTTTTTGAGATGAGTGTAGAAGACTTATTCCCCAAGACTTGTGACAAGTCTGTTTGACCACCTTCTGATGTTGACATTGATGGTTGCCTGTGATATTCATGCAAAGAGGCTCCCATTTGGCCTCTTTTCAATTTGAGCAGAGGTTTTCTGGTATTCATCTTTAAGCTTCCGCCTTGATTCACAAATCACCTTCCAAGAAGTAGCTTTAAATCATGGGGCAAAATGCTAAGTTGCATGATCTTTTGAATTAGGTTATTTGCTATCGTTGTTATGGGATCCACCTTTGGCTTTTCTATTGGATGATCGGATGAGTTAAGAGAGATGCCAACCTTTCGATGTTGTTGCTCTTGGGGCATATGACTTGGACATTACATTGATGTCCCAATAATGCTTTTCTTCAACGCTTCACCTTCATCCAGTCTTGATAATGATCATGGTCGTATCAGATTGCCAACCTGTATCTTGATACCCTTCCCTTTGATGAGAGGTTGTATCCGACATGGATCATTGAATCAGCCTACTCCTTTTTTGCCAATTGAACTGCATTCATCCTAAACGCATCCTAAACTCTGAAATGTAATCGTGCACATATTGGCACCAACCCCGCGCTACCCCCCCAGCACACACACACACACACACCCCCCCCCCCCCCCGCGCGCGAATTATAGGGGTGGGGTGTTGCCTCAATCGGCGCGCAAAACCATTCATTTTTTGGATGGTTTTGAGGGGTTAGCAACCCCATCAAGTAGTTGTGATTGCGCTTGCCTCTCTTTCTTTTATAAAATTTTTTTGACTGAAATTAAAACAAAAAATAATTTTGTAAATTAAGATTAGTTATGAATTATAATTATCTATAAATTAATTAATTTTGTTTCTAAATTAAAATTACTCATCCCTACTTCACTACTGCAACACCAGTTACCAAACAAGAAAAAAATACTACCCTGTACATTTTTTCAACAATAGTTTCAAATATCCTCAACAACACAACTCCTACACTAATTGCCAAACAGGGTTATAATTGATCTTTGTAGTGATGGAGGGATTGAGAATGAGATCATACTAGATGCTCGATGATGAGATCCGCCCTATGCACTTAACAACAAGACAATTGCCCTATGCAAAAATCATCACCGATGATGCAATCTAGGATAAAGATCCGTGCTCCAAGAGTGATGAGTTCGATCACACTACATGCATGTCTTGATCTTTGAGCTGTTCTTGATAGATACTTTAGGGATGTATGATATTATGTGGATTGATGATATTACTTGAAGATTCTATTATGGTGTTTGATGTAACTATTGCTGGACGAATGGTAAATGGATGAGAGCAAATGTTGATATCAAAAATTTAATAAGCCATCTAATAAAATTGTTATCTGTATCTTAGGTCATTTATTCACCAGGGAGAATAGTATGATGTCTTGGAGAGAATATTAATGTTGGAAGGTTGCTAGGCCTGTTCATTGTAGAAGAATGGCCAGGTGCACTGGAATCTGATATGTGGTTTCTAGAGTTTTGATGAATAAAAATATGATTTTTGATAGAAAGAAGGGATTTTTAGTGGAAAGATGAGATTTTAAGGGCTAGAAAGTGGGATTTTGGGGGAAAAGATTGGACATTTTTAATACTAAATTGAAATAAAAAAGAATACAAAGATAAATTGAGTTCTTTAAAAAGGAACTCACGCTCCTAAGCTGCCGATTCAAGAGGGTGGTCGCGCTCTCCAACAAAGAGAGAATTTCTCAACATCTAATTAGTTTCTCCTCAAGATTCAACCTACCCTCTCTAATCCCTCTAGCCCCTTATAAATACTAATAACAAAATAACAAAATTACAGATATACCCGAAAATTACGAAAATGCTCTTGAAAAATGAAATTTACGAAAATGTCACTGCGAACTGAAAATTCCAGATTTGTGGCCTCATCATTACTCCACTTCCGAAGAACCACATTGTCCTCAAGGTGATGTAAAAACCATGGGCATGCTACTCCAAGTGGGGTGCTCGTCTTCCCCTGGCCTCTCAATCAAATCATCCTCGTCCATCATCAACAACTGAAGTGTGCGGTTGCGACACCGATGTCCCAGAGTGAATTTCTCATTGCAACGAAAACACAATCCCTTGGCCTATTTGTCATGTGCATTAGCCTTCGTCATCTTCTTGAGTTGCCCCACCGGTACCAGCTCTCTTATCTGCCCCTTGCTGAACTGGTCCCCTTTTAACGGTGCCTTTTGCCCATCCCTCGGTCTCTGGTTGCGAGAAGTGGATCCACTACAGGTCCCCTTGGCCCTCCGCGCCTCTGTAAGATGATTCTTACCATCTGAGCCAAGTCCGTCGTCTCCACTAGTCCCATAAGCCTCTATATGCGGAGTTCTGTATGGATGTTGGCCTTGAGCTCCTTTATGAAGCTTTCCTCTAAAGTCTCCTTCAATATTCCTATCACCCGTCTTGAGAGCGCCGCGAACTTCTCTCTATACTCCCAGACGGTCTCATCATGCCCGAGTGGTAACAGCTGCTTCTGTAAGTTTTCGTCAATGGTGTCTCTAAACATGTCGACCAAGTAATCATTGATCTCCTCTAATGAACGGAAACGACATCGTTGTTCCCTTCATTGGAACCAAGAAAGCGCTTTCCCTTCGAAATAGATGCCAGTCGCTTTCAATTTTAGTCTCTTCGTCAGGCATGCCATCGCAAAGAACTTCTCAGCTTGGTAGATTCAACCGTAAGGATCATCTCTATCGAACAGTGGCATATTCAACTTTCTTACCCGATTATCAATCCCGAGTCTCTCCCGGTCCGCTCGCACTCCTGCATGTCCATAGTAAGGATGATAATAATTGTCGCGTCGTAGCTCCCTGCATCACCTATAGAACCCTCAACTCCGTCTCCATCGCCGCCCCAGTCATTCTCACCCGAAACCAAGTTGTCAACGTTCTCATCATAGCACGAGTCCTCGTCGTAATTGTTTCGAAACTCCTCGTAGGCCGAAAGTACTTGTCGTCGTTGCCTCTCTGTAGCAAAACAAGGCCCGCGAAGCCAGTAGGGCTCTTCCACGTCATCCTCAGAATCCTAAAGCAGTCAAGGTCATTGTCGGGGTCTCGGTGAGCCGTCAGGCCCTTGGCGGGCCAACCAAGGCTCGATGGATCTCTGGCTAGGATCTGCAAGGGCCCTGGCGACCTTGCGGTAGTTTAGCAAGTCTCTAGCGGCCCTACCAGGGCACGACAGGGCCCTGGTACCCTGCAGGGCAACAGTAGGGGCCCTGGCGGGTCCGTCAGGGCATGCTAGCCCTAGGGAGGGTTGTCTCAGGGTCGGCGAGCCCCTGCGGTGGGTCGCCGCCCCCTCCTTTTCGTACTTCGCGTCCTTGAAGTTCTGGTCTGTGTCGGAGACCAAGCCTTTGACGAATTCCTTGCAGTTTACTTTCCTTTCTCCAAGGATTTAGCCTTTTGCACTAGATTTGGTTTGCTGTCCAAACCTAAGTTCTTTGCCGCTTTAGGTCTGAAAGTTGTTGCGTTAGGATTTGTATGAAAGCCCCCAACTTCACATCTATCCTCGCCTCCGACGCCCTCAATCCTTCTTTGATCGTTGCCCTAACCTCATATCTGAAAGACACGAAGCCTTCTTCCATCGATTTCCTCATATCGGCCAATTTGCCATCGATCTTCTCCTCCAAGAGTTTCACCTTTTTCGTTGCTACCGCTGCCATGGATCGTAATGCTCTGATACCACTTGATAGAGTTATTTAGGGGTTTGATGGATAAAAATAGGATTTTTGATAAAAAATGTATTTTTAGTGGAAATATAAGATTTTTAGGGTTAGAAAGTGGGATTTTGGGGGAAAGACTCAATTTTATTGATACTAAACTAGAATAAAAAGGAATACAATGATAAATTGAGTTATTTCGAGAGGAACTTGTGCTCCCAAGCCGCCAATTCGAGAGGGTGGCCGCGCTTTCCAATAAAGAAGGAATTCCTCGACCTTTAACAAGTTTCTTCTCAAGAATCAACCGCCACTCTCTAATCCCCTCGCTGCTATAAATACTAAACAGAAAATTACAAAATTACAAAAATACTCGTAAATATTGAAAATTACGAAAATACCCCCCCCCCCCCCCCCCAAAACTGAAAATTACTAAAAGGCCCGTGAAAACTGAAAATTCCAGATCTGTGGCCTCATCAGAATCCGAGTACTTTGTCGGGCAATGTTAAAGGAAAATATGGAATGTGATAATATTCACACTTGAGGCTCAAATTAGGGAAATGATTAATGTATATATTTTCCACTCATTTTTCAGTTAGACGGGCTAAGTTCCTGTGTGTTGGTACCATATTGTATGTCTTAGTTTCATGTTCCTTTCCGTTGATATCCTGCACTGCAGGATGAAATATGTTACGATGCAAGTTATGTTTCTGGGTTTACGAAAAGGGTAGAAATTCCAATGCATAAGGTTGTTATCAAGTATAACATGAGTTTGAGATAGTAAATTCTCTATACATTTTCCTGTCATTTTTTCCCTTTAGACGGGCTAAGTTCCTGTATGTTGCTACCTTATTGTGTCTTAGTTTCAGATTCATTTACATTGCTATATTGTACCGCAGCATAGAACTTTTTTTTTTGGGGTTTTTTTTTGGAGGGGGTGGTTAAATTGCCTGACTTTTATAATCATGGAACCCATGTTAGTGAAGAATGATGAAAATGTAAGCTGTTTCTAAGTCTTACTGTTGGCATAGTTGATCTGCAAAAGAAGTCCTTGGACGAGGGGCAGTTAGCTGAAGCCGTTCTCATAAAAAAGGTAGTTTGGCCATATGAGGTCATGGCTTCGTTTGTAAGAGTAACTTACATCTGGAGAGAATCATGGAAGCATGAAACTTTGCTGTTTAGAGTTGCAAATTAATGAAATTGATAGTATGCTATTAGTTGATTCTGCTGATACCTATGAATTAAACCTATAAAATAACGGTACAGCCATTTTCAAGGTTTTTTTTGATTCATTCTATGTTAATTCATGTACTTTCAAAATTGCTTTGTTATTGAATAGTTAACAATGCCAATAAGCTTTGAGCCACGCTGCTCAATGAGCACACTTATGTCCATCGGCTGATGCTCAAAATTTATGTGTTGGTTGTGGTATTTGATATTTCTACTAAACTTTATGTATTGATAGTGGTATTTGATATTTCAGCATTTAGCTTTGGTATTTGTTGTTGTTTCGTCAGTGTGTCATAGATCATACCTGAGCTCGTGTCAATGTGTTTGCTCCTTTGGTTTTGATCTTTACATCTGCTTCGTCTTAAGGTTGTGCAGTTCATTTTGTTTGTGTTGTCAGAACATTTTTCTTATGCATTGGCCTTTCAAAACTGGGCTGGAGAGATCTTGGTGGGAGTTGCTATACACACAGACATAATTGCTTCACACACATCCCATTTAGTTACAAGTTTGTCATTCAAAGAATATTCATTTTTACCATTGTCCTACCTGCCTATCTTCCACCCATCCTCTACCACCACCACCACCATTTTTCCTTGTCACGTCCCGCTTCCCTAATATGGAAGGCGAGACATGAGGAGGTCCGCTCAGACGTGGAGCTGTGAAGCTGCAGTTTGATAAGCGTCTGTAAAAATTTCGAAAAGTGCTGGTCCTTACATTACGACGAAACAACAATAATAAAGCACATAAAAGAACATCTACCAACAACATCCAACAAATAGTACAACATCACAGAATAGTCACAAAAGTACATGTCTGAACAATAGGCCTAAAGCATGGCCAAACAAAACAACGAGGATAGGTGCTACGCACCGAAACCTAACAGCAACCACGGAAAGGTAATAACCAAGTGGAGAAAACGAGTCTAGGACTGGTCACCAGTGTCCTCGAACTCAGTCTCAGCAGGGACCTCAAACTCAGCGTCTCCGAACTGCTCGTCTTCTGCTATCTGCTCTGTCTCAAAGTCTGACATGTGACACCCAAAGAGAAAAGGGCACATGTCAGCAAAAGTCTCCCAAGAAAGGCGGAGGACTTTTGTGCAAGGATACAAATAAAATAATGCAACTAGCAGTTCTAACATGATGATATGACATGACATTTAAAAGAGTGCAACAATTAAATGAAAAAGATAATAATAATCAAGCACGTCGTAGCAGAAAGCTACAATTTACTATTTCACGATTCACGAATCACTGATTTATCACTTTGTGCACAGAGTTTCCGTCTTTTGGCTGAAGTGGCTGTACGGGCTCACTTCTACGCTCAAGCGATCGTTTAACCTTACCCCTCCACGTGTATATGGACTGGCGCCCATCTTCTGGATCACGAGCCAGGAAGTGTTATTGGCATAGGGTTGTGCCCGCAAAGCAGGTGCCTAGCCTCAATAATTACAATTATTGTAGCGTGTGCTACGCAATCACGATAGAACAATTTGATGCATGACATGTAATGAGCAGTTAAAGTGCGTACAGTTAATTGAAAGTAAACGTGACATGACAGCATGAATGAAAGCAGGTAAAAGTGTCGGATCTAGCTTCGTTGTCAAACTAGATCAATATGGACGTCTAGGCGACTATCATTTCACCGCTTAGTCTCTTTTACGCAACTACACAAATTGGCCTAAAACATGGCCTAAATAATTTACTGGCAAGTATCACTTGCCTGTTTCCGGTGGTATTGGTCGCGTGGGTTCGAGCGTTGCGTTACGGTGAGTCCGGTTCGCTGTTTTGGTGAAACAAATCACTGGATTAGATTCTATAGCGAGATAAGTCAAAATATCTAGTTAATCCTTAAAGTGGGTTCGTCTAATTTTATTGGGTTCACTGACTAGGGTGATGTTTATATGGTGTTACACTAACATGATACGCTTTATTTTATTCGGATTTTTAATATTACCCTAACATTATTTACAATTACTAGTTAGCTGAAATTACTTAACAAATTATCATCTAAAGTTAAATTAACACTAACCCATTAGTTAATTTCACAAAGCTAATTGCGATGTTATCAAAAGGGTACGGTCACATAGAAATTTTACCTACTACAACTTATATTATAAAACCTATCTAATATTTCATTTTATTAATAAAACAAAGGCTGTCATCCTCAATTCATTTTAATACTCTCCTACTCTATGTCCCTCTGTCTCTCTTATCTCTATTTATTTATTTATTATAACACCATGGTAAGGCTGTCAACTTACCCTCTATATTATCATTCTTAATAATTTCTCTCTGACCCTCTTTGTACAGGTTGTCTCTTTACTATTAACCCTTCTTTACATTCTCAGACCTCTTCTCTGTCTATTTCTTTCTCATTTCTTTCTTATACTTCCTCAGCCTCTGTCTCTTTCTTATTCATTTTTTTATATATTTCGTTTTAACTTTTCATGGCAGCATACAATCGCAAAGGGAGGACTTACGCACAGGAAAGAGAAGCCATCAATTCCAACTATCTACGCTGTCTCATATTCAGCTCCTTCTGGGTGAATATATATTTCAAACTTTTGTGATCAGTGAAAATTTTCACTTTCTCACTCAGTATGAAATGTCGCCAGATCTTCAGTGCAAAGACGACAGCGGCTAGCTCCAAATCGTGGGTCGGATAATTCTTCTCATGGATCTTCAATTGTCGCGAAGCATATGCGACCACATGATTGTGCTGATGTAGAACGCACCCAAGTCCCTTGCCTGATGCATCGCAGAAAATCTCGAAGCCTCCGCTTCTGTCTGGAATAGCTAAGACTGGTGCAGTAGTCAGTCTCTCCTTTAAGGTAGAAAAAGCTTGCTCACAAGAATCTGACCAACTGAACTTAACATCCTTCCTTGTCAATCTCGTCATCGGCTCAGCTATCCTCGAGAAATCCTTGATAAATCTGCGGTAGTATCCAGCCAACCCAAGGAAACTCCTGATGTCCGATGCCGATCGAGGTGTAGGCCATTCACTGACTGCTTTGACCTTCTCCGGATCCACTGAGATACCAGCTCCCGATACTACATGCCCAAGAAATGCAATTCTATCCAGCCAGAATTCGCATTTGCTGTACTTGGCATATAGTCTATGGTGACGGAGCGTCTCCAACACTATCTTCAAATGTTCTGCATGCTCTTCCTTGCTCTTCGAGTACACCAAGATGTCGTCTATGAATATTACCACGAACTTGTCAAGGAAGTCGTAAAAGATAAGGTTCATAAGATTCATGAACACAGCAGGAGCGTTGGTCACACCGAATGGCATGACAACGAACTCGTAAAGTCCGTACTTAGTCCGAAAAGCGGTCTTGAGTACATCTTCCTTCTTGACTCTGACTTGATGGTATCCGCTCCGGAGATCCAACTTCGAAAATACCCTCGATCCACCAAGCTGATCGAAGATATCATCAATACGGGGCAGCGGGTACTTGTTCTTCGCTGTGATCTGATTCAACTCCCGATAATCAATGCACATTCTTCTAGAGCCATCTTTCTTCTTTACTAGCAAGACGGGTGCACCCCAGGGAGCTACGCTGGGATGAATGAAACCCTTCTGTAGTAGCTCATCCAACTGCTTCCTCAACTCTTCTAATTCTGCAGGAGCCATACGGTACGGCGCCTTCGAAATCGGTTGCGCTCCTGGCATAAGATCGATGCCGAACTCCAATGCTCGATCGGGCGGTAGTCCAGAAATGTCTTCAGGGAAGACGTCTTCGAAATCTCTCACTACTGCAGGCTTCTCTGGTTCAATAATCATTGATGCGACGGTCAATCGGTAAGGCTGGGCTCGGAACTTGACAGGTCCAAGCGAACGTCTTCCGCCGACAAACTCGAATACTGGGTGGCCAGGAATTTCGAAAACCACTTTTTTCCGGTGACAGTCGATCGTGGCATAAAAAGCTCCTAACCAATCAATACCGAGAATAACATCAAAGTTGGGTAGGTCGTGGACGATGAAATCAGCATATAATTCGTGTCCACTAATCACCAACGGGCATGGTCTACATCCCAGTGCAACCTTCACTACACCATTCCCAGTTGTAATGTTCCAACACTTGGGAAGTGTATAGGTGGGTATCGAGTGTTCGACTACGAACTTCCGAGATAGGATGCACATGGAAGCTCCAGAATCGAACATGGTCAAGGCCGGGTGAGATGAAACTAAGATGACACCTAAGGGTAACATGCAACTAGATTAACATGTATCTAACTAATCAAATATAATGCATAAATAACGAAGACTAGAATAGAGGTTACCTGCAATAACTCCGTCCTCAGTCTCTGCCTCTACTGCAGTCATCGTGAAGGCTTGCCTCTTAGGCTGAACGGCCTGCTGGAAAGCCTGTTTCTGGGGAATGAGAGGCGCTCCACGTCCAGCGACTACTGTAGCCCCAAACTTCACATCCATCCTCGCCTCAGATGCCCTCAATCCTTCTTTGATCATTGCCCTAACCTCAGATCTGAAAGACATGAAGCCTTCTTCCATCGATTTCCTCAGATCGGCCAATTTGCCATCGAGCTTCTCCTCCAAGAGTTCCACCTTTTTCGTTGCTACCGCTGCCATGGATTGTAATGCTCTGATACCACTTGATAGGGTTATTTAGGCGTTTGATGGATAAAAATAGGATTTTTGATAGAAAGAATGAATTTTTAGTGGAAATATGAGATTTTTAGGGCCCGTCTATTAGGGTGTGCGAAACGTGATTGGTGTGTATAGCAATTGGGTCGGTGTGAATAGAATTTCACGATCATAGTAGCATCCAAATCTGAGGATGACGGACCTTTTGGGAACACCTAGCTGGTCATGATGAGGGGGTTTTTTTTCCCGGGGACAATAAGAATGGAGCCCGTTATCTTGTAAATTATGGGTCCATGGATTGTACAAATTACATGAGTGTTGATCTTGAACCAGTTGAAAATTAGCTTGGTCATTGGCAAAGGGTGTCACTTTAGAAAAAGTGGAATTTCAGGTTCAAGACTAGTATGATCTTTAAGTAATACGATTTTCTAGAAAAGTGTTACATTGATCTAGATGTAACTTTAAGTTTTAGCTGTTTTGGTAAGAAGCGAGTAACAAAATTTAAATATGACAAGAGGAGAGACTGGTTCTACCCCTGTTCTCTCGTATCATTTCTACCCTTGTTTTTGGCCTTTTGGGATTATTTTTTTTAAAAGACAACGATGGAGCTCATGATTACTAGTTAACATTTCAGTAATTTTGGTAATCATTTAGTATTGTTGGATTGTTTGGAAAGCGCCAAATGTTAGCATATAATTCATTGTTGGGTTTGTCTGCACCCTACATATCCTACATATTCTTTATCACCTACATGCGCTTGAGGATCCATCATCTGTGAGCGCTGTTAGGACGTTGATCTCTTACGCAATTTGCAACCTTTTTTTCTTTAGAAATGATGAAACATCTATTGTTGCTGGGGGACCGTGTTAAATCTGTGTGATTGAGTTGTTATTGATTTCAAGTTTTGTTTCATATCCTAACAACGCTGGCCCACAGTTTACCAGATAGGTGCTCATGAGATTAGATCGCCATGCATGTCCCAAAAAATCTAACAAGGAATAATGCCAAGCAGATCTTTGTCACACACTCTCCACCATCAGGCCACATGGAGCCAACGGCAAACATCCGCCCTCTCTCTCTCTGCAGAGTGTTCTGACATGGATGGAGGGGCACCTCTTTGTTTGTTTGCTCTTATCATGCAGGGTAGGGAGCAGCAGCAGAGAAACGCCGTACCCACTGTCACTGCTACCACTGTCACATTCAGCAGGAGATCGGACACTGACCTCATATAGGTGTGTTGAATCTCTCTCTCTCTCTCTCTCGTGTCTTTTGCTCCCTATCTTGTGTTGTGCTTGCGATTCAAAATGAAGACCGATACAAGTCCTGTGGCCTCACATGTTAGCCACAGTGCTTCTGTACGTGTCTCAGAGCTACATGACCTTCATTGGAGCCTTGGGGGCGCAATTGCTCCAACTCTCGCACTCGAAGTTTGGAGGCAATATTCTCCAGCAGTTTGGTATAAAGAATTTAGCAGCTCTCAAAATGGATGCAGTGTTCTAATGAAACTATACTGGGCTTCATCTCACCTATTTATCTCACTCGAGATAGTCTCATCCTCATGCCTTGTGAATTGATCACAGTGTTCTGATGTAGCCTCTCAGACCCATATAGAGTTCAAATTACACCCCATGCTAACATGTCAGTGTGCAGGCCTGTGCCTTTTGTGGTGAAAGTTGCCATCTGTTGCCGATTGCCACTATTAAGGTAGCGTTCTAGCCTTTCAGGCCTGCTTGTGCGGTCAAACACTTAAATACTTTCTGAGCCTCATCATGGCGTAGAGCTGACAACAGCCTGAGAACTCACTCAAGATTCTCATGGACGCCGAAGCCTGGAAACAATCATGAGCGGGCATCTTCTGTTTCTGTTTTCTATATTGGTTTCTTTTTTCCTTCGCCGAAAAGGCAGCTGGTAATATATTTGCATATGATCCCTCTTGTTTAGCATGAAGTAGTGTTTAGATTCCAACTCATATACCATAAATACCACCTTGATAGTTGCAGTGATTATCGCATGGTTGGATATTTAAATGCAACACCATATCAAGGAGCACGTTGGTCCAAAGTTGAGTTGCAGGAAGGGGGGGCCACAAAAGGGGGTCCAAGGCCCGTGCAAAAACTCATGGCAATGGCCTTAGCCACAGTCCACAGATTTGCGTTTTTGTGTCAGGCTCAGGTTAAATAGCTGATAGCAGGTACAATGTATTGAATTGAATCCTGCTAGACAGCAAGACATCCATCGGTTCAGTTCAGACTCCCAAAATCAGAACAAAAGCTGTTTAGACTCGTGTTGGGGACTAGTACAGACCATTGACTACAAGATTAAAAAGTCTATTACAAACACAGAACATGCTCTTGGCTAATCCAACAACAAACCATCCACAAAAAAGCTCATTCCTAGCAAGAAACCATAGCTGCCTCTCTATCTCTGATCATACATTATCACCACCTGCAACAATGAAGAATGCCAAGCATATCTTTGTCTCTCCCACACCGCTACAGGCCACATGGAGCCAACCGCAAACATCTGCCATCTCAAACAGCTGCCCTCTCTCTCTCTCTCTCTGAAGAGAGTTCTGACAGTGATGGAGCCTGGATGGTACATGTTTGTTTGTTTGCTCTTCTCATGCAGATGCAGGGTAGGGAGCAGCCGCAGAGAACACCGTAACCGCTGTCATTGCTACCACTGTCACATTCAGCAGGAGATCAGTAGCAGGAGATCAGTAGCTCCCTAAACAGAAAGATAGAAGGGATGCATCAAAGCTCTCTCTCTCTCTCTCTCTTGCTCCCTATTTTGTGATGTGCTTGCGGTTCACAATGAAGAGCGACACTAGTTTCTTGTGACCTGACATGTTAGCAACAGTGCTACTGTATGTGTCTCACAGCTACATGACCTTCATTGGAGCCTTGGTGGCATTTGCTCCAGCTCTTGCAGTCACACCCAGCTCAAAGTTTGGAGGCACTATGCTCTTAACAGTTTGGCATACAGAACTTATCAGCTCTCAACATGAACCTATCCTTGTGCTTCATTCATCTCACCTAAATCTGCCTCGATTCAGCTACAGAGAGAGCGTCATGCCTTATGAATTGAATTGATCACGGTGTTCTGATGTAGCCTCTCAGTCCCATATAGAGTTCAAATCACACCCCGAGCTAACCTGTCAGTGTGTAGGCCTCTGCCTTTGGCAGTGAAGGTTGCCGTCTGTTGCCAATTGCCACTGTTAAGGTAGGGTTCTAGCCTTTCAGGCCTGTTTGTGTGGTCAAAACACTTAAAATACTTTCTGAACCTCATCATGGCTCAGAGCTGACAACAGCCTGAGAACTCCCTCAAGATTCTAATGTATGCTGAACCCAGGAAACAATCATGAGTAGGCATCTTCTCTTTTCTGTATGGTTCATTTTTTCCTTTGCTGAAAAGGAAGTGGGTAATATATTTGCATAGGATCCCTCTTGTTTATCGTGAATTAGCGTTTATATTACTCACTGCTCACTGTCTCTCATTTGCTTTCCAGATACCATAAATAACACCTGATATTTGCAGTGATGATCGCATGTTTGGATATTAAAATGCAAACCCATCTCAGGAAGCGAACATTGGTCCAATGTCAAGTTGCGGGAAGGGGGTCCCAACAAAAGAGTCCAAGGCCCGGGGTAAAACTCATGGCAATGGCTGATAGCAGGTACAACGTATTGAATCCTGCTAGACAGCAAGACATCCTTCGGTTCAGTTCAGACTCCCAAAATCAGAGCAAAAGCTGTTTAGACTCATTTTTGGGGACTAAAACAAGATCATTGGCTACAAGATTAAAAAGTCCATTACAAATAGAGAACATGCTCTTAAGCTAATCCAACAACAAACCATCCACACACAAAAGCTCAATCCCAGCAAGAAGCCATAGCTCTCTCGCGCGCTCTCTCTCTGATCATATATTATCATTATCTGCAACAAAGAAGGAGGAGATTTCAAAAAACAATGCAATAGTTTGGCTGAACAGAGGGCCAAAAAAAATAAAACTACTGACCAGAGAGGGAAGTCGTGGAGGCCCATGGAAATGGAGAGCTGGGTCTTGGAGCAAGCAGAGGAGGAAGAGGAGGAGGAGGACAGAGGATTCTGGGCCCACCCATCAAAGAAATCCCTCTCCTTCATCACCGCAGGCTGCTGCCTGAAATCAGCCCCCAGCACGAAGCACTCCTGCTGCCCCTCACCCCCCTTCGTCTCGGCAAGCTCCCCATCCCTCCTCTTCAAGCTCAGCTCCCAGGGGCAGGGGTGGTGCTGCGGGTACATGAAAGCAGCGGAGGGGTAGCCAGAGACGGTGTTCGTGTTGGCGGCAGCAGCGGCCGCCGCCGTGAGGGGGGGTTCCACAGGCTTTCTTGAACGGTTCTTGCCTCTGTGCATGTGCCTCTCGCAGTACTTGGAGTCAGGGTACGCCTCCTTGGAGCACCTCCATTTCTTGCCGTCGGTCCTCCTGCATCTCCCTGGCTCCGGGTCCTCCGTCAACTTCCTGCCGTACCCCAGTTGACAGCAACCGCTCCATCCCACTGCTACAGACAGAAGAAAAAAAAATATCAAGCCAAGATTTGATCTTTTTACCAGATTTGGGAAACAGGGACCTTACTTGTTGGTGGTGGGAGCTGAGGGGCGGGGCTGAGGAGGAGGAAGCTCCTTTTGATGGGGAGGAGGAGGTCGGAGGGGATTGGGATGCCTGAGGCCATGTACTTGTAGATGAGGGCTTGTTGTTCTAGCTCCTGCCATTGGCTCTGAGTGAATGGGTGCCTGCTGAAGTTGATACTGTTGCTGTTGTTTCTTCCATTCATCATCATCACTCGGGGAGAGAGATGGAGGGGGAGTGAGGGGACGGTTAGAAAAGAAGAGAGATGGCTTTGGAGCTTGTTTTATAGGGGGAGGGGTGTGTTTGCAATTCTTTATTTAACTATTTAGGCAACAGCAAGACACATTAAAAAGGAGTTGATGGAATAAAGTGAGGGGGTTTTGCATAGGATCAGTCAGTTTCTCAGTCAAGAAAGAGGGAGAGATAGAGAGGCAGAATCTTCTCTTGTTGTTTGTGTGTGTTTTTGGTTTGCATGAATAAATTCACAACAAAAACCCTTTTTTTAAAGAAAATTTTCTTTCTATTTGTTATTTTTCTTAAGTTTGTGTGGTGTATGTTGTCAGGGCCTGCAGGTGATGCTGCCACCTGGGGTCAGTAGAGACTGTCTCTTATTATTATGACTGTTGCAGTAGAGAGCAAGCCAGCCCAGTCCTGCCACCAAACCCAGTCAGTAGTGGGAGAAAACAGAGAGAGAGAGAGAGAGAGAGCACAAACTCAATCCCACCCCACCTCTCTCTATCATCAGGGAGAAGCAGGGGATGCTGCAAGATTTCCTTTCGAAGTAAAGAAAGCAATGCAATAGTAAACGAAACCATTACCATGCCCCTTCTCCTCTGATGGGTAGCCTCACACGGGGTGACCATACCTCACTGAAGCTTACCCGGGTCCTTCTCAAGTCTGAGGACTTGCGCGCAGTTTGGTACAGTTCATTTACCAAGTAAAAAAGGGGGCATATTTCTGTGCGCTACTGAGGTGGGGTGAAAAAGTTGCACCAAAATGAGTAACACATGGGCTTTGGCACATATTCCTCCCATTTGCCAGCCCTTGATTCTTGATCACATGGCTGCTGGCCGATCCTGTCAGGTGAGTTTTTACACTTTTGGAGCCGGTTGCAGGCCAGTGCTCCTCTGACCTGGCAACAGCACCCAGACTTAAGTTGCGAAAGTTGTTTTGAGAAATAGCTTTCGTGTAGAGAGTTGCAAGTGGGAGGGGGAGGAGGCACCCAGCAACGCAGCTTCTTTTGTCTTCTTTTGCAACAGAGAAACTCCGAGGTTAAGCGTTTGGGGGGAGAGCACTACCAGTATCAGGACGGGTGACCTCCTGGGAAGTCCACGTGTTTCCGCGACCCATGTGTCATTCCTCCCACTGTGTGAGGTCGATGGTTCTATACTGCTTTCCGCTGACTCAAAAAGAAAAGTTTGCTTCAAGGATTAGTTGCACTCTCCCTCCCCTCATAGTGTTAGGTCAAGGTTCTACGCCCTCCTTTGTAACCAAAAAAAAAGTGGGCTTCAAGGATGCATTTGTTTTGAAACAAGTCATAATGAATGTGTTTTTAATTCTCATTATTATTCCATTGCATCGTTACTTGATAATTATTTGTTGTGAGCTTACGGTATCTGTATAGTGTTTTAGCATCTTATCGACGGGCGCCGATCCTATCAAACATTGACGCAATCATCTTCATCACTTACACGAGGCATTGTTTCGAAAACATTGCTTTAACCCATTTGGCAAAGGAATGCAAGATGTGAGTTTGTTTTGTCTGCGACAAAGCTGGGCATGTTTTGAAGGACCGCAAGGTGATCAATAAGTAAGAAATGGAAAGAAGCAACCTTAGCTAGGGTTGATGGAATCCGTAAATATGTGTATGCATGCATTCTGAGTGCTGTGGAGTCATAAGCACAATAGCGGAGAGAGAGAGAGAGAGAGAGAGAGAGAGAGAGAGAATATATAAGAGCAAGTGCAAACACAAAAAGATTATCGTGGTTCACCCCAACTCGTGGGCTACGTCCAGGCCCAAGCAACAACTTGGAGTTCCACTAATCACACTTCCAATGAGTTGATTACACTTGTCTATTCTCTAGTAAAAGGACTTCCCTTGCCTCGCAATTTGTGGGCTTCTACAATCACTGCCTCACCAAGTGAGAATTTCCAATCAAATAACATCTTCAACAAGAGGACCTCAACACTTGAGGGTTTTTGCCAACCAACTCACCACCACACCCTTGTGCGGGTTTACAAATCACCAAGCAATTACAACAATAAAACTTACCACATATCAATAGAGGGTTTCACAAATCTTTGCCTTGGTGCAGATGTTACAACTTTCCTATACCCAAATATTGAAGCTTGAAGTCTGTAGTAGGAAAAATAAAGTGTTGATCTCAAGAGAATCAAGATGAAAGCTTGAGGAGATCAATCACTTGAAGGCCAAGAATAATTGCTTAAAAGCTTTAGAACACTTTGAAAACTTTTGGCCAAAAAGAGGATTTGCTTTGAAAGACTTTAGAGCACAAGAGTGCTTAGAAAGATTGTTTTTCTCTTTAAAATTTTCTTCTAAATCTTGTTACAAAGCCTCAGATCAAACCCCCTTAAATTGGCCTTCAATCTACAAAAACAGATTGACAAAACTGTCCTCCAACATACGGCTAGTCAAATGTGACCGTTGTAGGCCAAATGGCTAGTGCTAGTCGACTACTGTACACGCACTGGTCGACTAGTTGGCAACTGGTCAATTAATTGATGTACATTAGTCGACTAGTCAATCATGTCTTTTGCGCTCTCTATAAATTGGTCGACTATAGTTATGCTACAAGTCGACTGTAGTGCACTTATAAGTCGACTAGTCCTTGTACACTGGTGAACTAGTTCGACATACAACTAGTCAAATTTTAGTCTAGTCGACTAGTCTACCTATTTAAACATGGGTTGACCTTAAGACTTGAAAAAATAATTTTGAAATATTTTAAATATTTTAAAAAATTTCAAATCATTTTCCTAAGTGTGTGCAAGCTTCAAAATAAAGGCTTTAACATTCTAAGACAAGCTACATGAAAAATTACATCACGCACACATACTTGGAGTCTTGATGTCGCTTTGGTTTTTCAACTTGTCTTGGAGTCTTGCACATCTTTGAGTTTTAAATGAGCTCTCTATCTTTATTTTGAGCTTCAATTCCTTGACTCATCATCATCAAGCTGGATCATCATTTCTTCAATTTTAGTGAGCTTGAATGAAATCTTTGACTTATTGACCATGTTAACTAGCATCATCTTGACTTGAACGCATTCCTATTAGCCTTGTGTACTTACACTCATAAGTCTCATTAGCACCACCAATTGTTTGTGTTGGATCCCTGCGGATGGCAAGTAAACACTAGATGGTGCGCGAATAGTGTATACGAAATATTTAAAGCCCTCACATAAGATTACAATTAGTATTACCTAATTTAATCTTAATCAATAATAATTAAATCTTGCTAAAGAGTATGCATTGGAAATATAACAAGCAAGAGATAATTCACAACATAGAAAAGTGGAACAAGCGCAAATACAAAGATATACACGGGTTCAGGTACCACGTACACTACATCTAGCACCCAAGTCCCACTTGGCTAGTCCCACTATTTCAACAAATAGTACTTCACCTCTTTCCAAGAGGATTTACAACTCACCACCTCACACATGAGAATTTTCACGTATAATGAAGTAGATACATTTACATATAGCCTTTTCTTGAAGCTCTTGTGGATATGTGATGCTATATGAGAAGACTTGATCTTAAAAGATAGAATTTAAGGCTTTAGGAGATTGAGGATTTTGGTCAATGAAAGATAGAAAAACTTTGGCCAAGAGAAAGATGGTTTCTTTCGAACACTTTGGGTTTAAAAGCTTGTTTTTCTCTTTTCAAAATGATCTTGAATTCTTTTATCAAAAATTTGAATAACACCTAATTTATAGAGAAACATTCAGGTCCAAACAATTGACCAAAATTTCCATCCAATGGCTAGAAAAATATGGTTGTTGTAAGCTAGTTGGCACTCACTGGTCGACCATTGTTGTTCCATTGATCAAGCACTAGCTCACTGGTCAACCACTGGGACAACAATGGTCGACTCCATACAATATTCAGAGTGCACTGGTCAACCATTTTTTAGATATTCTGGTACGGCTCTAAAAACTCAGGAAATAAAATTTAAAACAATTTTAAAATATTTTTAGTGTATTCCTAAGTGTTTGTGAGCTCCAACCAAGGATTTAACGTACTAATAAAAGGAAAAATAAAATTACATCAAAAATAAAATATTACATTGAAATCCATGATGTATTCTTGATACTTCAATCTCTTTGTCTTGCTTCATTTCATTATTGGCCTTGTCCAGCTCACAAATCTTTTAAGTGCTGATTTGCTTCATATACATACATACATACATGTGTTAGATGATATGTTTGATTATCATCAAAACTATACATGATGACTCAATATCCTAACATTTTTCTCCTTTTGATGATGTGAAACATGAATGTAAAATAATATAAAAATATGATAGATACTTACTTTTCCTGCAACACAATATATTAGCACTATATAACAATGTTGCAATCATATTATTATGCTTTACATCTAATTTCTCTCCTTCTTTTGTTATTATAAAAAAAGATATAAAATAAAAGTGATCTCCCCTTTTGTTAATTAAACAATCTTTAAGAACATTCTCCCCATTAGAAATTATCGCTCCCCAATCGGCAAGTCCCCCCCAGTGTTTTAACAATAGGGAATGCATGATACCAATTGTATTTAAACAACAAATGAAAGAATACCAAATATTGAAAAAATAAAATATACTTACAAACATTTTACCAAAAATTATTGGGCTCTCCTTACAAAGTTGCTCATCATTTATGATCATCCCCCTTGAATTGAAGCATATCCTTTTCCATCTTGGGGACCAGCTTCTAATCCAATCATATACGAGTTACTGAAAAATCAAAAATATCTTGATACTCATTTCTTTTGAGTTCATAGGATTAATCGAATAAAATGATATCAATCAATAGGGAACCAAACCCATTTGGATTTAGACTTTCGATCATGAACAAATCTATAATTTCTATTATAATGAATATTGTTCATGAAACTATAAACATATTCATCTTTAATTTGGATACTTTCTCTCTTGGATATTCAAACTTGGGTAAATCCATTTTTAGTTCTATGAACCCTAGCATGATGATGAGTAGCCCTAGATTTTTGATTGGTCTTGATATATCCTAAGCCAAATTTGCTACTTGAGGGTCTTTGTGAGCTAATCAAACCATCTAGCTTCTTTGTACCCTTAGTAAACCTATCCACATTTCTACATAATTCTGCATGTTTAGCTTTAATGGTGGACATGGTCATTTCTAGGTCACTAAACCTATCACTCAGGTCTCTATACTCATCACTAAGCAACTTATTTTTTTTCTATTAACTCTTTATTCTTACTACTCAATTTTAAATTTTCTTCTCTAATTTTTTCCTATTTCAAGATTAAAAGAATTAGTATTACAAATTTTATGCTTCTTCTTAAAATTCGAGTTCTCTTAAGTTTTTATCATATTGAGCATATAATTGTGATACTCTTCCTCCCAATCACACTCATCATCATTATTATCACTATTGCTAGAATCAGAGTCAGACTTTACTTTGTTGTCATCTATAGCCATGAAGCACATGTAAGCTCCCTCTCTCCTTTCTTCTTCTTCTTCTTATGATGATGATGAAGAATCTGTAGGGGCTAGATCTAGATTATTCTACGTAAAACCATGCTAAACAACCTAGATATATCATGTCAGGTCTATGAGAAATTAAACTGAAACTGAAAGTGAAAGCGTGCCAGAATCCATATCGCTGAAAAACTTTAAATCTGTGTGGTTGGCCTTCCAGATTACACGTAGCCTCAAGAGAAATCCTTTAGCTTTTCTCCAGCTCTAATCTGTTGATGGGATGAACAAGACAGCTCTTTGTTCATGCGATTTGGGGACCATGACCACCCATATATAGACAAAATTCTTAATGCCTATTGGGTTTCTGATTAGCCCATCATTAAAACAGAAAGCTCATAAGTCTCTACACATTAAAGGCCCACACCTAACAAATACATTAAAGCACATTTAACTGATTAGATCACTTTATTGGGCTTAACTTAATTTGACAGCATGCATTACATAATTATTTTACATATACGTCCAACGTTGGATTAACGATCCAACAATCTCCCACTTGGGCTATATGTCAAACCTTATAATTATGTTATGCATAAATAACAGAATGAGTACTCAATATGTGATTCATGATAAATATTACATACTTAACCCCTCATTTAGCCCCATTTTGTGCATACATGGTACTTATTTGGTCTCTAATGTGATCGTATTTTGAATACCTTT
The DNA here is from genome assembly GCA_030789695.1 of Scilla litardierei. Classification (NCBI taxonomy): domain Eukaryota; kingdom Viridiplantae; phylum Streptophyta; class Magnoliopsida; order Asparagales; family Asparagaceae; genus Scilla; species Scilla litardierei. The sequence continues at coordinate 34,027,950 of CM061131.1, read as the reverse complement.
AATTATTAGAGCAAACTCTCATTTTATGCACAAAATAGCGGTATTCTGAGTATTTCTTCACTTTTTATATTTTTTCATGCTAGATCTTGATCTCACGATACCAACGACTATTTATTTGTATTTTTATGAGATCTGTGCTAATTTCTATGAATATTTGAATGCAGAATACCATTTAAATAGAGAAATACAGAGTAAACACGGCCGAAATACGGAGTATATATGTGCAGCTCATCAGGACAGGCCACGTGGCATCATCTTGATCGTCCGCGCGTCATCCAACGGTCGCTGGCAGTCGACTGACGTGGCTACATCTCGTGCGTCGATTTCTAATCAAACGGGCAACGTCGATTCCAAATCCAGGGAGCGAAGGGCGCTAGTGGGACATGTGGCACGATCTCCTCGTTTCCCTGCCAGATCGAGCGGCTCAGTGAAATGGGCGACACAGCTTCCTTTTCGAGCGTCGATCGACGATACAACGGACAGAAACGACACCGCTCGAATTCGAAATCGAAAGGGCGTCGTACATGTGCAACAGGGCCACGTGGCACGATCCTCACCGCTGTTCGCATGATCCAACGGCATCGAATGACAGATGTATATATAAAGCGGTAATTGGTGCGGGGCGACGTGGATCGCTATGGGCCGTTGGATTTTGATCCAACAGCGTGGAGCATCTCCGCTTCGATTCCAATTCTTGAGGCAAGGCGGCAATTTTACAGGCAACATGGCATAATCAAGGCCGTGCGATCGTGCATCCAACGGTTGAGAACGACTCCGAGCTGGGCTCGGATTTGTAAGCGAATGCGGGCACAGCACGGACGTGGATTCGATCCGCGTGGACACGTGTCGCCTCCCCATCCCGCTTCGATCCAACAGCTAGCATTTGCTCCGACGAGGGTTACAGGTTTTGAATCGGATTTTAAATGAATTTGAGCGAAATTTTAGGATCCGATACCGACCTAAAATCTCTATATATACCCTAGTATTCCAGAGGGTATAAACACCAGTTTTGAGCATACTTGAGCGTATTGGAGGGGCTACAGAGCGTATTTTCATGAGATTTTCTCGAGCTATGGAAACAGAGATCAGAGGCTCTTGCAGAAGAAATTCAGAGGCTTTTTGAAGAGTTTTGGTGATAGAAATATCAACTTTACTCTTGTATTTCACGTATTCAGCATGTATTTTGACGTTTTGATCAAGTATTTGCTAATGAAACTGAGTTTTCTTCTCTCCATGCGTGGCTAGTGCCCTCATGTATTGGTTGTGATGTAGTTAGGGCTATGTGATCGTTGATTTTGTTGTCTTTTCGCCCTATATGCATGTTATAATCACGTATTTCATTATTTTCTACGTATAATCTAATTGAGTATGTTAATTGGAGATGTGTGCATGCATAATTGAATATGATCTGAGTAAGACTTATTCTTGATGCGATCCGAGAGGACGTATCGTGACCCGAGAGGGCAGTTGTGCGTATTTTCCTTAATGAAATAAATGGTATACGTGGTTGCTTTTGGCATCTTGTTTACACGCTTTATCGCCATACTTTTCGACGTTCTCATGCCCTAGTTGTATGAGACGTTGAGTTATAGAAAAGATATTCTAAATCATCGATTACAGAACTCTTAACGAAATCACAACCGACACATGTCCCTCTTATTGGCTCTTTATATCGACTTTCCATACTTTCTTTAGTCTTAAATTCTCGTTTACTTTAAACCATCATCACGATTATTTCGCCTTCGATAGGTGGTAGTTTTTCATCGTTTTATTAATCTTTAGAAACTGATTCTTTTGGTTTACAGGTCGACTGTCCCGTGGATTAGATACCTGACTCTCCAGGTTTACTACTTGATCGATCTCCTACACTTGGGAGTAGCGCTCACACATTTCGAGACGAGTCAACATGCTATTATTACTGGAATGTATCTAAACCAATTAAGTTCATCAATCATTTTAACATAGGATCAAAGCGGCATTTGTCACATTTAACCGTAACTTGACCCATCAATGGTCACATAAGCTAAAATAATTGAATGACATGAATTATGATGTGGATGTGTAGCATAGAAATTTCATGTAATGTGATCTTAACATGCCTATTTCCAACTGATCCTCCCTTAAACTTAAGTGGGATCACACCATACCAAAATCGGAGTGTAAAACCAAAACTTTATTTCCGTAGAAAATAACTTTAAACTTAAAACGGAAAATGCCTATATTATATGAGCACCCAAAAGAACAAACTCCCACTAGAACTGAATATCCTTAACTGACATGACACCCATAAGAACAAAGTGCTCATGAACAATTTTGGGTGAAAATCCCTTAGTGAGTGGGTCCACAACCATATAGTTTGTTCTGATGTGCTCTATAGACACTGTTCACTTCGAACCTTTTTAGTTAACAACCAGAAACTTAATCTCTGAATACATTTACTTTGTCAAGTTCTTGTTGTTGTTGGAATAAAACTGTAGAATTATTGTCACAAAATAATCTGTGTGGTTTTAAATGACATCCATAATTTGCAGCCGTGTGACAAAATTATGTAGTAATATTCCATGATTGGATGTCACACAACTTCTTAGCCCTCTTCTAGTAGATGGCACCTCACAATACAGATTTCATACTTCTTTGCATCCAATAAAAATCAGAGTCAATATACCAAATGATCTCAAGCTTTTCGGACCTCTGATTCAAGAGCATGTAACTTTTGTTCTCTATAAGTACCGTAAGACCTATTTGCATACTATCAAATAGTCTACTCCTAAATTTAAAAATCTACCCCACATACATGTAATGTTCGCAATAACCAATTGCGTACAAACTTGAGCATGCATCATACTCCCTCGCTGAAGCATAAGGAATCTTTTGCATTTCATGCCTTTCAAAGTCACTTTTAAGGCACTAATTGGGACTAAACTTGTCTCTCTTAGATACATGGGCATCGATCACCTGGTTTACAATTTTTCTTGACATATGTTTGAAGAAACTTTTCGATTTAAGCCTTTTGTGATAATCCAAGAATACCCCGAGAATGATCCCGATGTATCTTGATTCCTAATACAAAAGATGTTGGATATTGGACTCCCCGGATTTGGTTTTGGATGATGAACAAACATAAATATATCGTGAACTAACAATTTGTGAGCGCAGTTATGGAGATCGTCGCCAAATTCATGTGAACATCCAAAGAGACGTCTCGAGACGTCTCAAAGCGTGTGATCGTATGCCTAAAGCTTCGTTGAAGCTTTTGAACCATTTTAGAAGTCATGAAGATTCGGATCGAAGCTTTCGAAGACGGTTCGTCTAGTTTTATTTATAGTCTTTTAGCTTCGTTCCGTAGAATGTTAAGCCTTGAGTAGGTCTTACGTTTTAATCTTCATAACGCTCATATCTTAGACATAGGATCTTAGTAGAAGTCCATACGAACTTTCCCGAAGCTTCGCGCTTCGTTTCGCGACTTTTTGTGCATGTTAGTTGGTTCAAGAAGAAGAACCAACCGACTAGATGGTGATCTAGTCGGTCGGCAATGCTTCTTGGACCGACTAGTTTTCCTTCTCAATTCTAAGCTCTTTGTTGTTTACAGTTAGTCGGTCTACGTTGACTCACCGACCGACTAGTTTGTGAACTAGTCGGTCAGTGATGCTTCTTAAACCGACTAGTTGAGCTTTCCATGTACATGCCTAGTTACTATTTATCGTTAGTCGGTCTATGTACATTTGGCGACCGACTAGTTGATGAACTAGTCGGTCAATATTTGTTCTTGGACCGACTAAATCAATTTGTACTCAGACTATTTGTTTTATCTCTTAGTCGGTCTAAGTTCACTCACCGACCGACTAGTTGTGAAACTAGTCGGTTGGCAAGTGTTCTTTGACCGACTAGTTCTGTTAGTCTGAACTTCGACCTATTCCATGTTCATCCATTAGTCGGTTCATGTTGATTGACTGACCAACTAGTTGATGAACTAGTCGGTCAGTGGTTGTTCTTTGACCGACTAGTTTGGTTCAGAATAGAGCCGTTGGAGCTTTAATTGAAACGTTTTTCTCTCTCTCTTTCCTCTAACCTATAAATACTTGGTGTGCTGCATTCATTGCACTCAAGGCTGATATTAAGAGAAGTTTAGAGATCAAAGAGAAAGCATTCATTCCTCATTCAAAGCTCTTCCATTCCATTCAAGAATCTCTCCTCACTCTTATTTCAAAAGAGAGATTCATTGATTGTGAGCCTTCCAAGCCAAGTGCTTGATCCTAGGTCACCAACAACCTCATAGCTATCCTTAGCTGATCTACATCTTGGAGCTAGGGTTTGGTGCCTCTTCATCTTCCCCAAAATCCGTTTTGCCCTAAATCGTAAGTTATACTCAAGGCATAGGATTTTGTCGGTAAGCAATTTCGTATTTCATTTACTTCATTATTGTAAGTGGTTTACTCTCGGTTGTGAGAGTTTGTTTGTGATCGCGGGTTGTGGGAGTCACAATTTTCATTTGTGTATGATTTGACTTGTGAATGTTTTTCACAAGTATTTCATAGTGGAAATCTTGAGTTAGGGTTTCTAACTCAAGTATCCGGAAGTGATCCGGGTGGTTGGGACGTATGATCACCGGGAACAAGTCGGGGAGACTTGGGTGGATCCGAACCCAGTAATATTGCTTGTTTGCGATTGTCTTCTTTGTTGTCATATTTACATTTCCGCATTTCCGCATTAATTGGTAGAGTTTGCAAGATAATTAGGAATTATCCTCTTAATTATTTTAAAGTACTATTCACCCCCCCTCTAGTACTTGTGCAGTAGCTTAGCAGGGCATTACATTTGGTATCAGAGCCAAGTCTATAGCTATGTCTGCCAACGACAACAAGACCGTTCGTCCACCTTCCGACTATAACACCTTCAAGAATCGTGAAGGAGCTTCTTCGGTTATAGAAGGACATTCCTCAACGAGGCCTCCCTTCTTCAACGGTACCAACTACGGGTACTGGAAATGCCGGATGGAAACTTTCCTCCGGAGTGTTTCATTATGGAGGGCCACGATGAAGGAGTATGTCGAGCTCGCCGAAGAAGATTTCGAGAAATGGACTACCGCGGAGGTCGCCGCGGAGGTAAGCAATGCCAAGGCAATGAACGCCTTGCAATGCGCTTTGGAGCCCGATGATTTCAACAAGATATGCACATGTAAGAGTGCATATCAAATATGGAACTCCCTCCTCATCTTGCATGAAGGAACAAGTAGGGTAAGAGACTCTAAACTCGTTGTAGTTAATAAAGATTACGAGTTATTTCATATGCTACAGGGTGAGAAGATGAAGGAGTACTATGCTCGCTTCGTCGACATCACAAACGAGTTGGAGGCTCTCGGTAAGACCTACACCCAAAAGGAGAAAGTCTCGAAGATCATCGATGGACTTCCTTCTAGTTGGGAGAAACGTACCTTCGCCATCGAGGAAGGTAATGATATGAAAACTTATACCGTTGTTCAACTAATGGGTACCTTGATGTCTTATGAGGTACGCAAGGATAGCAAGTTGAAGTTGCAGGAAAAGATGAAGTCCTACCTAAAGCAAGATGAGCCAAAGAAGAAGGCTATTGCTTTCAAGGCCGCTCCATCAACTTCCACTTCGACCGATGATGAAAACTCGGAAGACGAGTTGGACTTGGAGTCCATGGCTCTCATGGCCAAGAAGTTCAACAGGTTCTTCCGGAAAGGTAACTTCAAAAACAAATCGAAGTTTAATTCTTCTAACACCTCCTCTCCTTTGTGTTTCAAATGCAACAAGCCAGGACACATGAAAGCGGATTGTCTTCAAAACAAGCACAAGGAGAAGTGGAAGACGCCGAAGTTCGACAAGTCCAAGAAGTACAAGAAAGGGTACAAAAAGGGGCTTGTCGGGACATTCACCGACTCCGAGGATTCCTCTAGCGGAGAGTCAGATGATGAGCAAGTGGAGCAAGCACACATGTGCTTCATGGCTAGAGAGGAGCAAGATAAAGATTTCTCTTCCGATGATAGCGATAACGAAGGCGATGAGGTAACCATGGATGACCTTAGAAATGCTAATGAGCAATTATGGTCTAAATACACTAAATTAGTAAATAGGTATACTAAAGTAAAAGATGATTTAGCTAGCATCCAAACCTCGCCTAAAACTATCATCACCAACAACGACACCGTTGTTGAAGAGTTGAAAAATGAGATTGTAAATCTCAAGACTCAACTTGAACATGTTAGTGTTGGATATTGGACTCCCCGGATTTGGTCTTGGATGATGAACAAACATAAATATAATATGAACTAACACTTTGTGAGCGCAGTTATGGAGATCGTCGCCAAATTCACATGAATATCAATAACGACGTCTTAAGACTTCTCAAAGCACGTGATCGTATGCCTAAAGCTTCGTTGAAGCTTATGGACCTATTTAGAAGTCATGAAGATTCGATTGAAGCTATTGAAGACGGTATCGTCAAGTTTATTTAATAGTCTTTAAGCTTCTTTCGTAGAATGTTAAGCCTTGAGTAGGTCTTACGTTTTAATTCTTCATAACGCTCATATCTTAGCTCTAGGATCTTAGTAGAAGTCCATACAATTCTTCCCGAAGCTTCGCGCTTCGATTCGAGACTTCTTGTGCATGTTAGTTGGTTCAAGAAGAAGAACTGACCGACTAGATGGTGATCTAGTCGGTCAGCCAAGCTTCTTGGACCGACTAGTTTCTGTCAGTTAATTCTTAGCTCTTTACTGTTTACAGTTAGTCGGTCTAAGTTGACTCACCGACCGACTAGTTTGTGAACTAGTCGGTCAGTGATGCTTCTGTGACCGACTAGTTGAGCTTTCCCTGAACATGCACATTTGAGCTTGAGCTACTGTTTATCTTTAGTCGGTCTGTGCTCATTGATCGACCGACTAGTTGATGAACTAGTCGGTCAACCTTCCTTCTTGGACCGACTAGTTTAGTTTACTGTACATGCCAAATTTTTCACCATACTTACTGTTTATTGTTAGTCGGTCTATGTTCATTTGGTGACCGACTAGTTGGTGAATTAGTCGGTCAACATTTGTTCTTGGACCGACTAAGTCTAATTCTTCTCAGACTTCAGTTTTATCTGTTAGTCGGTCCACGTTGAGTAACCGACCGACTAGTTGTGAAACTAGTCGGTCAGCTACTCTTCTTAGACCGACTAGTTCCTTAGTCTGTACTTTGATCTTTTCTCAGTTTACTCATTAGTCGGTTTACGTTAATTGACCAACCGACTAGTTGATGAACTAGTCGGTCGGTGGTTGTTCTTTGACCGACTAGTTGGGTTTAGAAAAGAGCCGTTGGAGCTTTAATTGAAACGTTTTTCTCTCTCTCTCTCTCTCTCCTCTAACCTATATATACTTGTTGGGCTGCATTCATTGCTGCCAAGGCTGATATTAATGCAAGTTTAGAGTTCAAGAGAAATCAATCCAAGCTCATTCAAAGCTCATTCCCTCCATTCAATAATCTCTCCTAACTCTTACTTCCAAAGAGAGATTCATTGAGTGTGAAGCCTTCCAAGCCAAGTGCTTGATTCTAGGTCACCAACATCCCCAAAGCTCTCCATCGCTGTCTACATCTTGGAGCTAGGGTTTGGTGCCACTTCTTCCTCAAAATCATCCTTGCCCTAATTCGTAAGCAATATTCAAGGCATAGGTATTTTGTTCGGTAAGAAGTTTCTTTATTTCATTTCATATTTGATTTGTAAGTTTCACTCTCGGTTGTGAGAGTGTGGTTGTGATCCCGGGTTGTGGGAGTCACAAATTACATTTTGTATGATTTGACTTGTGGAGGTTTTTCACAAGTATTTCATAGTGGAAATCTTGAGTTAGGGTTTCTAACTCAAGTATCCGGAGGGGATCCGGGTGGTTGGGACGTAGGATCACCGGGAACAAGTCGGGGAGACTTGGGTGGATCCGAACCCAGTAACATCTCTTGTTAGCGTTGTTAATTTTGTGTTGTCATTCAATTTAAGCTTCCGCAAATTGATTTGGTAGTTGTTTGCATTTTAATTTGGAATTATACTCCTTATTATTTTAAAGTACTATTCACCCCCCCTCTAGTACTTGTGCAGTAGCTTGTAGGGCATTACATTTGGTATCGGAGCCAGATACTAAGCTATGTCTGCCAACGACAACAAGACCGTGCGTCCACCTTCCAACTATGACACCTTCAGGAACCGTGAAGGAGCATCTTTGGTGATGGAAGGACATTCCTCTACGAGGCCTCCATTCTTCAACGGTACCAACTACGGGTACTGGAAATGTCGGATGGAAACCTTCCTCCGAAGTGCATCTTTATGGAGGACTACAATGAAGGAGTACATCGAGCCCGAAGAAGAAGACTTCGAGAAATGGACAACCGCGGAGGTCGCCGCGGAGGTAAGCAATGCCAAGGCAATGAACGCCTTGCAATGCGCATTGGAGCCCGAGGACTTCAATAAGATATGCACATGTAAGAGTGCATATCAAATTTGGAACTCCCTCCTCATTCTTCATGAAGGGACGAGTCGGGTAAGAGACTCTAAACTCGTAGTTGTAAACAAAGATTACGAAATGTTTCATATGCAACAGGACGAGAAGATGAAGGAGTATTACGCTCGCTTCGTCGACATCATAAACGAGTTAGAGGCTCTTGGCAAATCCTACACCCAAAAGGAGAAGTGTTCGAAGCTTATCGAAGGACTTCCTTCTTCTTGGGAAAAGCGCACCTTCGCCATCGAGGAAGGTAATGACATGAACAAGTACACCGTAGTTCAACTAATGGGTACTTTAATGTCATACGAGGTACGCAAGGATAGCAAGCTCAAATTGCAAGAAAAGATGAAGTCCTACCTAAAGCAAGACGAGCCAAAGAAGAAGGCCATTGCTTTCAAGGCCGCTCCATCCACATCCACATCAACCGATGATGAAGACTCGGAAAACGAGTTGGACTTGGAGTCCATGGCACTCATGGCCAAGAAGTTAAACCGTTTCTTCCGAAAAGGTAACTTCAAGAACAAAGCTAAATTTGGTTCTTCTAACGCTTCTTCCTCTCCTTTGTGTTTCAAGTGCAATAAGCCAGGACACATGAAAGCAGAGTGTCCTCTCAACAAACAAAAGGAGAAGTGGAAGGCGCCAAAATTCGATAAGTCCAAGAAGTACAAAAAGGGGTACAAGAAGGGACTTGTCGGAGCAACGTTTACCGACTCCGAGGATTCCTCAAGCGGAGAGTCGGACGATGAGCAAGTGGAGCAAGCGCACATGTGCTTCATGGCAAGAGAGGAGCATGATCAAGGATCCTCCTCTTCCGATGATAGTGATGACGAAGGCAACGATGAGGTAACTATGGATGACCTTAGGAATGCTAACTCTCAATTATGGTCAAAATACACTAAATTAGTAAATAGATATACTAAAGTAAAAGATGACCTAGCTAGCATTCAAACATCGCCTAAGACTATCATCACCAACAACGACACCGTTGTTGAAGAGTTAAGAAATGAGATTGTTAATCTCAAATCTAAACTTGAACATGTTAGCATTGAGGATGCGGAAGAATATAAGATAGCGGATTTAACTTCTCAAAACTCGACTTTGAGTATTGAGAACGAGAATATTAAATCTCGTGTTTATGTGCTCACATCGCAAATATCCACTTTGGATATTTCTTTGTGTTCTCTCAAAGAGAAATATGAGGACACATTGGGCCGAATCAACAAAGTCAACAAGGGTAAGGGCCACTTGGATAATATCCTAAAAGACTTACTTCCGGCCAAACACCACATTGGCTTGGGGTATATGATGGGAAATTCATCCAAGTCGGTCACTACTTTTGTAAGGCCAACTTCCGAAGCCTCAACGAGTGGGAGCAAACACTCTATTGGTAGTTCATCTACCAATGGTGCTTCCACCTCGTCCACACCCTCTTTTGGAAAGAAACCCACTTTGGGTGGACCTCCAAAGAAGGGGCATGCCTACATGTACACTCATACCATGCCACGTAGGAACACACGTCCTACTCCACCATCTCACACATATGATGATTTCTATGCTAAACGTTCACGGGCACGTGCACACCATGTGAGACACCCTCACGCACGTGTTCCCACACAAGCATATGTACACCCACATCATCATATGAGTAATTCTCATCGTGCACCATTCCATCATGTCCCGTATGCCTATCCACAACATGCATCACGTAGAAATCAACGTAGCATGCATGCACCCAATAGGATGAGGGCTCCCAAGATTTTCACAATTTGGAGCCCAAAGGACACAAGCATGGACGAAAAACAAATGTATATGAATGCTTATTTTTCGGATGTTGTGCATAGTAGAAATTATGTGGGGAAGTCTAAGTCCAATTGGACTTGGCTTCCAAAGGTCTAATCTTTTGGACCCAATGACCTTGGGTACCATGATATGAAATTCTCTATCTTTAGGTACTCAAGGAAAAGAAAAAGAAAAGGAGCAACAAATTTAAATTTAGCTCCAAGGGAAATTGGATACTCGATAGCGGGTGTTCAAAACACATGACGGGTGACGCTAGTTTGCTCTCCGGAGTGGTTCCCATAGCAAATGGAAACCGCGTCGTATTTGGAGGCAACGAGAGCGGAACCATCATAGGTGTTGGTAAAGTGGGTAACCCTTCTAAACCCCTAATTAGTGATGTTTATCTTGTTAGTGGTTTAAATCATAATCTTATTTCAATAAGCCAACTTTGTGACAAAGGTTACAAAGTTAGCTTTGCGAAAGGATTGTGTCACATTTTAAGAAAAGATAATGATAAATTATTGTTTTCCGGAACTCGTCGTAAAGATATTTATATTTTGGATCTTCCTAAGTCATATGAACAATGTCTCGTTGCCAACACAAGTGAACAACACTTATGGCATCGACGCTTTGGACATGTGAACTTTGGAACACTATATAAGCTTTCAAAATTAAATTCCATTAAAGGTTTTCCGAAGCTTGTTTTTGAAAAGAACAGTTTTTGTGATTGTTGTCAACGTGGCAAGCTTCCTAAATCTTCATTTAAACCTAAGAAAAGCATTTCTACTAAACGGCCACTAGAGCTATTACATCTAGACTTATTTGGGCCAACTAGAGTTGCTTCCTTAGGAAATGCAAGATATGGACTTGTCATCGTAGATGACTATTCAAGATTTACATGGGTATTTTCATTGTGTAATAAAAATGAAGCTTTTGAAAACTTCACAATTTTTGTTAAGAAAGTACAAAATCTCTTAGGAACCACCATTGTCACTATTCGTAGTGATCATGGAGGTGAATTTGAGAATGAGTCTTTTGAGACATTTTGTGATGAAGTTGGTATTACTCACACCTTCTCTTTCCCTCGTGCACCTCCTCAAAATGGTGTAGTTGAGAGAAAGAATAGGATGCTAGTGGAGTGTGCTCGCACTATGCTTGATGATAGCCAACTTGGCCATCAATTTTGGGCGGAAGCGGTACACACCGCTTGCTATGTGTTTAATAGAATACTTTTGAGGCCCGGAACTAAACAAACTTGTTATGAATTGTTGTTTGGTAGGTTGCCTCAAGTTAAACATTTTCGTGTCTTTGGTTCGAAATGTTTTATTAAGAACACGTATGGTAGTTTGGACAAATTCGATCCAAGATCCGATGAGGGGATTTTTGTTGGATATTCTTCGCGTAGCAAAGCCTACCGGATATTCAACAAACGAACCTCAACGATCGAGGAGTCCCTTCATGTCTCTTTTAATGAAGGATTTGTTCCAACTAGAATTTCAAATGATAATGATTCTATGGATGTTTTATGTGATTCATTTGATAATTCTAAGTCTAATGATTCTATTGATTCTATTGAGACTAACCCAACTAACGAAATTGTTGAGAATGTTCCTAGTGATCAAGGTATTCCCAAACGGCTTCATACCGTTCGTGACCATCCTCATGAGCAAGTAATTGGCAATATCTATGATAGTGTCAAGACGAGATCGCAAGTGAACTACTTCGCTCATTGTGCCTTTGCCTCCTCGATAGAGCCAAAGAATATTAATGAAGCATGCGAAGATAGCGCTTGGATCTTAGCCATGGAGGAGGAGCTCATTCAATTCGAGAGAAATGAAGTTTGGGAGCTTGTTCCATTGCCATCGAAGAACCACACCGTCATAGGGACAAAGTGGATCTTCAAGAACAAAACCGACGAAAACCAAATCGTCGTCCGGAACAAAGCTCGGTTAGTTGCTCAAGGCTATCGACAAGAGGAAGGTATTGATTTCGAAGAATCCTTCGCTCCGGTAGCTAGATTAGAATCAATTAGATTATTATTGTCTTTTGCATGCCATAAGGATTTTAAATTATTTCAAATGGATGTTAAAAGTGCATTTTTAAACGGAGATGTTGTTGAGGAAGTTTACGTTTCTCAACCTCCGGGCTTCATAAATGAAAAATTTCCAAATCATGTTTTTAAACTAAAGAAAGCGCTTTACGGCTTAAGACAAGCTCCTCGAGCTTGGTATGATCGCCTAAAGAATTTTCTTTTGGATTTGAATTTTAAAATGGGAGAAGCCGATTCTACACTTTTTGTTAAGCATGCGAATAATGATATAATTTTAGTTCAAATATATGTTGATGATATCATTTTCGGTGCTACTAACTTTGCTCTTTGCGAAGAGTTCTCTAATGTTATGAAGGAACAATTTGAGATGAGCCACATGGGTGAGCTTAAGTATTTCTTAGGTCTCCAAATTCGCCAAATGGACGATGCAATCTTCATCCACCAAACGAAGTATACGGTGGAGTTGCTAAAGCGATTTGGAATGGAGAGTGCTTCCGGGAAAAAGAATCCAATGAGCACGACTACGCATCTTGACAAGGATACGGGCGGTAAGGATGTAGACATTCGTCTATATCGAGGTATGATAGGTAGTTTGCTTTATCTTACCGCAAGTAGGCCCGATATTATGTTCGCCGTATGTGTATGTGCTCGTTATCAATCTCAACCTAAGGAATCTCACTTAGTAGCGGTAAAGCGTATTTTTCGCTATCTAAGTTACACTTTAGGTTTTGGATTACTTTATCCGAAATCTAGCACATATGAGTTAATCTCATATAGTGATGCCGATTATGCGGGATGCAAATCCGACAGGAAAAGTACTAGTGGCACTTGCCATTTTATAGGAAATTCTCTTGTCTCTTGGTTTTCCAAGAAGCAAAATTCCGTATCACTTTCAACCACCGAGGCGGAATATATTGCCGCCGGTGCCGCGTGTGCTCAAGTTCTTTGGATGAGACACACACTTAAAGACTTTGGTATAAATTGTGATACTTGCCCTATCATGGTTGACAACCAAAGTGCAATATGTCTTTCCAAGAACCCGGTACACCATTCCCGTTCGAAACACATAGATGTCCGACACCACTTCTTAGATGATCATGTTGCTAAAAAGGACATCATTCTAGTGTACGTTGAAACCCAAAAGCAAATCGCCGATATTTTCACGAAACCCCTAAAGGAGGACTCCTTTGTGCGGTTACGTCGAGAATTGGGGATTATGGGTGAATCCGAGATATAGGATTCATGTTTCATTCAATAATTTTGCATGCTATTATATTTGGCAATATCTCATTCATGCTAGAATTATTGGATTTTTCGGAATTTATGTGTTATTTTGATTTTTTTGTTCGATTTGTGAGTAATCGTCAAATTTTGAGTTTTCGATGTTTAATGGTGTAGTTTAGATGTTTATTGAGAGTTTTGAGATATATCGTCCAAGCGTATTAAGGAGAGAAATTGATTATCATTTTTTGGACTCCTTAGTCGGTTCATGTTCAGTGACCGACCGACTAGATTGAGATCTAGTCGGTCAGTCAATGAACTGTGACCGACTAAATCTTGTCAGTAAATCTTGGATTCAGCCACTGTTTGCAACTAGTCGGTTCAAGCTCATTGACCGACCGACTAGATCGTGATCTAGTCGGTCAGTGCTTGAACTGTGACCGACTAGTTGTGCCAGGGACTGTTTGGTCATTTGCGATCTCGACCGACTTAAACTCAGTTTAGTCGGTCTGTTCTCATTCTAATCGGTCCAAAGTCTTTCTCCCTCAGCTCGAAACCCCGATTCCCCTCAAAACCCTTCAACTTCCGATCGTTCTCCGGCCATTTTCCGGCCGTCTCCATCGATCTCCACCGTCGGCCCCTCCTTCTAGGTGATCTCTTCTCCTTCTAGGGTTAGATTTCCTTTCCTAGAGCTAGGGCTTGCTCGGTTTTTAGGGTTCTTAGGGTTTATCTATTTTTTTTCGGCTAGGGCTTCTTCGTTTGATCTCCTTGTCCCGTGTCTTGCTTCGAATATGGCAAGAACACGTATTCCGATCACTCCGTCTAGCCCCTCTCCGATGACCGTTGATCCAAACCCTTCGGATCCCGATCGTCCAACCCCTCCGAAACGTCGAACCAAGACCACCCAACCTTCGTCGTCTTCGCCTCCTCTCAAGAAGAAGAGGACGACGACCGCTAAACCTAGAGGTCAACCGAAACCCAAACCCAAGTCAAAGGCCAAAATTCTTGCCTCTGCTTCTTCGTTCCATACTCCTACCGATTCCGATACGGAGTATAACCCCGAGACTGAGACTCATATGGAACCCACTCCTCCTACCCATCCCGAGTCTAGCACCCACCCTCGTACGTCTACCCGAAAGCCTAAGGGAAAGGGTCCGATGCCGGTGGGCGGTGTCGATATTTCGTTATGTCGCGATGACCCTTTGTGTCTCGCGGCGTATAACCGTATCGAACATTGCCCTCTGCTTCTGGAGCATTTCGTCCAGTTTAGCGACTTTATAGGGTTAGCTGATCTTCTGTCGTCGTCGGGTCTCCTCGATTACCTTCGATTTGACCCGAAGGCGAATCCTCACCCCTACCCTAGATTAGTGAAGCTTTTCTATGTGAATAGGATCCGGGGTCAGTACGATCAGACCCACTCTGTTGAGACGACCGTTTTGGGGACCCCTATAGTCATCACTGCGGAAATCTTAGGAGAGATTTTGGGTATCTCTTCGTCTGGCCTTCTTCCCTCTGATATCTCGGTTGACGATATTTCTTCTCTTGATCAGACCATCCTTTCAGAGATTTTCCATCAGATCCCTCCTGCCATGATTGGCGTGCCATCTAAATCATTCAAGCCAAATGCGTGGGTCCTAAATCTGATTCTGAAGTCGTGCTTGCTTCCCAAGTACAGCTCCTCATCTTTACCATCCCAGCCATTTTTGAAGCTTATCTATGCGATCTTCATGGGGAGCTCGATTAATTGGGCTCGAATTATACTCGATAAGATTGACTCTTTCGAGTGTATTCGAAAGTCCAATAAATCGGCTCATATCCCATTTCCTTGCATGTTGACCCTCGTATTTCGTCATTTCCGTGTCACGTTGCCTCGTGACGATGAGCGTCCCCTTGGTCCTCCCCTGAATGCGACGGCCGTCAAGAAATCTCTTGCGGCGCTTCGTCACGTTCAGAGGACGACACCTTCAGCGTCTGTCCCTGCCTCTGCCAGTGCCTCTACTGCTCCCTCTGCCACCCTGGATGAAGTCCTACGGATACTTCGTCGTCACGAGTCCCGCTTGGCTCGTACCGAGGAGGTAGTCTGCCGTATGGCTCGTCAGATGGGTGTTGAGCTTCCTCCTTCCGTGTCTGAGGATGAGGAGTTTGATGAGATGGCTGAGGAGGACATTGAGGAGCTCTGTCGTGCTTCGACTCGTGCCCCCGAGGGCACTTCTGCTGGTACTGCTGCTGCTGGTGATACCTCTTCCGGTGCTGCTGTTGCTGCTACGTCTGCTGGTGCCCCCGAGAGCACACCTGTTGCCACCACTCCTGTGGTGGATACTCCGACTGGTGCTCCTGAGGCCACTACGGTCGCTGCTTCAGTGGTTGCCACTTCTGTCGTCGCTCCTGCTGATGCTTCGGACGTTCTTGCTGATCCAGTCACCTCCTCTGCTCCTGCTGAGCCTGCAGTTGCTTCTGGTCCTACCGCTGCCTCTTGAGTTGCTTCGAGGCCTCTCCTGATACTCTTTGGATGATATATCTAGTTGTGAGAGATGTTGGGTAGGATAGTGTGTGTGGCTATGTATTTTGGATCATTGTGATGTTTTGTTTTGATATCTGTGCTGATGTATTTTGCATTCAGAGATGGTGTATTTCTTTTTGTGATGATGTATGATGTATTTTTGTGCCCCGATCTGTCGATCGTCGGTATGTATATCGGTGATGTACTCTGCTTCATGCATTATATATATATATATCTCAGTTGACATTTCATTATTTTGTGCAATGTATAATTTTTATGTCTCTGATGTTTGATTTCGTCGCTCGACGATATTCACTTGGTTTAATAGAAATTTCTTCTATGAAAACATAGAATTGTTTTCCATGCACTAAATTAACCAAGAAATATTGATATTGGATAGTATATTCCATAACACAATCCGTTAAATTGATTTGAGTTTTGATGATTTCGTTTTACGATTTTTCGACGTTGGTATCTTTGACACGCCATGATTCTATTCGTATTTTTCTCTTTGGTGTCACTTGAACCTTCGTCGTATTCTACGACTCCCGTGCTTTTTAATTTGAGGCCATTGTTGTTGTCGTTGTTATCCTCCCGCTCTTTTTGCTTATGCCAAAGGGGGAGAGATATAATAATAACGATGTGCCAAATGAAAATTTAAAGCATTTCTCCAAGAATCTAACTTGATGTGTTAGATTCAGGGGGAGTTAAGATATATAAATGGATTTTCAAATCCGATATTTCAATAACCTTCATTTGGTATTTCAATAATTCAACAATCGATTCTCATTTAATATACTTCACTCGTCTGCTTGATGCGTATCATTTTTGTTTAAATTGGAATTAACGTGTCATCAATGCAGGGGGAGTAAGTAAATTTCATTTGAATTATTATTTTTGATTATTATTTATGTTAGTTTGTCATCACCAAAAAGGGGGAGAATGTTGGATATTGGACTCCCCGGATTTGGTTTTGGATGATGAACAAACATAAATATAATATGAACTAACACTTTGTGAGCGCAGTTATGGAGATCGTCGCCAAATTCACATGAATATCAATAATGACGTCTCAAGACTTCTCAAAGCACGTGATCGTATGCCTAAAGCTTCGTTGAAGCTTATGGACCTTTTTAGAAGTCATGAAGATTCGATTGAAGCTATTGAAGACTGTATCGTCAAGTTTATTTAATAGTCTTTAAGCTTCTTTCGTAGAATGTTAAGCCTTGAGTAGGTCTTACGTTTTAATTCTTCATAACGCTCATATCTTAGCTCTAGGATCTTAGTAGAAGTCCATACAATTCTTCCCGAAGCTTCGCGCTTCGATTCGGGACTTCTTGTGCATGTTAGTTGGTTCAAGAAGAAGAACTGACCGACTAGATGGTGATCTAGTCGGTCAGCCAAGCTTCTTGGACCGACTAGTTTCTGTCAGTTAACTCTTAGCTCTTTACTGTTTACAGTTAGTCGGTCTAAGTTGACTCACCGACCGACTAGTTTGTGAACTAGTCGGTCAGTGATGCTTCTGTGACCGACTAGTTGAGCTTTCCCTGAACATGCACATTTGAGCTTGAGCTACTGTTTATCTTTAGTCGGTCTGTGCTCATTGATCGACCGAATAGTTGATGAACTAGTCGGTCAACCTTCCTTCTTGGACCGACTAGTTTAGTTTACTGTACATACCAAATTTTTCACCATACTTACTGTTTATTGTTAGTCGGTCTATGTTCATTTGGTGACCGACTAGTTGGTGAATTAGTCGGTCAACATTTGTTCTTGGACTGACTAAGTCTAATTCTTCTCAGACTTCAGTTTTATCTGTTAGTCGGTCCACGTTGAGTAACCGACCGACTAGTTGTGAAACTAGTCGGTCAGCTACTCTTCTTAGACCGACTAGTTCCTTAGTCTGTACTTTGATCTTTTCTCAGTTTACTCATTAGTCGGTTTACGTTAATTGACCGACCGACTAGTTGATGAACTAGTCGGTCGGTGGTTGTTCTTTGACCGACTAGTTAGGTTCAGAAAAGATCCGTTGGAGCTTTAATTGAAACGTTTTTCTCTCTCTCTCTCCTCTAACCTATATATACTTGTTGGGCTGCATTCATTGCTGCCAAGGCTGATATTAATGCAAGTTTAGAGTTCAAGAGAAATCAATCCAAGCTCATTCAAAGCTCATTCCCTCCATTCAATAATCTCTCCTAACTCTTACTTCCAAAGAGAGATTCATTGAGTGTGAAGCCTTCCAAGCCAAGTGTTTGATTCTAGGTCACCAACATCCCCAAAGCTCTCCATCGCTGTCTACATCTTGGAGCTAGGGTTTGGTGCCACTTCTTCCTCAAAATCATCCTTGCCCTAATTCGTAAGCAATATTCAAGGCATAGGTATTTTGTTCGGTAAGAAGTTTCTTTATTTCATTTCATATTTGATTTGTAAGTTTCACTCTCGGTTGTGAGAGTGTGGTTGTGATCCCGGGTTGTGGGAGTCACAAATTACATTTTGTATGATTTGACTTGTGGAGGTTTTTCACAAGTATTTCATAGTGGAAATCTTGAGTTAGGGTTTCTAACTCAAGTATCCGGATGGGATCCGGGTGGTTGGGACGTAGGATCACCGGGAACAAGTCGGGGAGACTTGGGTGGATCCGAACCCAGTAACATCTCTTGTTAGCGTTGTTAATTTTGTGTTGTCATTCAATTTAAGCTTCCGCAAATTGATTTGGTAGTTGTTTGCATTTTAATTTGGAATTATACTCCTTATTATTTTAAAGTACTATTCACCCCCCTCTAGTACTTGTGCAGTAGCTTGTAGGGCATTACAGTTAGCATTGAGGATCCGGAAGAACACAAGATAGCAGATTTGACTTCTCAAAACTCGACTTTGAGTATTGAGAATGAGAATCTCAAATCTCGTGTTTATGTGCTCACATCGCAAGTATCCACTTTGGATGCTTCTATGCGTTCTCTCACCGAGAAATATGAGAACACATTAGGCCGAATTAATAAATTCAATAAGGATAAGGACCATTTGGATAAAATCCTAAATGACTTACTCCCAGCCAATCACCACATTGGCTTGGGGTATACTATGGGAAATTCATCCAAAGCGGCCACTACTTTTGTTAGGCCAACTTCCGATGCCTCGACGAGTGGTAGCAAACACTCTATTGGTAGTTCATCTACCAATGGTGCTTCTACCTCGTACACACCTTCATTTGAAAATTAACCCACTTTGGGTGGACCTCCAAAGAAGGGTCATGCTTACATGTACACGAATACCATGCCACGTAGGAACACACGTCCTACTCCACCGGCTCACACATATGATGATTTCTATGCCACACATCCACGGACACGTGCACACCATGTGAGACACCCTCACGCACGTGTTCCTCCACATGCATATGTTCACCCACATCATCGTATGAATAATTATCCACATGCACCATTTCATCATGTTCCTTATGCCTATCCACGACATGCATCACGTAGAAATCAACAACGCATGCATGCTCCCAATAGGATTAGGGCTCCCAAATTTTTCAAGATTTGGAGCCCAAAGGACACAAGCATGGATGAAAAACAAGTTTACATGAATGATTATTTTATGAATGTAGCGGATAATGATAATTATGTGGGGAAGTCTAAGTCCAATTGGACTTGGCTTCCAAAGGTCTAATCTTTTGGACCCAATGACCTTGGGTACCATGATAAGATATTTTCTATCTTTAGGTACTCAAGAAAAAGAAACGGAGCAACAAATTTAAATTTAGCTCCAAGAGGAATTGGATACTCGATAGCGGGTGTTCAAAACATATGACGGGTGACGCTCAATTGCTCTCCGGAGTGGTTCCCATTGCAAATGGAAACCGGGTAGTCTTTGGAGGCAACGAGAGCGGAACCATCATAGGTGTTGGTAAAGTGGGTAATCCTTCTAAACCTCTTATAAATGATGTTTACCTTGTTAAAGGATTAAACCACAATCTCATTTCAATAAGCCAACTTTGTGACAAAGGTTACAAAGTTAGCTTTGCGAAAGGAATGTGCCATATTTTAAGAAAAGATAATAATGAATTATTGTTTTCTGGCACATGCCATAAGGATATATACATCCTAGATCTTCCAAGATCACATGAACATTGTCTCATTGCCAACACAAGTGAACAACACTTATGGCATCGACATTTTGGTCATGTCAACTTTGGAACACTATTTAAGCTTTCCAAGTTAAATTCTATTAGAGGCTTCCCTAAGCTAGTCTTTCAAAAGAAAAGCTTTTGTGACTCGTGTCAACGAGGCAAGCTTCCAAAATCGTCGTTTAAACCTAAGAAAAGTATTTCTTCTAAGCGGCCACTAGAGCTATTACATCTAGATTTATTTGGGCCAACTAGAGTTGCTTCATTAGGAAATGCACGGTATGGACTTGTCATCGTTGATGACTTTTCTAGGTTTACTTGCGTATTTTCATTGAGTAATAAAAATGATGCTTTTGAAAACTTCACAATTTTTGTTAAGAAAGTACAAAATCTCATTGGAACCACCATTGTCACTATTCGTAGTGATCATGGAGGAGAATTTGAGAATGAGTCTTTTGAGAACTTTTGTGATGAAGTTGGTATTACACACACCTTTTCATTCCCTCGTGCACCTCCTCAAAATGGTGTTGTTGAGAGAAAGAATAGGACGCTAGTGGAGTGTGCTCGCACTATGCTTGATGATAGCCAACTTGGCCATCAATTTTGGGCGGAAGCGGTACACACCGCTTGCTATGTGTTTAATAGGATACTTTTGAGGCCCGGCACTAAACAAACTTGTTATGAATTGTTGTTTGGTAGGTTACCTCAAGTTAAACATTTTCGTGTTTTTGGTTCAAAATGTTTTATTAAAAACACGTATGGTAGCTTGGACAAATTCGATCCAAGATCCGATGAGGGGATTTTTGTTGGATATTCCTCATGTAGCAAAGCCTACCGGATATACAACAAATGAACCTCAATGATCGAGAAATCGCTTCATGTTTCATTTAATTA
Organism: Scilla litardierei; assembly: GCA_030789695.1. Classification (NCBI taxonomy): domain Eukaryota; kingdom Viridiplantae; phylum Streptophyta; class Magnoliopsida; order Asparagales; family Asparagaceae; genus Scilla; species Scilla litardierei. The sequence continues at coordinate 34,006,886 of CM061131.1, read as the reverse complement.
AGGATTTGTTCCAACTAGAATTACTAATGATGATGACTCCATGGATGTTTTATGTGATTCAATTGGTAATTCTAATTCTATTGATTCTATTGATACTAACCCGACTAATGAAGTTGTTGAGAATGTTCCTAGTGATCAGGGAATTCCCAAACGGCTTCATACCGTTCGTGACCATCCTCATGAGCAAGTCATTGGCAATATCCATGATAGTGTCAAGACGAGATCTCAAGTCAACTACTTCGCTCATTGTGCCTTTGCCTCCTCGATAGAGCCAAAGAATATTAATGAAGCGTGCGAAGATAGCGCTTGGATCCTTGCCATGGAAGAGGAACTCATTCAATTTGAGAGGAATGAGGTTTGGGAGCTTGTTCCATTGCCATCGAAGAACCACACCGTCATAGGGACAAAGTGGATCTTCAAGAACAAGACCGACGAAAACCAAATCGTCGTCCGGAACAAAGCTCGGTTAGTAGCTCAAGGATATCGGCAAGAGGAAGGTATTGATTTCGAAGAATCATTCGCTCCGGTAGCTAGATTAGAATCAATTAGATTACTGTTATCTTTTGCATGCCATAAGGATTTTAAATTATTTCAAATGGATGTTAAAAGTGCGTTTTTAAACGGAGATGTTGTTGAGGAAGTTTATGTTTCTCAACCTCCGGGTTTTATAAATGAAAAATTTCTAAATCATATTTTTAAACTTAAGAAAGCACTTTACGGTTTGAGACAAGCTCCTCGAGTTTGGTATGACCGTTTAAAGAATTTTCTTTTGGATTTGGGTTTTAAAATGGGAGAAGTTGATTCCGCATTATTTGTTAAGTATTCGAATAATGATATAATTTTAGTTCAAATTTATGTTGATGATATCATTTTCGGTGCTACTAACTTTGCTCTTTGCGAAGAGTTTTCTAATGTGATGAAGGATCAATTTGAGATGAGCCACATGGGTGACCTCAAATATTTCTTAGGTCTCCAAATTCGCCAAATGAACGATGCAATCTTCATCCACCAAACGAAGTATACGGTGGAGTTGCTAAAGCGATTTGGAATGGAGAATGCCTCCAGGAAAAAGACTCCAATGAGCACGACTACACATCTTGATAAAGATGCGTGCGGAAAAGATGTAGACATTCGTCTATATCGAGATATGATAGGTAGTTTACTATATCTTACCGCAAGTAGGCCCGATATTATGTTTGCCGTATGTGTATGTGCTCGTTATCAGTCTCAATCTAAGGAGTCACACTTAGTAGCGGTAAAACGTATTTTCCGTTATTTAAGTTACACACTTGATTTTGGATTACTTTATCCAAAATCTAGCACGTATGAGTTAATCTCATATAGTGACGCAGATTATGCGGGATGCAAATCCGATAGGAAAAGTACTAGTGGCACTTGCCATTTTATAGGAAATTCTCTTGTCTCTTGGTTTTCCAAGAAGCAGAATTCCGTATCATTTTCAACCACCGAGGCGGAATATATTGCCGCCGGTGCCGCGTGTGCTCAAGTTCTTTGGATGAGACACACACTTAAAGACTTTGGTATAAACTATGATACTTGCCCTATCATGGTGGACAACCAAAGTGCAATTTGTCTCTCCAAGAACCCGGTACACCATTCCTGTTCTAAACACATAGATGTCTGACACCATTTTTTAGATGATCATGTTGCTAAAAAGGACATCATATTAGTGTACGTTGAAACCCAGAAGCAAATCGCCGATATTTTCACGAAACCCCTAAAGGAAGACTCCTTTGTGCGGTTACGTCGAGAATTAGGGATTATGGGTGAATCCGAGATTTAGGATTCATGTTATGTTCAATAATCTTGCATGCTATGAAATTTCGTTATATTTGCACATGCTAGATTCATTGGAATTTTCTGGATTTTTGTTGAATTTTCGGAATTTATGATCGATTTATTCATAAACGTCAAAGTTAAGATTTTCGATGTTTAATGGGGTAGTATAATGATAAATGAGAGTTGTTTGATGTTTCGTCCAAGTGTGATTAGGAGGGAACTCAAAATTTCTAATTCTAAAATTTTTGGACTCTCTTAGTCGGTCCAAGTTCATTGGCCGACCGACTAGATTCAGTTCTAGTCGGTCAGTGAATGAGATTAGACCGACTAATTCTTGTCAGGATTTTTGGCTTCAGTTACGGTTTACAATTAGTTGGTTCAAGCTCATTGACCGACCGACTAGATCGTGATCTAGTCGGTCAGTGCTTGAACTGTGACCGACTAATTGTGACGGGGACTGTCTTGTCTTTTCGACTTCCGACCGACTTAAACTCACTCTATTCGACTTAATTCATTTCTAGTCGATCGTTGTCTTCTCTCTCAGCCAAAACCCCCCGTGTCCCTTGGACTTCCTCCCTCTCCGATCGATCTCCGGCCACTTTCCGGCCATCCCCGCCGTCGCCGTCCGTCGATCTTCCTCCCTAGGTGATTCTCCACCCTCTCTCCAGCTCCTAGGGTTAGGGTTTCATCTATTCCAATCGATTTTTCGGCTAGGGTTTCAGTTTCTAGGGTTTGCTTTAGGTTTCCTCGATTTCTAGAGTCGATCTCGTACGTGTCTTGTCGCGCTTATGGCACGCACACGTATCCCGATCCATCCTTCAAGCCCTTCGCCTATGACCATTGAACCATCTTCTCGGATCCTAATCAACCTATGCGAACCCCACCCAAACGCCGATCGAAGACCACCCAACCTTCTTCGTCTTCGCCTCCTCTTAAGCGTAAGAGGACGGCGATATCGAAGCCCCGTGCCCAATCTCAGCCCAAGCCCAAGCCTGTGTCTTTCCGTGCTCCCACTCCACCCGGTGCTTCGGATTCCGACACCGAGTACATACCCGAGACCGAGACCCATATGGATCCTTCACCCCCTCCTAGGGAACCTGCGTCTAGCTCTCGACCCCATACTTCCACACGTCAGCCTAAGGGAAAGGGTCCGATGCCGGTTGGCGGTGTCGATATCTCGTTGTGTCGCGATGACCCTATGTGTCTCGCGGCTTACAACCATATCGAACACTGCCCGCTGCTTCTGGAGCATTTCGTACAGTTTTCAGACTTCCCAGGCCTTGCCGATCTTCTGTCGTCTTCTGGTCTTATCGATTATCTTCGATATGACCCTAAGGCGAATCCACACCCTTACCCTCGTCTGGTCAAACTCTTCTACGCCAACCGTGTCCGGGGTTAGTACGACGAGACCCACTCGATTGAGACTACTGTCTTGGGGACACTGATTGTCCTCACGGCAGAAATCTTAGGAGAG